>CM034544.1:49428174-49699207 GCA_020002185.1 Paraescarpia echinospica | reverse complement strand
GTCGCTCAAACCAAACTTAGAACAGCGAGTGTCATGAACCAAACTAAGAATAGCGAGTTCAATGAACCAAACTTAGACAAGCGAATTGCACGAACCATAGAACAGCGAGTTTCATGAACCAAATTTAGATCAGCGAGTTCCATGAACCAAACTAAGAGTAGCGAGTTCCGTGAACCAAAGTTACACAAGCGAGTTGCACAAATCATAGACCAGCGAGTTCCACGAACCAAACTTAGAGAGTACATTACCGAGGTAACTTTGTAAAATCTTTGATGACCAACACGTTGGACTTGTACAACTTTCTTACTTTAACGTATGTGTCTTAAATTCTTGCCAGCGTAGTGAATTTGTAGCGTACGAACGCGTGAACGTCGTAAATTCCATGAAAATGTTACAAATCTACCGCGCTGAAACGCTAGAATTGAGGAAGAAGAGGAGGAAGGGAAACATGATAGAACTGTAGAGGCAGTCACTACAGTCAGATGTCTTCAGGTGTGACGGCACTTCCGGCTTAGCGCCCACAGTGTATACTTGAAGTACTATATTGCGTAGTGGCGCCATTTAACTTGTAAAAAATTCACTAGTCGGAATTTATACTTAGATTAACGAGTGTCACGAATCAAACTGAGACCAAGTTGAGGGTCCGAAGCTCTAGCCACTGCACCGCCGCTTATGTGTGTGTGTGTGTTCACCACTTCCACCACTTCCACCTCTATGTATCAGTCGAAATCATCCACTTCCACTATTTGCTCCACTGAATCATCCACTTCCACCACTCCCACCTCTCTCTTTCAGTCGGAATCATCAAAATGCACCACTTCCACCATTTCCACATCTATCTTTCAGACGGAATCATCCACGTCCACCATTTCCAACACTGAATCATCCACTTCCACCACTTCCACCTGTATCTTTCAGTCGGAATCATAAAAATCCACCACTTCTACCGTTATACTCAATCGTAATCATTAAAACACCACTTTCACCACTTCTACCGCTATCATCCAAATCCATACTTAGACCAACGACTTCCATGGACCAAACTTAGCCAACGAGTTGCACGAATCAAACTTAGTCCAATGACTTTCATGAACAAAACTTAACCAAACTTACACATAACCAAACTTAGACCAATGAGTTGCACGAACCAAACTTAGACTAGCGACTTCCAAGAACCAAATCCAGACCAACTAGTTGAACGAACCAAACTTAGACCAACGACTTCCATGAACCAAAATTAAACAAACTTAGACATAACCAAAGTTACTCCAACGAGTTGCACGAACCAAACTTAGAATATCGACTTTCATGAACCAAACTTAGACCAACAAGTTGAAAGAACCGGACTTAGACAAATGAGTTGCACGATCCAAACTTAGACCAACGACTTCTATGAACCAAACTTAACGAAAGTTAGACAGAACCAAACTTAGACCAACGAGTTGCAGGAACCAAACTTACGTAAGCGACTTCAAAGATCCATTCAAACTTAGAGAAGCGAGTTCCACGGACGAGACAATTCACCTAGATACATATGTCAATTGAGCAAATTAACCTAGATGCAGAGGTAAATTCCACAAATTCACCTAGTTACAAAGGTCAATTCAGCAATTTCACCTAGATACAGTTAGACCAGCGAGTTGCACGAACCAAACTTAAACCAGCGAGTGCCATGAACCAAACGCAGAGAGAAAAGAGTAGTGTTGTGTTGTGTTGTGTACACAACGGCGTTTACAATAAATTATTCGCCAAGAATGTTTTCCACATGACACCAGTGTAACTGGCTAGAGTAATGCCATCTACCGTTTATGTCACGAACCAAACTTAGACCAGAGAGTTTCACTCAAAACGTTTATTTGGGTACTGAACATTCTTCGGGATAGTTCGTTTTTAAATCAGAAACTTTCATTTTTCATATCCAAGATGTTTAATTTACGTGGTAAAGGCTTTCGTCAACGTATCAGGTCGACTTCATCAATACCGATGACGCTGAATGACGTCATCGTACACGTGAGGCAGTTCGTAATTGCCCTCGTCTCTGTTGATGGGTGTTCTGGTTTTCCTGATCCAGATGGCTTCCCTGATATGCCGAATTATTCTGTTGGGTTCCTTGTCGAAAACCCTCTACCAGGTAAATTAAACATCTTGGATATAAAAAATGAAAGTTTCTGATTTGTTTATTTGGGTATCTTACCCAAGAGAGTAGTGCTATGTTGTGTAGACAACGACGCTTACAATGGATCATTCGCGAAGAATCTGTTCCACATGACACCAATGCAATTAGTTAGAGTAATGCCATCTACCGTGTATATCGTATCTCTATTCGTCAACACACTTCCGGGAACTGAAACAGAGGCCTAAGACCACACGCCAATATCTCTAGCGGGTTCCATTCTGCGGTGCATTATCGAAAAATAAACGCGAGTAAACGACGAAAGTAACTACGACTCTCTACAAACCGTCGAATACCCAACTCCACAGGTGGACCAGGCTCTGTCGGGTACCGCTCGATCTATTTAGTCGTGGTCGTTGGCGCCGTGGTCGCGCCGGCCGAGGCGTTCTGTGAGTTTCGTTTCATAGATTGATCTATCTATTGACCTACCAAGAAGTGCCACCTGGTGACATTACGTGTCAATTTGGGGCGACCAGCTCGCATAAGTGGTAGGATCAAATGCTGTCGGTCTTCATTATATAGAAAGACTAGAGCTTGTTCATATAGACTGTCACGAAGTGGGCTGAGTAGAATTAGTCTAGCTCAAAACTAAACGGTTAAACTAGGCAGGAACCCCATTGTATGGTGCTGCCATCACTCGATGCTTGACGATTAAAATATTACAATAGGGCCATCTAGCGACCAAAGTGTAAACCATTTAGTTAGCTGGTTAACAGATCATTTTTGATTAGTTATTATGTTAATTCTACGACTAAGAAAGTCAAATTTGGTAGGAATAAAAAGGGTTTAATCTAACTGATTAGGTAGTGTTATTGTAAGTCACTATTGTTGAATACTTGAATAAGTTAGTAGCGTGGAGTAGGAAGGTTGTTTATTTGCGCCTGGCAAGTGCAAGAAAATGTTTCACACTTCGTGCCTGAATAGAACATTTGTTTTACTAAAATAACGTATTAAGTGGTGCACGTTACAATATGTTATCGATGTCTATTATGCAACTGTGTTTATTTTAAACCGAACAAATTGAATAGAGTCTGACGACGTGCCTAGAGATTCGGGAGCGCAGTTTCTGGGATTGTTTAGTTTGTATTAAGTTTTGCTATTGGCTAGTTAGACTTCCGGCTCTTGGCCGCCATTAGAGTATATAAGAGTACTTTAAAGACAGACGACTGTTACAGCATTGCTGTTAGGGCATATGATCTCCAAGACACGGGAACTATATCGACGAGTTTTGTCGCCCGTGTCTTGAAATTGTAACTTCTTCAATAGTTTAAATGTAGATAACCTTGTATTATGGTTGATTCGGATTGTTTAGAAGAATTGCCAGTGCCCATCAACTTGGTACCTCAAGATTGAAATACGGACTTGTTCTTCAATGCTCGTTCAACAACAAGATAGGTTGTTGCGGCTGTTACAGCAGCTTTCGGGTCGTCTCCAACCTAATGTGAAGAGTACGGGGGCGAGTTTTGCAATTCGCATTTCCCCTTTCTTGACCAGCCAGTTCATCTTCGTCACATACCTTCTCCACTGCGTATGGTCATGTCGTCGTATACGTCTACGTTCGTTGCGTGACACCTACCGATGCCTACTACACATCGTTACGCCGCCGTGTTTGTCCGGCTATCGTTGTGACGTCCACTGACGCCAGCGCGTATCGTCACGCCGCTGTATACGTCTTCGGTCGTTGCGTGACACCTACCGATGCCTACTACATATCGTTGCGCCGCCGTATTCGTCCGCCTATCGTTGTGACGCCCACTGACGCCAGCGCATATCGTCATGCCGCATTATACGTCTCGTTCGTTGCGTGAAGCCGACCCACTTCTTCGTATCGTTGCGCCACCGTATTCGTTAACCCATCGTGTTGACGTTCGTCCTCCTACTCATACTCTACCGACATACCACTGTATTTACATCGTTGTGTTAATAATTGGCATTTCAGCATTGCAATTGATTTCCTTCGGAAGTGCCGAGGGTAAGTGTCGTACCTCCCGGTTTACGCCTACTATCGGGTGCAATGTCATTATCCCGATGATCAGGTAATCCAGACAACACGAATCTTCGTAGGTGAGCAGTAATATTTTATTAATTACTTTATATTATACATGTATATATATATATATATATATATGGTTCTGTATATTATATACTTGTAACACTTGTACATGTAATAATCATTCAAAGTTGACCATCTGAATTTTTGTATGATTTATTTGGTTCATTGTTATATACATGTATAGTTATTAAATGGGTATTCAATTTGGATTTCCACAATAAAACCCTTTGTGTTGCGTTATACTCTTATTCAACCCTCCTTGTTGCACATGGACCTTGTCACGATTCCGTCACTATTTTGCGCCGCCAATCTCCATGAGCTAAACAATTGTGACATAGACTCGTGATAAAGCTGTGTGGTAAACGGAATTAGGGTGATGGGAAGGTCCTAGACCTGAGAGACATTAATTTAAATCTTTAACACGTTTGCGTTAGGGGCGCTATTTCACCACCATTAAATGAGGTGTATGCATGCGCACAAGTTTGGAACGCCTGATAACTGAATTACTACCAGTTGGACCGAATTACCACGCGTACTTATTTAATGACATCAATGAACAAAACTATATGCAGGCGCACAAGTTCCTAATAACTGCTAATCGAATTACTACCAATTGGATCGAATTGCCACGCGTACTTATGTAATGACGTTATCGATCGAGATTATTTATGTGTAAGTTCCGAATGACTGATCACCGAATTACTATCAGTTGATGGGGCAAACATGTTCAATTTCTATATATATATATATATATATATAGGGCATAATATCTTCAAAGGGAAGTAATTGATAGATATTGATTATGGTTGACCTCAATCAATTGTAGTCAAATACTGTTCATGATTTTCTGAATTGTTGCTCCCTGCCTATACAGGGAGTCTACTCTGATGCAGATTACGTCAGATAGTTTAACACCTACCTCTAGTAAAACAGTCAAACAATCCTCAATCACTGCCGTTGAATTAATGTCGCGCCATTGTCTAATCAAGGAGTTTTTTTGTTTTAACAATACATGATGGATTTTGCGCTTGACCGCCAATATTATGTTTAACCCGCGTACCTATCTAATGACGTCAGTGAACAAAACTATTTACTTACGCGCAAGTTCCGAATGCCTGCTAACCGAATTATTACAAGTTTGACCGAATTACAACGCGTACTTATTTAATGATGTCATTGATCGAAATTATTTACATACGCGCAAGTTCCGAATACCTGGTAACCAAATTACTATCAGTTGGACATAGTCACTACGCGTACCTATTTAATGACGTTATTTTCACCGAATTCCCGCCATTTTCACAAATTTTCTACCATTTTCCATGAATCATTCAAAACTGTGTGCAGTCACGTGATGTAAAAATAACTATCGTACCTACGCAGATAGCCACCAGTTTGACTGATTTATCACAGAAGTTCCGATTTTATAACCATTGTAAGCTATAAGTAGATTCTAGAAATCTATAGGGTTACTCAGCATGTGTAATGACCTATTCCATTACATTGTTGATCTATTTCATAACGTCTAAAGTACGCCTTATTACAACACCACATTTTAACACGCCATTACAAAGGCTCAATCCTTAGGCTAAGCCTAGGCCTACGAGCCAAACGTACCGATAGGCGGCACCAATTTGCAGCTTTTTTCACACAATTCCCGGATGTTCAACGACGCTACTGAAATGGAGGGTGCCTCTTGGGGTGCTGGAATCCGTTATCCTTTGGAGCGGAGAAGCCGGAACTACTTCCCTATCTTTTAACATGGGAAAACAGAAATATTTGTTAGAACTGTTGTTACTGTTTGAAAGGTGAAAGCACTTAATACATTTTATACTTGTGCTTTCTCCCTTTCTACAATACTTAGAATAGAATTAAAACGTAAAATTATGTATGTATTGTGTTGGTATTGTGGATATGAAAAGTATTAGTATTATTCTTTCTAGTATGCCGAGACAGTTCAGATCATCAATCAGATAGCAACTTGTCGTTTGTGTGCATGCATACGTACGTGTGATAGATGACATTAAGTGTATTTTTGGAAATGAACAGGGGCAATTAAGTATTAGCCTATTCATTCTCATCAACAACGCTACATAATTGAAATCAGTTGCGTTAGGATTGTGTAAATGCCAGCTGTACGACTATTTTAAAATATCACATCTCAAAACGGTGTGTTACATTTATATGTGATAAATGATTCGAATGTCGATACATGGCTTCCTAGTCTACAGTCATCGGTGTTTTGCCTTCGCCGGTACTCTCGTTATCTTAATGTGGTGTATTCATTTTGTTATTCAAAATATAAATTCTTGTTCGCGTCGCAAAGTTTTTGTGGTGTTTTTCTTTTCCAGTTAGTATACTCTTAGGCTCCGGCAGAGAACCGACGTTTAATAAAACCCTTCCTGTTGGAAACGAGAGGAGAAACTATAGCGCTTTCGTCGAGGTTAGAGTTAAAAATTATGACGGAGAAATCAACTCCCAGGATATCCCGGTCAAAGTGAGTGACATCGGTCAGCACATGGTATGGTGGTATACTGTACACATAATATGTGAAACGTTAATGGACACGCAGGCACACACGCACGCACGCACGCACGTGCGCGAATACATCTGATATAGTTAACTTGTTGTACAAGGACAAGGCAAACGGGTTTTATTCACTAATTATTTCCAGTTGACTATTGATATTTGATAAGGTCGAGCATATAAATAAGCAATATATTTGTTTTGAAAATTACTTATTTAATAAGCGACTTTATTTTGATAGGTATTGCCAGTGGTGCCCCGGTTAAATAATCCGGTTATTACCCAACAGGCTGAGATGTTTGAAACAACAAAATCTGGAGGAAAAAACTTCATTCAGCAACTCACTGATGCTGGCAATATTCAGGGTATGACACCTAAACTATAGCGTAAATTAATATATAGTGCTGCGCTGGTATGTGGGGCAACTTTTTATACTTAAATCATATAGTTATAGTGTCAAAAACGATGTATCATGTTGTTACCAAAGTAATGTTTGGTAGTGGTTCCTATAAGAGTAATGATAGTACATTGTTTTCATTCATTGTTATTTTTCCTATTTTCAAAATGTGTGTTACAAAATCCCGCTGTCTTTCTCACAATATATGTCAGAAATGTTACAGGCAAATATGCAACAACATGTTTAATTTCGCTTGTCTGTCGTCACCGGTTGCAGACGCATTGTCATCGATATCGAGTGTTACGTCATCAATTCGCCATGCTGCGAAGGTTGAATCTAGCCGTTCTAATGAAAGAGAACGTACCGAGGTACAGTCACAGTCACGGGGTATAATTAGACCGTCTAATTATATGATATAATAGCGTCGTTTTAAATTTCATTGTCCAAATTTACTTATAACGGAGCTTGCATATGCAGGTAGGTTAACGTTTTCCTCTTAGTCGACTTCAACCTCGAGCTCCAAACTTTCATGGAGTATCTGTGTTTTTCGAAATACCCCACATATGTCAAGATCATCGCCTTTTGTGGGGTAAATCCGTTGTTCGGAACTTTACAAGTAATGAGCTAAATGAAGTAGACGGGCTACCCTCGAATATGAATATTATTTCATAATTATACACTATAACGACTAAGACTAATCAATGGGCGTGAACTTTACATTTTCTGCGACCTTCGTCTTTTTGAACAAACAACAAGTATACGCGATGGCATAATAGTGTTTATGTAACGATGCTGTGTATTTTCTAACTTTTGGTAAATATTACTATCAACTACCAAGGCATCCTCGTCAGGTGAAGGGCATTTTTGCTAGTATAGTTAAAAGGAGGCCATCTGTTCCTAGTTTTCCATTAATTAATTAATTAATATAATAAAAAAGGTAAGTTCTTATATAGCGCAGTATCCAGTCCTCAGGTCTGGTCAAAGTGCTTCACACTTTACACATCATATTTTTCTTAAGACTATGATAATTATGTTGAAGCTATACTGTCCACGAAATTGTGTTTAGTAAGCTCGTTACAACGTTCGCAATTTGGAGGATACGCCACAGAGCACATCCAGTTTCAAGAACAAGCTTTATTGGCAGTAATGCCGAGGCGGGCTGAATTAACCGCAATGCCCTTTGATGTTAACAAATTTACCATTTTCCCATGTTCAACATAGCAGGCGTCGTGTTGAACATTGCTACGCTGAATATTTCCCGGTAGAGGAACATACTGCCTCCCTGCAATGTTTACATTGAAATTATAATAATTGACACACTTTCGCACGCACGCACGCACCAACGTACAAACAATTGCAGGCACGCACGCAGGCACACACAAACACACACACACAGGCACAATAATGTGAAAGCTTCGTTTAGTTATATAGCAAGATAGTGTCGAAGCTGAAGACAATTCGAGTAAGTGACGTCAGTGGTGTCAACCTGAAGTTACAGTGTCTAAATGACGTCACTGACGTGGACGACGACCTGAGTGATGAAGCCAAGGTATGATTGCGTTCTGGATATGAGCACTGCATTTGCTAGTCAAGAAACAACGACATACACTCATCTACATCGAGAAACATTCAGTACATTTATTCAGTTGAGACTAGCTTTCACCCACCGGTGGAGCAATTACCAACGGCAGCAATCGTCGCCAGAACAGTATTCTGTAAATAAATCTATATAGGAAACTATTGGTGAGGAGAATTTTCACAAACAGTTTCTCAGATCATCAACCTGATTTTTTTAATTATAAACAATGCTTAAAGTAGAACTTCCTCCTAAATGTATAAAACTAAATACACAAAGTGATCAAGCCATGCAGAAAGTCAAAATTGAAATTTATTCAAATAAATTGTACAACAAACTACATAAACAACAAAATGAAGATCCCAACCTAAATTACAACATAATAAATTATGTAATTAAGCACAAAAGTAAGCACATGCCGGCTAAAATAAATTTAGTAAACACAAACATAAACAATCAAATCGGATCAGTCAAGGTTTACTCAAATTTATTACATATCCGGAAACACTATATCATAAAGAATTTAAAATGTCTGAACCTATTTCACCAGAATACGAGAACGTAACCTGAAAACGTACAAAACCATACTAAAAATATTCGTTTAGCAAATAAAATCTACTTTGATTCACGATTTAACCAATTAAAAAATGACATAAGAAATACTTGGAAAACGTTAAATTAAATTCTTTCGAAAAATAAAAGAAGGAAGACTTTTTCATCAATGTTTAAAGAAAATGGTACTATTACAAGAGATAAATCAGACATAGCAAACAAATTCAATAACTATTTTACAAAATACGTCAAACTATTGCAGAAAACATTCAATATGCAGGAAACAAGGACTGTGACTTCAAAACAAACTTAAAAACAAAACTTAGATCTGTTCTCAATCTAACAAATGTTAATGAAGAAATTGTAAAGAAAACAATGAATGATCTCCTACCAAAAACAGTAGTGGATTTGTCGGTATTTCATCACAATTGTTAAAAATAATTGAACCAGCAATACTAAAATCTTTAACTTTAGTAATTAACAAAGTCATAAATACAGGTATATTTCCTAATAAACTAAACTTTATAAAAGTAATTCAAATTATCAAAAATAATTACTCAACACTATTCAAAAATGTATAGGCTCATCTCTCTCCTTCCTGTTATTTCTAAAGTCTTAGAGAATGTAATCCATAATCAGTTATCTAATTAATTTTAATAATCATAATGGTTTTAGATCTAACCATTCAACTGGCTCGAAAGGTGACAAGAGAAAAAGCGACAGAAAAGAATGGATCGGAAGAGAATGGGACAGGAGAGAAGACGACAGGGGGGGAAGACAACAACCAGACAGATGCAAACCGAAGAAGGAACTATTCTAAGGCAGTGATTGAGGGGGCAATGAGGAAAGAGAGGGTGTTTATGGGCGACTCCATTATGAGAAAGACGGACAAGACACTGGGCAAGGGGAAAGACGTCGTTGTTTGTCTACAGGGGGCTATAATTGAACATGTCACTCACAGGGTAGAGAAGGTATTGGGACATGGCAAGGGGGGGTGTCTATACTGGTACATGTAGGAACAAATAATGCAGACAGGGAGGGAACAACTGCGATAGTACAGAAGTATAGACAGTTAGTGAGGAAGCTAAAGAAGACAAGAGTTGAACTGGTTATTCTGTCAGGAATTTTGCCAGTAATGGGAGAAAGGGGGGCAACGTATAGAAACTGCAAGAGGATGGCGATCAACGCACTAGTTTAGCAGATGTGTGAAGAAGAGGGGGTAGGATTCATAGATTTATGGGAATACTTTGTTGGGAGGGAAGATATGTACATGAGAGATGACCTCCATCTTAGTGGAAAGGGGGCAGCATTTTTCTCAGAGAACCTGCTGCGATCTGCTGACAGTGGGACAGGTTGCATCTATTTAAACTAGATTCGCAGGGGGGACTCACAGAAAAGCCTGAAAATGAAGGCATAGATAAAGACAGCACAAATAAATCAGCAAATAACAGTCTGGAAAACTCTTCTGAAGCTGGATATAAATGTGTGTGTTTAAATGCAAGGAGTATAGTAAACAAAAGAAATGAACTAAACATTATGGTAGAAGATATTGACCCTCATATAATAGGTATAACCGAATCTTGGACCACCACCGATATATCAGATGCCGAATTGGGACTGACAGGTTATGTGATGTTTAGAAAAGATAGAATAGGAAGAAAGGGAGGTGGAGTTATTTTACATATTAAAGAATCTATCCAGGCTTATGAAATAAAATTAGAAAGAGAAGCAGATTGCGAAGAAGCTGTTTGGTGTAACATAGTTACAGGTAACTCAACGTTAACAGTTGGGTTAGTTTATCGAAGTCCAAACATAAGCATAGAAGAGAATGAAACAATACAAAACGCTATAAGGGAAGTAAGCAAACGGGACTGTATTATTATTGGGGATTTTAACCACGGGCATATACAATGGAAATCTCTTCAGTGTATGGGGAGTGAGGACCACAAGTTTTTAGTGTTAGTTCAAGATACTTTCCTTTCTCAACATGTGCTAGAACCAACCAGGGGTGAGAATGTGTTAGACATAGTTTTGTCCTCACAGAATGAATTAGTTGACAATGTCAAGATACGTGAGCCACTGGGGAGTAGTGATCACAACCAGATACATGTTACCATCAAAGTAAAATCAGAAAGGAATAGTAAAAAGCAGTGTAGGAAAAATTTCCACAAAGGAAGGTATAATGACATGTGGAAATATTTAGCAAAGATAGAGTGGAATAACACACTGCAAAATAAGACAGCAACAGAATGCTGGAATATATTAAATAGTGAAATTAAGTGCATAGTCGACAAATTTGTACCCTTCAAAAAAAAGGGAAACGGTCCAAAAAGAAACACTTATCGAAAGAAGCCATTACAAAAATTAAGTATAAACAAATGATGTGGAAGTCATATAGATGTACTGGAAATGATGAAGACTACAACAGTTATAAAGAAGCACTTAACCAAGCTACAGCTGAAATTATAAATTCAAAGAGAAGCTATGAACAACAATTAGCTAGTAATATAAAACATGACAGCAAGAGTTTTATGCATATGTTCGAAGCAAACAGAAAGTTCAAGATAATGTTGGTCCTCTAGAAGATTGTGCTGGAAATATAATATCAGGGGGATTCTTTATGGCAGAAGACCTGAATGAGTACTTTATTTCAGTGTTTACCAGAGAAGATATTAGTTCACTGCCAGTACCAGAGGCTAAGTTCAAGGGGGCAGATTCATACTATTTAGGACAATTAATTGTAACCCCGGAAATGGTAGCTAAGAAAATAAGGGCTATGAAGGATAATAAATCACCTGGAGTGGATGGGATTCCGCCCAAACTACTATTGGAAATTGTAGAACAAATTAGCATACCACTTGCAACAGTTTTCAACTTGTCATTAGAAGAGGGAGTGGTTCCTTTAGAATGGAAAGAGGCAAACATTATACCGTTATTTAAAAAAGGTCCGAGAAACAAGTCGGAGAACTACAGACCAGTGAGTTTAACATCAGTGATTTGCAAATTATTAGAAAGATTAATTAAAGATCACATGGTGGATTTTCTTGTTAAACAAAACTTGATCAACCCATCTCAACATGGTTTTTTTAAAGCGAGGTCATGCTTAACAAATATGTTATGTTTTTTGGAAGATATCACTAAGTGGGTAGATGAGGGATCACCAGTAGATATCGTGTACTTAGATTTTCAAAAAGCTTTCGACAAAGTACCACATCAAAGATTAGTGCTGAAACTAAAGGCCCATGGCATAGGAAATGGTATAATAAACTGGATAGAACAACGGCTGATTGACAGAAGACAACGTGTAGTAGTTGATGGGGAGGCTTCAAACTGGAAATCGGTATTGAGTGGGGTACCACAGGGATCAGTATTAGGACCTATATTATTCTTAATATATATCAACGATTTGGATGATGAAATAACAAGCAAGGTGTTGAAATTTGCGGATGATACAAAAGTGTTTAGAAGGATTAAAAGTGATGGAGATAGACAACATTTACAAGATGATCTTGACAAATTGATCATATGGTCTGAAAAGTGGCAATTGCTGTTCAATTTTGGGAAATGTAAATGCCTCCACACAGGACATGGGAACGAAGAGGTAGAATATACAATGGGGGTACTGTACTAAGTACTACTGTAAAAGAAAAGGACTTAGGGTTAACCATTAGTGCTGATATGAAAGTTGCAGAGCGGAATTGCAGCTTCAAATCCTTGGATTAATTAGGCGAAATATAACGTATAAGGAAAAAGAGCTAATAATACCGATGTACAAAACAATAGTTAGGCCTCATTTAGAATATTGTATTCAAGCGTGGAGGCCATATCGCAGGAAGGACATAGATATGCTAGAAAGAGTGCAGAGGAGAGCAACTAAAATGATACCAAAACTGAAGGATCTTAGTTACGAAATACGCCTAAAAATGCGGTTTAACAACACTAGAGACCAGGAGATTGAGAGGAGATCAGATAGAAGTGTTTAAAATATTGAATGGTTATAAAAATATTGATAGAAATATATTTGTTTCAATAAAGAAAGATAGAAGGACTAGAGGACATGAAGTTACATTAGCAAAGGAGCAGAGTAGATTAGATATAAGAAAGTTTTCATTTTCACAAAGGACTGTAAATGAATGGAACAGATTATCTGCTGATTGTGTGGGTGCTAGTAGCGTGAATATGTTTAAAAATAAAATCTACACATACCTCAGACGGGCGGGATACACATAGATAAAAGGGTCGGACTCTCGATAAGCCAAAGGGCTTCCTTGTCCACCTGCCACCTAGAGTTAATTCTCTGGGTGGCAATCTTGTTAAACTGAATATGCATCACTCGAACTAGTGCACCAGACAATTACTCAAATGGATAAAAAATAACTTACCAATTAATATTTTTTGTGACCTTTCCAAGGCATTTGATACTATTGACCAGTCAATATTATTAAACAAGTTAAGGTACTATGGCTTAGAAGGCAAGACTCTTCTTTTATTCAAAAGCTATTTAAACATCGTAAAATATACACCGAATTTGATAATACTACATCTGAAACTTTACCTATAAAAGTTGGTGTACCACAAGGGTCGGTCCTTGGACCACTATTATTTACTATGCATATAAATGACTTCCCACAAGCCAGCCACATTTTAAAATTTATAATATATACTGACGATACAACTTTATTTAGCACCATTAAATGTTCAGTTATACAGTACAAAACAATACCACTGAATCTGTAATAAATGATGAACTTCTCAAAATACTTGAGTGGCTTAACACGTTGTTAATAAATGAAACTAAATCTAAATACATGACCTTCTAAATGCCAATCAAACCTACACCAATATTATTTCTCAAAATAAATAACAAAGATTCAGAGAGAGGAAGAATTTAATTTCTTAGGTTTAACTCTAGACACTAATTAAATATGACACTAATTACTCTAGACACTAATTAAACATGAATTTGCAAAAGTGTCTTAAATATAATTTACCGCATGTTATTAATAGTATCCCTGATTTAGTGATAGACAAGATAGTGACCCATAGTTTGAGAGGATTCTCACGTTATGCCAAACACTATATATATACTACAACAATATAACGTCACGTGCACTATATTAAATTCCTACATATATTAACTAGATTAATTATATCATGAATGTGTGCAACAAATTGCATAAGTACAACGCAACTGTTTCAATATGTGTACTTGCACACATGGTTACACGACCACCCGCGTACACAACACACAAAACACATCAACAAAGCACATCAACAAAACACATCAACAAAGCACATCAACAAAACGATCATCACACACAGTGTGTAAGAGAAAGAACATAAAACAGGTTTATCACATATCATTATTTTTACTTATTTTTTCTTTATAAAACTCTGTATTAGAAACATAAAGAATTTATAATATTTGTTTTTGGGTGGCTCCTAAGATAACGCAAATTGTGATCTTAGTAGGAGTCCCCCGCCCCACATCAATTGTTTTCTTGCAATTTGTTTTTGTTTTCTGTATTTTTGGTAATATATATTTTGTAAAACATACAGTGACAATTTATATAAAATAAACAGAATATATATATATACATAATATATATATTCTGTTTATTTTATCTAAATTTTCACTGTATGTTTTACATTTCAATATTTGTGTGTATATCTGAATAATGTGTCGTATTACTATGCTGTTGAGATTAATGACATTATTCTTATCCTTATCTGGACTTAACCTAATTCCCAATATCATCTATTTTATGCTGTGTTCAATTATGATACTGGATCAAAAATTTATAAGCCAGCGAAAATATACGACTGAAAACTCGTCCCAGAACACTCAATTCAACATTATGGCTCACCAGATCCCAACAATCTTCATATTATTTGAAAGGCTACACTTTCTGCTACTCGATCATTTAAATGGTTCCTAGATAATTAACCCTAAAATAACATATAAACGGACCTACAGCCGAGCCGTTTCCGGTGGCTTAGACACTTGCGAACGACGTTGGTTCGTCGACACATTTCTTCCATTTAACGATTGAGGCAATACTTTCTGATGTCATGCTATAAACTCCATCCATTTTTAAAGGTAAACGAAATTGACATTCTCGACGTCGGGGTGACGTCACAATCACATATAACAATCAACCAACCCTTCGTTGGTTGGTATATGTTATTGTGATGTTTCGCCGACATCGAGAACATCAGTTTCGCTGCCGTCAAAAACGCGTCAGTTTCGTCGCCGTTGAAAAATGGGTATGCGTGTGTCTGAAACCAATGGAAAGAAGAAGATTACAGTACTGAGTACCGGAAGCCAACATCGTTCGGAACAGTAAATAACACCGAAAACGACATGAACTTAGGTCCGTTGACAGGTGGTCAATGAACAGTTCCTGGAAATCAAGCTGGATGCTAGATTAACATAAAGTGCATGCTTTCAAATGATAAAATATCATTGTGAACGGACGACCCATGAGGGTGCCAGCAACCGTTACATTGAATGTTTTGGACTTGTTTTGAGTTGTATATTATCCGCTCGCTTTTCTATTTTTGCTTAGCAGCAGAATATAACGTTAACGTAAATCCGTAGTGACGCCACCTGACAAACAAATAAATGTGCCCATTGAAAATGTAACCACTTCAAAGTAACCAATTTGTTCGTAATACATTACCCATTGGTAAATCAGGGAGCAGTTTTCTAAGGAAGTGAATGTATATAAAGATGTGAGTGGATCTTGGCGCCTGGGATATACTTATAGTGTTCCAACGTTAGCGTATAAATAGTCAGATAAATGGATATATGTTGCTATGACATTTTGTAACGATTTTGGTTGATTTGGTTTCCCTAAAACAACTAATCGACGTACAATTGTGATTGTGGATAACGCCCGCATTTTATTTCCACCGGCAATTAACACTGGCAAATTACCTGAATTACTTCATATTCAGACGATAAAACATCTTCAAATGAGATGTCCAGATAAACACATTTTCATATTGTGTTCCGTATGTTGTTCACGTCAATGCGCACAGCACTTTTAGTGCAGTTACTTGAATATGCAATTAAACAAATATATGATTGCTTTGTTTAGAATGACGCAGTCGCGATGTATAACGACTTGGCAGGCTTCCTTCTGCACGCTACAGACTCACCAAATGGCACAGACGATCAGACTCACACATCGGCGATGGTAGAGAAGGCGGCATCGTAGGTCGTCAGTATTATGTAATCACTGTCAACGTTGTGACATAAAAATTATATTGTTCATTTTGTTACGCGTATGGTCTCCGGTTGTCGCAGGAGCGCCGATGATTTGGGAACATACACGTAAAAAGATTTTAACGGAAACAACTGTGCCAAACATCATAACAATTGTTATTTACCAATAGTCCGAAATCCGTCTTCTGCTATTGTATGTATTTAGCGCTACCCGCTGGATCGACATTTATGCATGTGTTCTTAGTGCTGCCAGGGTAGGTTTCACATGTTGACGTGATCTGTTAGCGGTACACTAACGTGACCTTTTGGTTTATATGCAGGGGTATATTTGTCGGCATTGGTAACATAATGAAAAAGTCAATGGGAGAAGCGGAGGCGATTGAAGTCGCCACTGGAATGTCTGATGACGACTCGTATACTATGAGGAGGAGGGCAGTGGTGAATATTTGGAATGCATACATGGCTGATAGAGTATGCTGCACCTCGAACAAATGAACATCAACATAATGCGCTACACCGACTGACACCGACTGACACCGACTGACACCGACTGCGCTATACTGGAACCAGCATGACCTCATAATCATCTAAACGTGAAATCTTTGGAATACGTCAAACCGACACCGACTAGCCCCAAAGTATTCGAAGGTGTTCACGTTTACGTGATTGTGACGTCACGCCGGCTTCGAATACAGCTAAGTCGGTGTCGTAGGCATAGCGTATATACTGCAGTCAGAGTGAGTCTGGTCTGTTCTGGTTTGGTCTGGTCTGATCGGACGAAAAGTGCCAATGTATCCAGGCCTTTAATTTTTGCAGTTGCAGTGGAATGACTGAATGCGTGTGTATTTACATTTTGCATGTGTTTGTCCTATTAAAGTGCATGCTCATCTAACTAGGATCGAGCTGACGAGTGTATGCGGGTGTATGAGTTTGCAATTCGGCCCGTAAACGTTGAGGGGTTCATCAATGACGTAAGACCCGTAACATAATTATTTGTTTTAGAAATTATATTTGTATGTGGCGGCCTCTAGTATGTACACTCGAATACCGGATTCAGTTTCTTTCTTTCTGGCATAATCATGAACAAGACCATATGGAGCCGCTTACGTACAAGTTTGCAGACCATTTGTATCAAAGAACAATGGTGTAGTTCACAGTATCCTTGTTCCATAGGCCAAATCTATAGTGAAGAAAGGAATGGACGTCATAAATATGGTGGCGGACGTGATGCTCAACAGTCAAGTCCCTGGAGAGAAGGCGACGGTTCTGACGTCTGGCGGAATTGCTTTGGGACTACTAATGGATACGGCCTATCAACTGAGTAATACGTTTGTTGCACTTCCACAGTCGGGTGAACGTGTCATCAAACTACCAAATTTGCGTCGGTCCAATTTGACACATTCATCTGCAGAGAATCTTTGTGTGAAGGTACGTCACTCGTTTGATGCGCTTTCATTTATTAGTTGCGTGTTTTGTGGGTCTGTATTTGCATACGTAACTAGCAAAATGCTCTGTTGATACACCATAATATCAGAGCGCGTGGTGTCTCTACTTGGTATTGAAAGAAACTGCTCTGGAGTGAATTTAGTTGCATAACCAGTTGATCTGTCGAATGCAGTAGTTTTTACCATCCAATAATGTACTTTAGGTTTTAATTTGGACATGCACACAAATTAATATTATTTAATTACAAATGCATTTATTGTCATGGCAAATTAACGTAATTGCTTTATAATGCAAAAATAGTTAATGCTTAACGTTGAAAGTTCCAACAAAGTCAGGCATTTGTTGAGGATATTCGATTAAAATGTAGCACTTCTTTTAAATGCCTGGCAATTTTAAAATCCCTTTTAAATGATATTACGTGTTTGACTGGGCTGTATACAGTAATAGTCTCCGTCTGCAGGTGTTCCAATCGTCTGTTAACATGTACACTTGGGACGTTTCATCAAGGAATGTTACCACTGGTGTGATCGGACTGACGATAACAACTGACAGCAAGGAACGGACGAATATCGCTCAGTTCGACGATCTTCTAACAGTCAGCGTCCCGTGTAAGTGTAGGCTAACTGGAGCATAGTGTAGCATAGTGTAGCAAGGTAGTTGTTTTTTCGTTACAGGTCGTAAGTTGATGATTTATTGTGTTTCTTCTTACACTATTCAACAGCTACAATTGCGTCTCACGTAGAGTCCGTCTCGTATCAATCAGTTTTCGACAGTACACTAGGTGTTCAAATCGGATGGCGTTATCGTGTATAGACGTGACAACGAGTAGTTACATGTCGTCTTCTGTTTATTTCCCTATAAGACTAATAGTTTATTTCATTAGAATATTGCGTGGTTAAATGACACGTGTGCATGATGACGTCATCCGACACATTACGCTCGTGCAATGTTCAAATTAACGTTTTACTATAAGTGATACGTTTTCAGTTGCCGCCGTTGATACTCATATCAGTGTTGACATCAATTTCGATGTGGAGGCGGATAACTTGAGAAACAGGGATATCAGCCACTTCACATCCCGTGTTGAAACTAACAAAGTATTCCACATCACGTTTTTACTGCCAGCTGCAGAAACCAGGTCAACGCTTCTTCTAGTTCTGAAGACGGATGCCTTCGCTAGAATGACGGATTTCTTTGGTGAAAGTGGTACCTTGGCAGTTCAAGTTCAACTCGAATTTGCTGGCGGTCGCTCCACAAAGATCGTGACTAGTTTGGACCACTTGGGTCACAATACAAGAGTAACAGAAACCATTAACAGAACCGTGACTGTGTCCGGCATTGTCATTCACGGACCGCCCACACATCGACTTTATCTCGGCTTACTGCCCGCATTATATGATGCTTTTCGATGTCAACAATGTAAGACGAAGTCAAGCAAATGCGGATTTTGCGATGAAATGTTGCTGACAAGAACACACAATTTCGTCACACAACGAATTCGTCAAGTACGTATTACCACAACTACGCATGACTGCCTCTACTGGGACCCAACACGTGAGGTCTGGACTAACACAGGTTGTAAGGTGTGTAATGCTGGCATATATTGCTCTCTCTCTCTCTCTCTCTCTCTCTCTCTCTCTCTCTCTCTCTCTCTCTCTCTCTCTCTCACTCTCTCTGGCCAATTTTATTTGTCCGTCGGGCCACTGGTTTCCGTTTCGTGATCGCCGCCGAGACGAAGCAGCGGCCACGATCACAGCCTAGTCTCGATACTCTACAGTCATTTACAAAAGTTTAAGACCAGGCACGATTTTTTTAAGAAATTTGACAAAACTATGATTTTTTGGCCTTCACATAGCATTATATCGATTTATTTCGCCAAATAAACGTAGTACAACATAATATGAAACTCTATGTCGTCCAAAAGTGTCAGTGTCTCTACTTTTCAGTATTTAGTGTGGCCTCCTTTGCTTTCAATGACCGCCTGGATGCGATATGGCATGCTAGAAACCAGAGATTCGCAATACTCCTGGGTGATTTCGGTGACCCAAACGTCCTTGATAGCTTGTTTCAAGTTTTGAGCGCTTGATGGTTGTTTGTCTGCCACCTTATCCTTCATTATAGTCCATGGGATTTAGATCTGGGCTGTTCCCAGGCCATTCCAGCACGGAGATTTTGTTCTTCTTGAGGAAATCAGTGGCTACCTTGGATCGGTGACAAGGAGCGCCATCTTGCATGGAAATCGTACATTTGTGGATGTCCATATGCAGTTTCAGCTTCTCCTTCAGCAATTCCACGTACCTAGGTCCAGTCATAGTGGTCATTCCTGAGCGTAGTTTTCCGTGGACGACCACTCCTTTTACTGTCACGAAATGTGCCATCAGTATTGAATTTGACGATGGCGTTGTGCACGGCTGTCTTGGAATAACGTAATTTAGCACTAATGTCTCTTTCCGTACATCCTTCTCTATGTACAGTCACTATTTGTGCCCTTAGAACCTCTGTCAAAGACGATTTTTTGCCCATTTCAGGGATGAAGACAAAACTGAAAAACACCTAATCGATACTGACAGCAGCAAACAAATGACCTGGAAGTACTGACTAGGCGTATTGCTTCAAGGCCCAAATAGGATGATGCAATCCAGACATTATCTGATGCAATCTAATGCCATACCATAAAATGCTTAAAAATCGTGCCTGGTCTTAAACTTTTGCAAATGACTCTAGTAGAGGGGATCCGATGCACAGGTCGTCATAAT
Source organism: Paraescarpia echinospica (assembly GCA_020002185.1). Taxonomy (NCBI): domain Eukaryota; kingdom Metazoa; phylum Annelida; class Polychaeta; order Sabellida; family Siboglinidae; genus Paraescarpia; species Paraescarpia echinospica. The sequence goes on along the minus strand of CM034544.1, from coordinate 49,678,497 downwards.
TATTAGACCCAACTCAGTCATAGGAGACTGCAAACGATGCATAAGTAGTCCAAACTCCAACATTCACCACGCGAACGACGGCATGCAACGGCAACTAATCTGTTTTCGTACTACCCGTAAGGCAGGTTTTCAAGATAAGATGCCACTTTGAGGTCACACCGCGGACGCGTGGTCAAAATGTCTACACTGGTTAGAATTTTAAACATTTGCCGACTAAGATCCTGTAGACTCGATGGTACATAACGGCTGTTATTCCTTGTAATATGCGTATATCCAGGATGATATTAGTGTTTGTGACCTACACTTTGTATTTAACAAAATTGAACACAGTTGCCACCCAGAGAATTAACTTTAGATGGCAGGCGGACAAGGAAGCCTTGTGGCTTATCGAGAATCCAACCTTTTTGTCTACGTATATCCCGCCCTTCTGAGGTACGTGTCAATTTTATGTTTAAACAGTTTCACGCTACTGGCACCCACACAATCAACAGATAATTTGTTCTGATCATTTACAGTCCTTTTTAAAAATGAGAATTTCTTTTATATCTTATCTACACTGCTCCTTTACTAATGTGAATCCATGTCCCCATGTCCTTCTATCTTTCTTAACTGAGAAAAAATATGTCTATAAATATTTTCGTAACCATTCAATATTTTACAAAACTTCTATCTGATCTCCTTTTATTCTCCTGGTCTCTCATGTTGTCAAACCACATTCTTTTTAAAACTAAGATGTCTGAGTTTTGGTATCATATTAGTCGCTCTCCTCTGTACTCTTTCTAGCATATATATTTCCTTCTTGTGATATGGCCTCAACGCTTGTATAACATATTCTAAATGAGGCCTAACAATTGTTTTGAACAGCGGTAGTATTAGTTCTGTTTCTTTATACGCAACATTTCGCCTAATTACTTCAAGGATTTAATTTCTTTTGAAGCTGCAATTCCGCACTGCTCTGAAATCTTTTTCGTTTACAGTAGTACTTAATACAGTATCCCCCATTGTATATTCTACCTCTTCGTTCCCATGTCCTGTATGGAGACATGTACATTTCCCCAAATTGAACATCTGCCATTTATCAGGCCATTTGATCAACCTGTCAAGATCATCTTGTAAATGCTGTCTATCTCCGTCACGTTTAATCCTTCTAAACACTGTTGTATCATCCGCAAATGTCAACACCTTACTTTTTATATCATCGTCCAAATCGTTGATATATATTAAAATACATATAGGTCCCAATACTGATCCCTGTGGTACCCCACTCGATTTGAAGCCTTCCCATCAACTATTACCCGTTGTCTTCTGTCAATCAGCCATTTTTCTATCCAGTTAATTATACCATCCCCTAACCCACTTGCCTTTACTTTAAGCAGTAATCTTTGATATGACACTTTGTTGAAAGCTTTCTGAAATTCTAAGTAGACACTCACTTACTGATATCTTCAAAACAACATATTTGTAAGTAAGTCCCCGCTTTTATAAACCCATGTTGAGATGAGTTTATCGAGTTATTTTTAAAAAGAAAATCCACCTTATGATCTTTAATTAGTCTTTCTAATAATTTGCAAATCACCGATGTTAAACTCACTGGTATGTAGCTCTCTGACTTGTTTCTTGAAAGTTTTAAATACTTTTTTATTTATTTATCCACATCGTCTTTGCCGTTCTATTGCAACCAGGACTCATGTGCTTTAGCATTTTGAAAATAAGACCCGTACTACAATAGAGCGAATTAGTTATCGGGCACGTCATCAACACGTGACGGCATGATATACCAATAGCTGATGCGTTTTAAAAATGGACATTTGAAGAATAAACCTGAGATGTTCAGGTGATTAAATCGATCGATTGGATTTGGAGACTGACCCAGTAAAACTGTCTATGCCAACTGACATTGTTGTGCCACAATTTGAAAGATGTATCCTCGTATTTGCTCTATTGCATTAGTTTTATTAATTTCAGGTTTCTCTCAACACTAAATCGGGATATATTGTCTGTGAATGTAGTCACTTGTCGACGTTTGGTGGAAACTTGCTCGTAACACCCAACAAAGTGGACTTGTTTGAACTGAAACTGTTTCTTGGGTTCTTCCACAATCCGATTGTGTTGTCACTTCTAATTGCATGCTGGTGCATTTTCCTACCCACTGTTGTGTGGGCGAGACGGAAGGACAGCACCCATCCGATTGAGGTAAGCAACATGTTAAATCGTGGTGATAATGTTCAATAAGTTGGTAGAATAATTTTAAATATAATTATCTTATAACATAACTGTGCAGTTGTAACTCACTTCAACGTTTTGACTACTGTCGGCAATTGTTCTTCCTCTGCTCGCCAGAGATACGGGGGTGACTTAATGGGAATCCTCACGGGGTCTCACAAAAACTGAATGATCATATCATCACCGGAGATACAGCAGGCAATATAAATTTCACATACAAAGAAGGGAGTGACGGATCTCTGCTGTTCGAAGACACACTGGCGATACGGGAGAAGGATGGAACATTCAAATTCGTATAGTATCGACAACTGGCACGCGGACCAGTATATGGACTTTAGTTCACAGCATCCACTACATCAGAAACTGGATGTAATCAAAACAGTATCTATGCGACAATATTTTATCAGAGCGGAAGGCAGAGGAAATGGAGCAGGTAACCAACTTGGATGATACGACTTCTTCTTTTCTCGTGAGTCTACGCCAGGACGAGTAGCCACTCGCGGGTCGCCAGATCCAGCTGTGCGATGCCAGTCTTCGAGAATGCAGTGGCCGATAATGTGGTTGGTGACAACGCCATTCGCACGCAGCGCTTTCACATAGTCCCCAACTAAAATTAGATGCTTGGAATCTTCCAACACCCGTTCGCCGGCGATTCTGCTTCGTAATATGTAGGAATAACAACAAAGTCAGAAGAAAAATATCATATCAAGGAAAAGGATAAGAATACATATAATTCAAAACGCATGGTCACTATGTCATATTTCAAAAGAGAGTTAGAACCGCTGTAGCGCATTTACTCAAACATGTAGCGTCAGCTGCCAGACGACACCTAAGCCTCAGAAACGTGTTAATACAATGGGCGCAGTGGAAGAGGTGAGAGGATAAACTATACAATCACATGTAATAGCTGAAACGCCACCCACATCAGCGAAATATGGAGAACGTTTGTTACAGGCTGGAAAGAACGTTATAAAGAAGTGAGTGAGTGAGTGAGTGAGTGAGTGAGTGAGTGAGTGAGAGAGAGAGAGAGAGAGAGAGAGAGACCAAACAGACAGACAGAGACATACAAAGAAACCAGAGGGACAGAGATATCCCAAATACAAAACCAACCATGAACGGGACGAGGGGAAATAGACAAAGTCGCACGTGATACATCCTGCTTGCCACACCATCTGGCGAGCAAATCAGTTCCTAACGAAAACTGCTGACAGCTGACAAAACGCTGAAGTCAGTTTTAAATGTTTACTTGTGTCATAAGAACATTAGGTTGTAAAATGTTGAATCTTAGTTATTTAGACCTTCTGGTTTCTTGGCTTGTGTCGCAATGTACTTTATTATGATCTCATGATTTATGTCAGCACATTGACGGTATATTTTCCATCAACAAGAATTCGGCAATTTGTTTCAGCAAGAGCAGATATTCCACTTCTGTGAGATGTATAGGTAAATAAAACGTCAGGATTAGTCGTATTTGGAATATGTTTCCCAGTCTTTCCATGAAACCCAAACGTCATGTACCTGGTATTATTATCAATTACATAAGTATAATCCAGTATTCAGAACTAGTACTGTCACCTCACGAACACAATTACACTAGATGATCGATACGGACGTAACTGGGTTTCTGTTTGACAAACACGTATTATTTCTGCTTTAGAGTGACCTCATATCCTTCGTGGACAATGACCAGGAGTCGAGCTATTACTACCTGGTGACGGTGATGACCGGCTGGAAGAACGGAGGCGGAACGACGTCGGCAGTGGCTCTGTATGTCGCTGGTACTTGGGCTAGCACTAAGGTCCACGTGATTCACGATCCTGACAATTGTTTGCTGGAGACTGGTTCGGAAAAGTGGTTTCTGCTCGCAACAAAACAGTCGCTAGGTGATCTGAGAACACTGACAGTGTGGCACAGTTCCAACGGTCTCTTCCCCAGTTGGTTAGTCCAGATTCGCTTGTAACACTTTGCTCATTAAATGTGTTGATGGATAGGTATATGTCACTGTAAGTATTACAAAGTTATCAGCAAGTCAATTGCACATATCGCTATTTGGCTAAGTCAATTATGAAAACGAGAAGTCTAAATGATATGGGATTGTATAATACTTATAATAATAATAATATAATTGATGTCAACAAGATTAGAGGTAGTAACGAAGAGGGGTCGCTGTAGCCCAGTGTAGAGTCAACGCACGGTATTGGAGACATACATAAAGGCACGCGCTACGAAATAGTCCTATGGGCAGACTGGTAGTGCACTTTGCTCACTATTTAAGCCTAATGCAATCAAGTAGATTTACTTTCTTTATTTTCAGGTATCTTAATCAGATAACAGTTCGCGACGTTCAGACAGACGAGTTCTGGCATTTCGTTTGCAACGACTGGTTAACGCCGGAAGGAGGAATGCGCGATATCAGGCGGACACTTTCGGTACACAGCAAAGGACATTTTCTTTACAGATTTAAGATAAAGTCTTCACAGATTTTTCGAGACCAACACCTTTTGTTGAGTATATTCTTTCCACCGCCACATAGCCTGTTTACTCGGGTTCAACGCGTCGCCTGCGCCATGTCCTTCATCATGGTAGAGATGGTCACAGCAATCATGTTCTATGGAAAACGTGACAGCGACGAAGAATTCGATTTACCTAATTCTGGATATGACGTATCCTTACAGGAACTTATAATTGGAATTGAATGTCTCCTGATTTCGATGCCAATCAGCATAGTCCTAGTTGCAATATTCCGAGATGCTGTTCAGCCAAGGAGGTACACAAAAGTTGTCCCTGGGAAAATAGATGAGTATGTTTCGTTTAACATATCGTGTTGGCATTACCTACATGCATACATACAAACACATTAATTAAATATCCATGTACAACTCCAAAATATTGTTTACCATTGACAGTTATCTTGCGTTTTGCCATCAATTTAAACTACTGTCCGTTCAACATCGCAGGCAAGTTGCATATTTGATCTTTTCACACAAGCATGTGCTCTCTCAAATATACTCGTCCTATCTGGTAGGAACCAATGCATTTAATTGTGTTTCGATATCTCTACGAAACTTCAATTCTCTTAGAGTTTCCAAACGCAGGAAAAACATTAAGAAATGTTCTGTTTTGAATCTATGTATGACTAGTTTACTCATACTGTATTTATGTAATCCAACTCATGATATATTTTTAGGGGCCGAAACTTTTTAGATAGTCAATTTTATTTTGTGTAATGGATCTTTGCATGTTACATTGATCTTGGTATTGTGTGATTATGATGTCCTTATTGTTTTATTTTTTTCTTGTTTTATTATTTATACGCACTGTCTCAGTTATCTGTCATGTCACTGGATCTTTGGACTTGTGAAAACTGAATAAATACAAAACAAGTAGTCTTGTTAATTACTACGACACCACGTGGTAGTCAGTTTAATGAAGAAAGACGAATGTTATCGCTTCAGATAAAAACTATATAAAATAATACAATTGGGTGATGAAACGGCTGCAGATTGTTATATTAAAATAACCAATCTGATTGTCACAAAATCGAGTGTAAGTATTAATAAATTGGCGGTACCCGATTTGACATGGCAACTTATAGGTTCAGGTGCACTAAGATTCGGAGTGAACGAATAGCAAAACGTAACAAAACAGATATACAATACGAGAAGCCAACTGGCGTTCCCGTTTAATACAACAACATAAATATATTCGGTTCAGTGATAGTTGGCCAACCGTTACTCTACTATGTCATTATAACACCATACATTGAGTTCGACAAGTACGCATTCAAATACGGATTTACATGGGAGACAATTAAACAGCTGATCACTTACAAGAAGACGGGTATACACCGTTGTAAAATCAATAAGCTGTAACCAATGTTTCCTGATGTGCGAATGCCAGCTTTCGGCCGCGTTCGGCGAGATATCAGGACGTAAGTCGCACGGCGAACGAATTCACGTAGTCGAAAGCAGGCGACTCGGGCGATAAAGTAGACGGGCGCATTTCGGCCCAATTCCTGGAGACGAGGGCTTCTGTGCAACACTTTCTTCTGCTCAATGTTCGTCTAGCCTCGAATGGCCGTTCTGCCCTTATATAGCTCGATGGCCGGAAGCCAGTCTGACCAACCACGACACTTGACACAAACCAAAGTCGTCCTAGAAATCGGCTCCCGAAATCTTTCACACTTCGAACCAATCCATTCAACTCGCTGAGTTTAAAATATATTTTGGTAGCTAAACGCCTGGCTATATCGGTGCACATTTAATCTTTAACGTACGTGAATTACTTATAAAATTAACATCACTGGAGTCCCTCTATCGAACCGGATACCATAATGTTTATCGTACATTCTAACTCTCACGAATTAATCCATAATTTTAATAAAACACGTACTCTATTCATAAGCTACGTGTGACCCCAGTGTTTTCACACCTACGTTTCTGTAAACAAATATTATAAGTTTATAATACAATCTTCTTATAACCACAACATAAGTAGTTTGCAAGGTCACCATATTACCAGTCACGTTAAATAATTTCTACTGATACCAAATTTGGTATACATAACCGTAATATTAGTGGTGAACGCTACAAATGAAATTAGTTAAATCTAACTCGTTGGTAGTTAAAACGTTACACGCCTTAATCGCCAGCACATACCTCAGCGAAAATACATACCAGAGATGGCAGCACCATCCCGTGACAATACTTTTGTAAACAAAACCACTATTCTAAAGCCTGATTAAATTCTACACAAACCACTTCGTGACACTGATGAATGTCGCCATCATTGTGAAATGTAATTGTATTTTATGTGTTTATTGTTGCAGCGCTGACTCAACTTCGCACGTCAAAATTAATATAATTGAGAGTCAGGTAAGGCAGCACTTGAGAACCGTCATACATTGACACAACATTTACTTTAATAATACAGTCATAGTTAAACAAGGACACGGATGCATTTCTTGGTAAAAGCAACGTTTGTTATTTTTTTTGTCTCTAGAGTCGACGCACGGATTTCTGCTGGAATATGAAGAAACACATATTAAGGTAACTTGGCCATAAACGGTATTTGGTTGCAACATACATACACACATGTGCAGCATTTCCCTAGCAACACCATGCAATAACGTAGTATTGATATGTTGCATTTTCGCATGGGCACTTAATTGTTACATACAATAAACATAAGTCATAGTTCTAAGCAACACAGACATGCAGACCTTTGCTGCAGTATTATGATGTGACGAAAATAATGGCATTGTAATGTATTCCCTAACAACGAAGGTGTACCTTGTGGTATTACGTGGCGTGGTTTCTGGCGATGTCTTCGTCTCTCGTCGCCACGTACGTGACAGCCATGTACAGTCTGACCTACGGCTACTCGGCAAGTGTTTCGTGGACCACCTCGTTCTGCTCGTCATTCTTCTCAGAAGTAGTAATACTTGAGCCGGTGAAGGTGTCAATGTGGGCCGTGGTGTTCAGTGTGGTCTTGGGAAAGGACGCTGGGCCGGCCACGTCCGCTGAATACTACGTCAAACAGGGTAAAATATAATGCATTGTTGCACCCCAGAGGTGAATACCAATTTGTGAAGATGTGGAAACAATCGATATGGAGTGCAATTTATGACAACTGCCTTCATTTAAGTATACATTCACCTTGAAAACTACACCAATATGCTCGTCGCCACAACCAAACTTACACCAACTCTATTTCCGCCATCCATACATCGATAATAACTACAAAGTGGCCGAGTACTGTGACCGCGCATTGTGACCGTGCACTATGATCGTGTACTGTGACCGAGTACTGTAACCGTGTACTATGAACGTGCATTATGACCGTGTACTGTGAACGTGCACTGTGACCATGTACTGTGAACGTGCACTGTTACAGTGCGCTGTGACCGAGTATTGTGACAGTGTATTGTGAACGTACACTGTGATTGTGTACTGTGAACCTGCGGGGTGATCGGTCAATGATAGATGCGAAAGTTGTTTTTGTTCGTAGTGAAATACATCGAGAACGTATCACAACAAGAGTGGGTGGATTCGTCGCGAAGGATGCCCCTAAAGCACATGTACCATCTGCCAAAGCCGTATGTTGTCGAACGGGCAGGAAGGAGAGTAAAGAAGGAGAGCAAGATGTGGCGCACCTTACTTGACACCGCGGTCGGGATCTTTTTGTTGGGGCTCCTGTTTACCATCGCCTACGGAAACACCGATCGCCGAGCATTCTACATAAACAAGTCGATCAAAGATACATTTGTAAAAGCTCGGCACTCTGGCAATATTGCACTTACAGAGGTACTACGTTTGCATGTGCGTATGCTTGCGTCTTTGCCTGTTTAGTATATATGCATGTGTGCATGTAATCATGTGTGTATGTGATCATGTGTGTATGTAATCATGTGTGTATGTGATCATGTATGTATGTAATCATGTGTGTATGTAATCATGTATGTATGTAATCATGTGTGTATGTAATCATGTGTGTATGTAATCATGTGTGTATGTAATCATGTGTGTATGTAATCATGTGTATATGTGATCATGTATGTATGTAATCATGTGTGTATGTAATCATGTGTGTATGTAATCATGTGTGTATGTAATCATGTGTGACATGCCACTGCGAAGTGGGTATTAAGTTGCAAAAATAAGAAATTGAGTTTTGTGCCTTTTTGGAGTCCACAGACCATACACATTAAAGTGATACCTCAATTGTTGACATATCTTCAGTAGTTTGTGATTTATTGTTAAAAATAGAGCAAACGTTTTAAAAGTGACGTTTTGAGAAAAATAGGTTTAAAGATTGGGCATTGTGAAACACCAATGTCCATAGCAACAAAACATTTAACATTGAGCTACATTAACAAAATTTCGTAGGTTTATTCTATGTATGCATCAGGACGTGTTCACACAATTTCATTTGATGAATGCACTAGGAAAAAAATTTCCAATGCTGATTTTTTGCAATAAGATAAATATAATAAATTCAAGTTATTACCACCACAGCTCCAAGTAAAACTTGTGTTGTTTCCATAAGACGCACGAAAGGTTGTCCTGTATGATAATAGCTGCATGTCCAGGACAAAGTGGATTAAGGGATTTAAAGATTGTAAAACATAAGTGTATGCAACATTTAAAAAAGTCTATCGACATGAAACTGAGAAATTACTAGTGTATTTTTATAAGACGCACGGAAAATAGTCCAGTATGATAGTAGCACGTAAACCCAGCTGGAGAGTAGATAACCGTAACATGTATACAATTATTGAGAACTAACTTCACGAACTAATAAGCTACGCATCACTAATCTAAATAATACGAATGCCTAAACACATGCAGTGTATAGTAGATTAACTAGTGCGTTGAACATCTCGCCACTTTTATGTTCAGTCGGCGAGCAGAGGATCTCGTCAACTTGTCGAAGTGTTTGGATCACATGACCTATTTCAACCAATACGCGGTGTGGAAAGGTTGCACACATAACAACGAAATTTATTTGTATACCTCTAAGACGTTGGTAAAGTTCATTGGATGACAACGATGTCATAATTAGTATAAAAGGTTCTCGAAGAGTTACACATTCCAGCGGTATGCGCTGAGCGATGATATTTCGCGCATTTTGTACGGTACTTGGCAAAGAAAAGAGGTAAATTTTAGTCATACTGCGAATTGTTTTTTATGTGGGTTTGTAAAAGCATGTTTTTTGTAATTTTTGATTATATGTCGAGGAAAACCATCCGCACACCAAAAGATTAGATGATAAGCTATGTATTTCTGCAAAAATCACAACATTGATGGAACACGGCGTAGACACCTTTTTTCCTCGCGTGCAAAATGGGTCTGTGCGACTTAATACCCGGTTCGCTGTGGCGGGTCACCTATAATGCATCAATGTATGTATATAAGTTTGTACGGACGTACGCATGCTTTGCTGCATAACTATGTGCACTCCTGTCTGTCTCTCTGTGTACACACCCCATCATACACAGACGCCCCACACATACACATGTGCACAAACACACCAAAACGCACGAACGCACGCACGTAGTCACCCATGCAAGCTCGTACTCACACGCACGGTAAATTCTTATGTAGGCATATTTGTTAATTCAGGTTCGAACGCAAGACGACGTGTGGCAGTACATAAAAAACTCCCTGTTACCGACCTTTCACCACAATGGCACGATGTACATCACAGACGAGACGAACGTCTTGATAGGTTCTGCGATAATCAGACAAGTTAGAGCCGCCTCGGGTAAATATAATCGGGGAACTGATTTTGACGCTTAAAATCGGGTTTGCAAATTGGCATTTTGCAGGCGTGCTTTCGGACTAGTTCGGATGGTTCGAAGATTTAGATTATTTCGAATTATGTGGTTAGCATGTAGGGGTTTAACATTATGAAAGACTGTTTTGTAGGTGTAACGGCTGAATGTAATGTTTGTTATTGTCATCGCAAACTAATATCGTCGTATATTTTTTCAATTATTGCAGTTTGTATGTGAGTGGAAGCCATACTTCCGAGCACTGATAATTAAAGGAAACAGTAGACAATTGTTTAGTGTTAATATAATCCATAGTCAAATTTGTTTCTTCTTCTGGTACTCGTTACGTCGTTTGTAACAGCAGCCATTACATCCAGTGAATGCGTTGTTGTTCACAGAGTCCCATCGATACAATACGGCTTGGAAAGATTATGCGTATGACAGAGTGTCATACAAACATACGTGGGATAAGCCAATAAGTGACGACTTGGTGACGAATCCCTACAGCGCGTGGACATATCAGTCGGCTGCCACTTTTGACATCGGACCGCTGACGTGTCGACACACAACGTATCCCGGGGGTGGCTACGTCGTCGCAATCAGGGCGAACAGGGAACGGATGATGAGGTTACTGCAGGATCTCGAGGAAGCTCACTGGCTGGACAACAACACGAGAGCTGTATTCATTCAATTCACCACGTTCAACCCCACAACGAGACTCTTCACAATATCACTTCTGGCATTCGAATTTCAGGGCGTTGATGTTGTCGATCCGTATCACAACATTAATACATGTAAATTGTATAGCTTCTTAAATATGCGTGATGCGTTTACAGTTATATGTGAAATATGCTACCTGGTTCTTATTCTGCTTTACATCAACCGGGCAGTTCGCAGTTTCCTGGCAACTCGTAGCCATATGTGGCAATACCTCCTTAATATTTGGACATATGTTGACTGGGTAATCATTGCGTTGGTGTACGCTGCAGTAGCTGTGTTTATTATTCGTGTTTTAGCCACCAACAGTGCGGTTTCCTTAGCGCTAAAATTCAGGAAGAGATACGTTAGTTTTAGGAAAGCTGCTTTCTACGAGTCTATCTTTTTGGACATTCTCGCTGCATCGATCGCGATGTTTGTTTTTAAAACCCTTAACCTAGTGTACGTTAGTAAGCGCACTTTGTTGCAGACTTCAAAATTTAAACGAAACATGAAATACATTTCAGTCTACGCTGCTGGTCTTGTATTGACCGCTGCAGTTGTAATAATTGCGTTGTCTTTGGTGTATGGGTCGTCATGCAGGGATTATAATTATCTGTCAACATCTGTTATGGCCACGACGAAAATGCTCTTATTCAAACTAACCTTCGGCGGCAATAGCTGCGTGGTGGGAAATCCACTCGTCGACCTTGTCTTCCACGGCGTCGTCGCTCTCGTACTTTTGCCCATGATGCTTCTTGTTACGTTAGGTCTGGTAGTCATATCACTGTCGTCTAGTGATCAAGTCGCACACCTGCATGACAAAACAGAATTCGTTGATTTCTTGTTTAGCCGACTTCTTCTTATGCTGGGCTTTTGGAATATACACGAATACACGGAACACATGCAACTTACTAAACATTAAAAAGTGAAATAGAACTATGTTACATTTCAACTGTTTTAGTGTATATACTCGCAGACACTTGTCGTTGTATTCATCAGAGTAAGTGAAGGCATTGATGGAAAGCGAACAAAAGGGTCTTGGTATAGTCTAATTTCCAATTGTGTTGTGTCTCGTTAGCAACCGCGGCACGTTACATATCTGCATCGCTTTCCAAATGCTTATGCTTCATAACAAGGCAATCCATTTTTATTATTTACGTTGCTTCTTTATTCTTTTGTTTTGGATTTTGATGTAAACAAAGCAATTTAATGTTAATATTTCTTATCTCCGTGACTACTAACAGCAGATTGATCATTCATATTCTGGCGGCTTTTGTCTTTTCGTAAATGTTTATATAAAAAACAGCATAATAAATGATGTATTTTTTGCCATAAAATGTTTTTTGACCTCAGTGTTGAATATTTGTCCTGTTGAATTGTAAGAACAGTTAATGGACGTTGGGTAATGGAAGGTTGACATGCGTAGAACTTATGTGTATTGTCATCAAAATACCTACCGTTCAAAGAGGTGTACATGTCAACAGGGCCATTCCACCAATTCGGTATATTGTGTTCTGCTCATTTGTCCTCGATTTTATTACGTAGTTGCTTATCATATGGCAAACAGGAGCCTATTGGTGTGCAAATTGTTATTTTATTATTTGATAACATTTTTGTGCCTTCAAGTGACTGTTTACGAATTAATTGAATTATTACTAGATACCGGGGCCAAAGTTACCATGTCGCTAAGCCCAAATGCTAATCTCTCAGACTTGCCTTCGCACACATTTCAGTGAATTTACTTTTTAATAATCACTGTCCCGTTTCAACTATTAACATGTTAGGTCCGCATGTGACTATTCTACATATTTTTTGACAATTTTGAGCAATTACTGTGTGTCCCCCCATTGCACGTCATCCACTGTTACTCTCTCCAAGTGGCCGCTGAAAGAAAAAATAACTTTTTTTTAAATACAAAACCATGTTAGTCATCAGATTCCTGAGTGGGCTAGCCGGGAGGTAATAATGAGTACTTACTAATTCAACGTATTCTTGAAATTTTCCCACATCCGTATAATATGCGCATGTCAACACTGTTACGTCAATATAGCAGCTAAGAAGTTCACGTACCTAGTCTCCACAATCAGTTAACATGCAACACCTACCAATCTGGGATATTCATCAGCGGTTCAGCACGCTTACCGTGTCGCGCTGTCTCGTCGCGCTGACATCGGTAGGCGGGGGAGGGGGGTACTGTTGGAGATTTGTCGCCAGGAACTTCACCGGTTCGCTGTTTCGAAGACTCGAAACAGGGGGTGCTATTGGAGATTTGTTGCCGGAAATTCAGCGGTTCAGCACGTCTCCCGCAGGGTGGCGCTGTCTCAAGACGGGGACGGGTGCTGTTGGAGGTTTTAATTAATTTTTTGGAGATGTACGTAGCCTGGACTTACTTACAAAGTCGTGCATGTAAACTGATGGTGAAACCTATCTATTCTGTCTTTTCTTTTGTAATGTGTATGTTGCCTGGTGTACACGTATTTTGGCAATTCCTGTCAAATTGTTATTGCTCCACTTTCCTGTTCAATTTGGACATGACAACTGCAGCTTTTGATATATGCATGTTACACCTGCCAACATACACATTACAAAAAAAGACTGAAAAGGTTTCACCATCAGTTAACATGCATGCCTTTCTAAGTCAGTCTGGAGAGAAGAGGTTCATCAATTGAGTGATATTTTTACTTATTTCACAGACAGTTTACCTTTTGTTCTCGTGACGTTTCGATTGTTTTCAGCAGTCTTCTTCAGACGACTACCGTTAGATGGCGACACAGTAGTCCTTCAGCGCAGACGAGTCACTCAGGTGTGTCCCCCACGGTTGCGCCCTGGGTGGCTCATCAAGAGATCGTCATAGATGTGTGAAAGCCGCTATCGTCCTTCGTCTCGGTTCATGCTGGCCTTGGTTTTTCTAATCCAGATCGCTTTTTTGATGCCTCTTGTCCTCCAGTCCGACTCCCTGTCCACAAATGTGGCCCCCTCCCTGTCTACTATGTTATTTTGCTGTGTCATGTGGTCTGTGATGGCTGATTTGTTCGTCTCCTTTTCTGATGTTTTTCTGTTGTTTCTGATGTAGGGTCTGTTCATTGTTGCTTTGTCTGCATCATATCTGTGTTCTCTGAAACGGGTACCGAGTGTGCGTTTAGTTTCTCCGATGTATGTGGCATTGCAGTTATTATACGCTGATATAAGCATATACTCCTTTGCACATCTTGTGTGGTTCCACTTTGTCTTTTGGTCTTACCAATGACCTATTGATGGTATTGTGAGGTTTCATTACTGTGTTTACTTTGTATTTCTTCATAATCTGTGATTTGCTTTCGGACAATCCTTGGACATTCGGAAGTACCACCATGCCTTTCCCATTGTCTTTTCCAGTCTTCTTCCTGATGTTGGCTTCATTCTTTGTTTTATCTTTCTCTGTACCGTTGATATGGTCCACTGTGGATATTCGCATCTCTTTAGGACTTCTTTGATGTTTTCTCTTTCTTTGCGTTGATCTTCCTCCTCTGTGACAAGTGTTTCACACCTGTTTAGTAGCCTACGGATCACTCCCATCTTCTGGTGTAATGGATGATGTGAGGAGAAATTTAGATATTGCTTTGTGTAGGTACCGTTCCGGAAAATCAGAAGTTTCACCTGCCCCGATTCCTTTCTGACTAGTAATGTGACTAAAAATGGCATCTTTCCTTCCGCTTCCTCTTCGTTTATAAATGTTATGCTGTTAGTTTCATCCACTGTGTTAAGATGGTCGGTCAGGTGTGTCATCCCTGCCTTTATAACTTCGAGATTGTCATCAACATAGCATTTCCACATTATTGGTTTACTTGTGAGAGGGGATGTAGTGATGGCCTCTTTCTCGAGAAGTTCCATGAAGAGGTTGGCGACAATCGGGGACACAGGGCTACCTATGGCTGTGCCAATTATCTGTTGGTATACAGTATTTCTGAATGTAAAATAGGTTATGTCCAGAACAACGTCCAGTAGTTCCATAATGTTTTCTATTTCCAGTCTCGTCCGGTCTGCTAATGTGGCGTCATTCTGTAGTCTGATCTTGATTATCTCCATTGTCTTCGGTATAGTTGTGTTCGTGAACAGAGACATGACATCAGCCACCACAAACCGCATGAGACAACAAAATCACATAGTAGACTGGGAGGTGGCCAAATGTGTGGACAGGGAGTCGGACTGGAGGACAAGAGGCAGAGCCACCCAGGATCTCTTGAAGAGCCACCCGGGACGCAGCCGTGAGGGGTACACACTTGAGTGACTACGTCTGCGCTGAAGGACTACCGTGTGGCCAACTAGCGGTAGTCGTCTGAATAAAACTGCTGAAAACAGTCGAAACGTCACGAGAACAACAAGTAAACTGCCTGTGAAATAATAAAAATGTCACTCAACTAAGTCAGTCCAGGCTACGTGCGTCTCCAAAGAATTAAAATTTAAACTCACGGTGCAAAGCCATTATCTTGCAAAATAGAAGGATGCCTATTTATATTGTGTGCCGAAATACCGTGATGCAAACCTACTTCCTGTTATACGGGACCGCCTGTTAAACTCGCGTACATAATAATTATTTATTAAACGGCGCTTACATTGCACAATTCACATGAAATTAATAGTTCGTAGCAAATTATTTTAACACCCAGTTTTGTATAAAGCTGTCACTTAATTTTATGAACACAAAATGTGTGAAGAATGGCTTGTTTTACGAGTTACTGTCGTATGCATTTCAACACCACCCTGTCTTCCGTTATCAGAGTCTGACGACAACGGAGTCGTGCAGAAGCTCCGGCTAAGCTCACAAAATATGAATTTTGGTTCGGCCACAAGGGTTTTCGTCGAGCCTAAACGAGGGTGCAAATGCTTCTGTCTGAGGATCATACTCTTGTCATAATCATCTAATTAAAAAAATTGACTCTGAACCTTTCTGACGGTTGCCATGTTGAGAAATGACACGCTATTCATAAACTCGTGTACCACTTCGCCAGCGTCCCGCCAAATTGTCCATTTTAGATAATTATTAAGTCTTGGAGAGGCAGTATGCTATGTCAAGTGGCTCCTGTGCATGGGAGTGCAGCTATTGGCACATCGCTTGACGAGTAATGGCCACCCGCGGACACAGCGATATAATTACGTGGAAATGACGTAACTTTCGCGCGACGTCATATCCGCTCTCACCTGGCAACGCCTGTTAATATAACATCTTTCTGGATTATCCCGGAATATTACTTCGCTGTGCAGCAGGCAGCAGCAACAACATTCAAGGCACTTGGGACCATCAGTGTTACTACGGTATCGTCGTCGTAAGTTGATCCATTATTTATTCTATATACATTTCATTTACCACAGAGCGCATAGGCGGATACACGTGGGCCTGGGGTCACGCGTTCCCTAGACCTTTGGAATTTGGCGCGTGCCCCGTAGACCTTTTTTAATGTGCCCCCGTTAATGCCCCCTTGGAATGTGCCCTCGTTTATTTTATAGGAATCTGAAATTACGGCGGCGCGGCGGCGAAACAAATTCAAAAGCACCGCCCCGTCTTCCGATATACTGATACGACAGGGTGATAGCGGAGTCGTGCTGAAGCTCCGGCTCAGACCACAGCATATATATTTGGTTCGGCCGCCAGTGCAGGTTTTCTGGTGAGCCTCAACGTGTGCATTTGAGAGTTTTGGGCACATCCTAAACCAGTGCTTCTCAACCTTTTTCATGTCGCGGCACACTTTCGAGTTCGTATGATTCTTGGGCACAACATACTGCCAATCTGTATTAATTTTTTTTTTCTGCAGTTATAACACATTTATTGCATTATAGCATAATTTCAATGTTGCAAGTTATGTTACCATTTAGCATCCTTTTCAAGGAGATTACTAACTTTATCAGAACATTTTTCACAAGTATGATGTCACTAACGATCATCATGTAACCAGGTAACTATTGAGAACTAACGCCTTATCAAGCTTCAAGGTTCTTTAGACCTGACCACACATGTTTTTCTTGATATGTATTAATGTGACATATTGTTATTATCGAACAATTCACTAGTCTATGTTGAGCGCAGATGTCCAAGCGCGCCCTGAAACGGCCAACAATTATAATAATTGAGCATCGGCACAATTAACTAATTTACCTTTCTTGCTAAACAAAAAATCGATTTAGTGTACATTATAGCTATCAGAACACGATGCTCATATTATACAATGTCTGAATAATTACTATGTACACTTAAAATGAAAAATTCTACACAAATCTGTACATCAGGTATACTCAAATTTACAACTGGCTGCCGTCTTGTAAAAGGGTGGTTCATTCTTCTTCGTGGCGGAACAATTTCAGCTCAAAGTTCTCATGTATGTATGCATGTATGTATGTATGGATGTATGTGTGCATCTACGCATGTATATATATGCATGCATGCATGCCCAATAGCTCGCTTACAAACTGTCAGCCCACATGCATGAGGAACTAACGGATGTATGCTAGGTCGGACAAACAATCACATGAACAATCAGAGATTCACTGTTTGTTATATAAAATATATGTATGTGTTTTCGTTAAACGTCGACGTGTTGGCGAGTCAGTGCTTCCATAGCAAGTTCGATTTGATAACAGGTGTGTGAACCATGCCTTGAATCATACCTTGAATGTGTTTGGGGCAGGGAGCCTATTGGCTCATATATAGCCTCCATCAGTGGTTTTTAAGGTAATTTCGATATTTAGTTTTGAAACTGTTAACAGTTAGTGCATTGACACATCGCCTGGCAGTGAGTTCCATGTCTTAATTATGTTTTGGAAAAAAACGTGTGGCGTGCATCTAGACGGCTGTGGTGTCTTACTATCGTCTTGTTGTGTCTTCCTGGTCGAGGGGTTTGATGAAACTCGAATAGTGTTTTGGGGTCAATGTCGGTAAATCCATTAATGATCTTGAAGACTTTAATCATGTCAGCTCTTTTCCTCCTGTGCTGTAGAGAGAGGAGGCCACACTTTCGAAGGCGTAGATAATATGGTAGCTTCGAGATTTCAGGTATCGTCGTAATCGCCCTCCTCTGCACACTATCTAGGGGAAGGCCAAATTTTCATCTAGAAATATTTTGCGGGGAAACCATTTCTTTTCTAAACTTGGCAGTTCCAGAGAGCATACTTAAACTCTCTGCTAAGAACTAGAAACTGGTAGTGTCTTAGCCATTTTTCAAATAGTTTTGTATTTTCCTTTGATCATGAGTGATTGATTTATTGATGTTTTCTGTCAATTACCCTACCAATAACAATCCCTTTAAATGTTGATGTCAAACTAGATTAATTTGGTTTGGGGTCTTAGTTGAGATATAATCCCATATTTCTTCTACGGTTTTCTGGAGAGTTATAGCAGAGAGGATTTTTGATAGTCCTGAATGTTTCTGCTCTGTGTCTTCTCCCTAGTGGCAGGCAGAATATCAGATTTCTTTCATTTGTATGAATTTACTTGATATTCAGGTACAGTGTGTATGTATGTGTGTGTATGTGTGTGTGTGTGTGTGTGTATGTGTGTGTGTGTGTGCGTGTGTGTGTGGAGGGTGTGGTGCGTGTGGTCTATGTGGGGTGTGTTGTGTATGTGTGTGTTTGTGCGAACGTGCGTGCGTGTGTGTGTGTCGTGGCATTAACAAAACAACTATGCAATCCACCCTACTGTTAGTAGATTGCCAGCCAACGTTTGGCAAAATGGTGATCTTTGGGTCAGTTCAGATTACAATGGTGCAACCTTTCCACAAATAGGCGTTAATGCCAAACATGTCAGGTAGATAGGAGTATTTCTTAAGTCATGCAAACAGTGCAATTTTCAGCCCAAAGTAACGATTGAGTTTTATTGATAAAACATATATTGATATTTTCCACCCAGATCACCATTTTCCAAGGAAACAAATAAAATGTCCGTCATTCAAAGCGTGACAGACGCAACGTTTCGAGATACGAAATTGATTAATGCTTTGCTACTCGTTCACTGCATATCACTGATTAATGATTTTGTATAGGTGAAGTGCAAATGGGTCAAGTACTGTATAGCACATGTTTTCACATTTTTCTCCTTCTTACTTTTTCATCATAATCATATATGACATAATGTTTGTTACATTTCTTTTCCTAGAAATAAACTCAGGAAGGGTTCTATGGCAGAAAAATATTTTGAAAAATATTTTGAAAAACAATGTCAGATTGTCACATCAGTAGTTCAACAAGGGTGAGAGTAGAAAGTAAATTTATTCACCCAAGTATACCTTGGGGTATATATTCAATTTTACAAAATAAAAGGAGGACTCCAGATATTCCTGTAATTTTTGTATTTAGCTTTAAAATGTTGTCGTCGAAAGTTTTTATATTTTTATGCCAAAATACCCCATTTTTAGGTCTTCAAATTGCTACAGAAGAGGCAAATCTTGATGAAACTTGCTAAAGTTGTATTTCCTGACAAATAATACCATGTTTTATCCCTAACAAAAACAAAACATGGGTATTCATTTTAATAACTGAAAGGCAAAGCGCAGAAGTTTAGAAAATGAAAGTGTTCCATTTTTCGTGACTTTGTGCGTGCGTGTGTGTGTATATATATATATAATTTTGTAATATTAACTTGTTAAGTTATTTCGATGGTGATAATCTTCGAGAAGGGAAATAAGAAAGACTTAAAGAACTACAGACCGATATGTCTGTTATCAAACATCTACAAATTACTCACAAAGATACTAATAGACTAGAGAAGACACTGGACTGGGTTAAGAAGCAGGTACCCGACGACAGACCACGTACACGTCGTAAACCAACTGAAAGAGAAGTGCCGAGAATATAATATCCCGCTCTTCGTCGCTTTCGTCGACTACGAGAAGGCTTTCGACTCGGTGCAAACTCAAGCAAAACTGACCTCCCTTCAAGAACAGGCGATAAATTATGTGTACATCGATCTCCTGACAGACATCTACACAAACAACTCGGTGACAGTCCACCTACGCAAAAAGAGCAACAAGATCAAGAAGAACAAGGATGCGACTATCAGTATCGCCACGGTATCGCCGGTGATGACTGACGTGTTTCGAACATGGTGACGTAAGAACTTCGGTAAAATAAACCTTGATGGATTACTTTGTTTGCACTCTATGTTTTGTTTTACATAATTGGTACTGGTTTGGAATATCAATTATATGCGATACAACGTCTTTAGATTTTTGTTAAAACAACATATATTCGGTTGTGCACAGCAGAAATCCTTCTGACCAGTGATGCCACTAGCCTGACTAGGTAGGCACTAATGACTAATAGGGATATACAAGTTTACTGTCTGATAGTGAGTGCCCAGTAGCCTCAAGTCAAGACTCAAGGCTAACTGTCCAGTACGATACGTATCATTGATTGCATTCAAAAGTAAATTAAATATTTACAAATATCGGACGACAATAATCATTGTTACGAATATATATATATATATATATATTATATGCTTACATTTGTTTCCGAGAAGATGATGTACAATCATGACCGAAAAAACGTGCCAGGTAAAAAATAGGGTCACTGAAATATCATGAACACCTGTACACTGCCCGATCTCGCACTGATGCAAGTAATACGTTCTGGCCATTGAGCGATTTACACGGCGGGTTTTTTACGCAGGTGTCTTAAGATATTTAGATTCCGCCGATCTATTTTCGTAGGCAATTTACTCAAAACGACTTTTCTAACAAATTGTTTGCAGACGTTTGACGGAACATGTTTTAGAGATGTTGGGTGTTGGGGTGTTTGGTTGAGTACTGTTGCCAGTGTGTGGAGATTGTGGAGATTCGTCAGCATAAACTAAATATGTAGACACCTTCTATCATACCCATTGTTTATATTAATTTATGCCATAAATACTAGTCAAAAATAAAAACATAATACTAGTTACGTTAGTTTTTGGGAGTCAACAACCTTGATTTCAACAAAGCTGTACAAATAACCAACATTGGAATCAGCTGCTGCAAACACCGAACAGATAAGTAGGCTGCGTACGACAGTATACCGGATGTAAACAAAATGACTACCCGCAAGCAAGCAAGTAGAACATTGGAGAAGAAACCACCCGCTCAGAATCGCCAAAAACCATGCCTCCGAAGTGGCAAAACGTCTCATTCGGCAGAAGTGTGTAATTACATGAACGCACCATGCCGACACTGTCACAATGATGGACATATGATAATCTTCTGTTTCACTGATAACGCTGAAAAGGGGAACAGAAACCGCACTCATCAACTGACGGCACCGGAACAAAACTGTGCCCCATTAATTTCGGCGTGACAGGATGCTTCCCAGAGAAGTCGGTCGTGAGGGTGTTCAACTGAACAGGTCTGTCAAGGATTAAATTGTAAAGGGTTTTGAGCAGTCCTGAAGACTGGACATTGCGCTATATAAACTTACTTTTTTTGACTAGGAACTTGATAGACTCCTGGCTGAGGACATCATGAAGAACGTATTCAGACTGCGCACCGGTTGTATCGAATATAATACACAATTGGATGTACACTAACACGGTAGAACCCAGAACTCAGAATCTATTTATTTGACCTATAAATGCGATATATACACAATGAATAACATGAGTACTAGATAAGGTCAGGAGACTCCCATTAAGATATACAATATCGCTAGCACAGGAGCCACCCCATCAATATAATCAACATCAAAATTTACATGTCACAAATCAGAATAGCATATGCCTTGTTTTATAGTTGATAATTACTCAGTGTATCAACATACATACATAATACAAGGACTGATTATATGTACTCTTGTACAAATTGACGTACATATGTATACCTAGGTATACATTTCAATACGAATTACAAATAAAGCAATTATGAATACGACAACAGGATTCATAATTTAAAAAAAAGTTTGTTGTGTATGTTGAAAAACCATACAGACTGTGGGTTTAAATTTTATTAATGATAATACTTGGTGTATTGTTAACTATCTCAACTATGTTGTGTTTAATGCATTTTTTGGCAAATTCATGTTTGAATCTGGACATATACAGATTATTTCTTTCACGTGTGCAGTGCTGATGAATATTATAGATGTGTGTGTTTGGAAAAACATTGAAGTAGTAGGGTAAAAGATTGTTAATTAATTTATAGTAACATTTTAATTGTTTGATTTTATAAATGTCATCCAACTTTGGCAACTGAAGTCTTTTAAAAATAGGATTTGTGTGAGCATTACATTTACTTAAGGATATTATTCGTATTGTTTTTTTTCTGTAATTTGAAAATTCGATGTGCCTGAAGACCCCATGAAAGTAAGCCATAATTAATATGAGGGAGAATAAGATCACTGTACATAATATATTAGGTGGTAAAAATGTTTAAGTTTATCTAGTATGCCTATTCTTTCAGATATTTTATTTGCTATTTTGTTTGTATGACTCTACCAGTTTAAATGGTTATTTATTGTGATGCCTAAAAAATTGAAATCATTTACACATTCAATGTGTGCCCCATCTATTTGTAACACAGGGTATTCTATTTTCTTTTGAGGCATATGAAAAATCATGAATTTAGTCTTTTTGGCATTTAGTGACAGTTTATTAGCTTTTATCCAATTACTAATCTTTGTTAATTCTTTGTTAATATTTTCACTTTGCATTTGGCCTTCTGAATCATTAAATGTTTTTAGTGTACTAGTAAGGGTGTTGTAGTCAGCATATGTTATGAATTGCAAAAGGTCACTAGAAAGTGCTCTATCATTTATATATATAATAAATAAGAGCGGCCCTAAAATTGAACCTTGAGGGACACCAGTGTTGATGACTATTTCCTTAGACTTAACATTTTCAATTTCTACATACTGCTTACGATTTTGTAAATAACTCTTACAAAGGTCCAGAGCCTTGTCATTTAATCCATAGTAATTTAACTCCTGTACCAATATATTGTGATCAATTGTGTCAAATGCTTTTGATAAATCAAGGTATATATTTATTGGAGTAACCGATTTATTAAGTTCTTGTATAATTCTGTCTATGATTTCGAGTGTAGCAAGCTCAGTAGAATGTTTCTTTCTAAACACATATTGGCTATTGTTGTATAACGCTTTAGAATGGAAGTAATCGTGGATTTGATCAAAGACAACCCTTTCAAAAAAAATTGAAATCACTGGCAGGATAGAAATAGGACGATAATTGTTAAAGTCAGAAACATCACCATTTTTGAAAAAGGGTATGACTTTTGCAATTTTTAATTTGTCTGAAAATATACCAGTTATTATTGATTGATTAATAATTAGAATGACTGCTTTGCTGATATCATTTTTTATTAATTTTAGTAATTGTGTTGAAATACCGTCTTTTCCACAACTTGATTTTGGAGGTAAACGATCAATTGTATTAACAGTAGTTTCCATGTCAGTCGGGTTAAATCTGATGGTGTGAAATATCTTAGAGCCCACGCATAGCATGAACGTATAGGCAAGGGTTTAAATTTGTTTCAAAGGTGCTAATACAAACATTTCCAACCTGATTTTCTGAATATCGCAAAGTGGGTATTAACTCGCAACGTTTTGAAATTGAGTGGTGTAGATTTTTGAAATCCACTGATCATGAGGTTTAATGTGATATCTCATTAGTTGAAATAGTTCAATAGTGTTTGACTTAAATAGAAAATGAATTTTAACCAAAAGGGTAATTTTAAATTGACATTTTGTATATTGCTTATTGACCAATGGGTTCGTGGACGAATGTATTTTACTATTTTGGATTGTTTATCGACGAAAATAGATTGGGCATTGAACTATTAGATACTAATGTATGCATTTCTGCCCAAATCATAAATTTTTTGGAAAATAATATAGACAGCTTTTTTTGGCTCGTGTCCAAACAGACTATTGCGACTCAATACCCGGTTCACCGTAGCAGGTCAAATATACAGGTGAGTATTGAGAGAGGGTGTTCTAAACTTCACCAGTGGTGGGAGCAAGAGCACCCATGTGGAAATTCTAAGATGGTATCTGTCACAGGTATATATTTGTGTGTGTGTGTGCGTGCGTGCGTGCGTGTGTGTGTGTGTATGTGTGTAGAGCCACCTGGTGAAGTGTATTGGAGGTAGTGCTTCCTGCTGAGAATTGTGTCATGAGGGGTAATTAAAGGTGATGAAGGAGTAATGAGAGAATGGACGTATCGTGTGTATGTACGTATGACGTGTGTAGGCATGATTCCTATGCACTATCGTGTATAAACCAACAAAACAACAAATTACAAAGTTGAAAACGTTTAATGTAGCATTTAGCAATCTGTACAAAACCCTTCATCGTCAGAATTACATTCCCATCCCCAATTTTCTCTATCGCCGGTGTCGATGGGTGGGATACAGTAGTGGTGTAACCACGTTGCTAGACGACACGATAAGAAGGCAGGCTAGAGCAATAGACGGCTATATATAACAAAGGACTATGGAAGATATGTAATTGACATCGACAAGTGGAGAATGAGCATCCTTTGAATTAGGTCATATATTAGTATATATTATTTGTAGTGGTGTTACTGTTGGCTCGATTCACTACTTCTCCGTCTAACAGCTAATCTAAGATACAACAAAGGCAGTCACAACTTAGTGAGAGAGGCCATTGTAATACGCCGCCGGGGGGGGGGCGGGGCACCCATGGAGACATTCTAAGATAGCGCCTGTCACGTGACCTACCTCCAGGCGGAAAGAAGTGGAAGTAGTGCCACCTAATGGAATGTAGTGGAGGTAGTGCCACCTGCGGGAAGGTGGGATATGAGGGGTAATTAGGCTTAATGAGGTATTCATTTAGAGAGATGTGTGTGTGTATGAATGCGCGTGTATGAAATACCTAACGAAACTCAAGAGTGCACGAGTGCACACGAATTATATTGATCTATTTGTGAGTGTGTGTGTGTGTGAGTGTGTGAGTGTGTGTGTGTGTGTGTGTGTGTATGTGTGTGTGTGTGTATGTGTGTAGTCACGTGAGTGAATGTAGTGCCACCTGGTGGAGTGTATTAGAGAAATGAGGAAATGGACGTATCGTATGTATGTATGTATGTATGTATGTATGTATGTATGTATGTATGTATGTATGACGTGTGTTAGTATGTTTCGTATGCACTATCGTGTATAAACCAAAAAAACGATTTATTTCAAAGTTGAAAAACTTTCAATTTATTCATCGTTACAAGATTTAACAAGATTGCCACCCAGAGAATTAACTCTAGGTGGCAGGTTAACGAGGAATTCCTTTGGCTTATCGAGAGTCCGACCCTTTATCTGTGTGTATTCTGAGGTATGTGTCGATTTTATTTTTAAACTTATTCACGCTACAAGCACCCACACAACCAGCAGATAATCTGTTCCATTCACTTACAGTCCTTTTGTGAACATGAGAACTTTCTAATCTACACTGCTCCTTTGCTAATGTAACTTCATGTCCTCTAGTCCTTCTATCTTTCCTAACTGAGAACAACATATTTCTATCAATATTTTCATAACCATTCATTATTTTAAACACTTCTATCTGATCTCCTCTCAATCTCCTGGTTTCTAATGTTGTTCAGCCGCATATTTTAGACGTATTTCGTAACTAAGATCCCTCAGTTTTGATATCATTCTAGATGCTCTCCCCTGTACTCTTTCTAGCATATCTATGTCCTTCCTGCGATATGGCCTCCACGCTTGAAAACAATATTCTAAATGAGGCCTAACTATTGTTTTGTACAGCTGCATTATTAGCTCATTTTCCTTATACGTTATGTTTCGCCTAATTAATCCAAGGATTTGATTTCCCTTTGAAGCTGCAATTCCGCACTGCTCTGAAACCTTCATATCGCACTAATGGTTAACCCTAAGTTCTTTTCTTTTACAGTAGTACTTAGTACAGTATCCCCACATTGTATATTCTACCTCCTCGTTCCCATGTCCCGCGTGGAGGCATTTACATTTCCCAAAATTGAACAGCATTTGCCACTTTTCAGTCCATTTGATCAACTTGTCAAGATCATCTTGTAAATGTTGTCTATCTCCATCACTTTTAATCCTTCTAAACACTTTTGTATCATCCGCAAATTTTAACACCTTGCTTGTTATTTCATCTTCCAAATCGTTGATATATAATAATAATAATATAGGTCCTAATACTGATCCATGTGGTCCCCCACTCAATACCGATTTCAAGTTTGAAGCCTCCCCATCAACTACTAGACGTTGTCTTCTGTCAATCAGCCATTTTTCTATCCAGTTTATTATACCATTTCCTATGCCATGGACCTTTAGTTTAAGCAGTAATTTTTGATGTGGTACTTTGTCGAAAGCTTTTTGAAAATCTAAGTAGACGATATCTACTGGTGATCCCTCATCTACCCACTTAGTGATGTCTTCCAAAAAACATAACATATTTGTTCAGCATGACCTCGTTTTAAAAAACTCATGTTGAGATGAGTTTATCAAGTTATGTTTAATCAAGAAAATCCACCATGTGATCTTTATTTAGTCTTTTTAATAATTTGCAAATCACTGATGTTAAACTCTCTTGTCTATAGTTATCTGACTTGTTTCTCGAACCTTTTTTAAATAACGGTATAACTTTTGTTTCTTTCCATTCTAAAGGAACCACTCCCTCTTCTAATGACAAATTGAAAACTGTTGCAAGCGGTACGCTAATTTGTTCTACAATTTCCAATAGTAGTTTGGGCGGAATCCCATCCACTCCAGGTGATTTATTATCCTTCATAGCCCTTCTTTTGTTAGCTACCATTTTTGGGGTTACAATTAATTGTCCTAAATAGTCTGAATCTTCCCCCTTGAACTTAGCCTCTGGTACTGGCAGTGAACTAATATCTTCCCTGGTAATCACTGAACTAAAGTACTCATTCAGGTCTTCTGCCATTAAAAATACCTCTGATATTTTATTTCCAGCGCTATCTTCTAGAGGACCGACCTTTTCTTGAATTTTCTGTTTGCTTCGAACATACTCATAAAAACTCTTGCTGTCATGTTTTATGTTACTAGCTAATTGTTGTTCATAGCTTCTCTTTGAATTTCAAATTTCAGCTGTAGTTTGGTTAAGTGCTTCTTTATAACTGTTGTAGTCATCATCATTTCCAGTACATCTATATGAGTTCCACATTATTTGTTTATACTTAATTTTTGTAATGGCTTCTTTCGAAAAGTGTTTCTTTTTGGACCGTTTCCCTTGTTTTTTGAAGGGTACAAATTTATCGACTATTCACTTAATTTCACTCTTTAATATATTCCATCATTCTGTTGCTGTCTTATTTTTCAGTGTGTTATTCCAGTCTATCTTTGCTAAATATTTCCTCATGTCCTTATACCTTCCTTTGTGGAAATTTCTCCTATACAACTTTTTACTATTCCTTTCTGATTTTACTTACAAAAGCCATCATCATCCGAATCACAATCCCAAGACCAGTACGCCTCTTTATCACCAATATCGAGTGGTGCAGCATCTTCGGGGTCATACCATGGTGACGGTGTAGTGACGCGTTTGACTGTTACGAGAAACTCCAGCATGACACTGTTGAAGAGGAACTCATGCTCGTTACGCAATTCGTCCTCCCTGGAACATATGTGTAAACATAAATAAAGGAGGGCTATTGGAAACAGAGACATTGACCCACTTCGTCTGTGCGAGTTACAGTCGGTTGGAATACAGTAGTGATGTAATTGGACACCACGTTGCTAGGCGACACGATAAGAGGGCAGGCTAGGGCGATAGACATGTAGAGATAAGGAAGGACTATGGTACGATATGTAAATGACATCGAGAAGTGTGGAGAATGAGTATCTTTTGAAGTTGGTCAAGTATTAGTATATATTAGGTATAATTAAGAGTAGTTATAAAATGGTTGAACACCTAGCTACGTCCACTCCGATGCAGTGCTGTCACCGCTGGTGCTTATGTCACTGCAGGTATCGTCTTCATTGCTAAAAAAATATGACATAGACAACTGTTAGATGTAGTGGTGATAAGTATGTAAGGGTAATAAATAATTAATTAGGGACACTTATGGTGCCATTAAGGGTATTTAGGAGTAACTAAGGGATAATTATGGGTAATTTAGTGGTAATTGTGGTTATTTAGGGGTAACTAATTAGGGGTATTTAAGAGGTAATTATGGGTAGTTACTGTGTGATCACGGGTAATTATAATAACTAGGAATAACTAGGTGGTAACTGATGGGTAATTAAGGGTAATTATATGTATTTATGGGTATTCAAATTATGTCAGGGTAACTAAGTGGTCATTATGGATAACTATGTGTAATAATGGGTAACTCAGGGGTAAGTAACGATATATTGTTAAGGATAATTATGGGTAATTAAGGGGTAATTAGGGGTCCAAGGTTAATGTTAGCTTGTGCTTAGTAGTTTTAGTGGTAATTGTGTGTATGAAATGGTAATTGGGGGTAAATAAATGTCATTATGGGTAACTAAGGGTAAGTAAGAGGTAACTAGGGGTAATCGCGTGTAATTAAGGGTAATTAGGGGTATATAAGGGTAATTGAGGTTAAGTAGAGGTAATCAAGGGCAATTAAGGGTACGTAAGGGTATTTACGGGCAACTAAGTGTTAGTAATTTAGTCCATCCTAATATGTAATCGGGGGGTGCTGGTGCCCCCATGGTGAAATTATAAGATGGTACCTGTCATGGTGGTCACATGATCTGCCTCCTGGTGGAAAGAAATAGTAGTGCCACCTGGCGGAATGTTATGGACGTTGTGCCTCCTTCGGGAAGGTTGTCACAAAATCGAGTGTAAGTATTAATAAATTAATAAATTGGCGGTATCCGATTTGACATAGCAAGTTATAGGTTCAGGTGCACTAGGATTCGGAGTGAACGAGAGACATAACGTGACATCAGATATGTATGTACGAGAAGCCAACTGGCGTTCCCATTTAATACAACATAAACATATGCGGTTCAGTGATAGTTTGCCAACCGTTACTCTGCTATGACATTATATTTATAACACCATACATTGTACTCGACGAGTATGCTTCCAAATACAAAATTACATGGGATACAATTTAAACTGCTGGTCACTTACATGAAGACGGGTATACACCGTTGTAAAGTCTATGAACTGTAACCAATGAATGTCTCGTGATGTGCGAATGTCAACGTTCGCATCGGTCGCGTTCGGCGAGATGTCAGGACGAAGTCGAAAGTCGCTCGGCGTTCGGCGAACGAATTCACGTGGATGAAAGCAGGCGACTCGGGCGATCAAGTAGACGGTAGATTTGCCTTGTCGATCCCACGCGAATCACCAGGCGACAACACGGAAACGATGTCACGACTTCGGCGATGTCGAGAATGTCTGTCACGGAGTCTGTGTTACGACAGCTAGCAGACGAAACGGTGGTGGCCTCGCATTCGAAGATCACGTCAAAAACGGAACTGCAGTCGGTTATCGCTCAGTCTTCTTCAACGCGTGAGAAGTGCAGCGTCTCACAACTAACCAGTACTGTTGAAATCGTAGAAGTATTTACTACAGGCGTTGGGCGGACACACGTTTCAGCCCAATTCCTGGAGACAAGAGTGCATCACTTTCTTCTGCTCAAATGTTCGTTTGGCCTCGAATGGCCGTCCTGCCCTTATATAGCTTGATGACCGGAAGTTAGTCTGACCAATTACAACACATATTACAAATTAAAGTCGCTTCAAAAACCGGCTCCCGAAACCATTCACACTTCGAAGCAATCCATTCAACTTGCTGAATTTAAAATAGATTTCGCGAGCTAAACGTTTGGCTATATAAGTGCTCATTCAATCTTTAACTTACGTGAATTACATACATAATTAATATCACTGGATTCCCTGTATCGAGCCGGATACCACAATATTCATCGTACATTTCAACTCTCAAGAATTAATCCATAATTTTAATAAAACACGCACCCTAGTGTTTTTCACACCTACATTTCTGTAAAAATCTTTTATAAGTTCATAATATAATCTTCTTATAACCACAACATAAGTAGTTTGCAAGGTCACCATATTACCAGTCATGTTAAATAATTTCTACTGGTACCAAATTTGGTATACCTAACCGTAGAATTAGTAGTGTACGTTACAAATGAAATTAATTAAATCTGACTCGTCGGCAATTAAAACGTTACACGCCTTAATCGCCAGAGGGCACCAGCGTATACCTCCGCGACAATACATACCAGAGATGGCAGCACCATCCCATCAACCATACTTTGTATACAAAACCACTGTTTTAAAGCCTGATTAAATTCTATATAAACCACTTTGTGACAAAGGTGAGATATAAGGGGTATGCAGTGGCAATTAGGGAGTAATTAGGGGTAATGAGGTATTCACATCGTCTGAGTCATAGTCCCAACCCCAGTAAGCTTCTTTTTTGCCAGTATCAATGGCTGGGGCGTCATCGGGGTACAAAGGAGAAGGTGGGTCAAAGACTGGTCTTTTTGTAAGGAGTTCCTGTAGGGCTGCGTGGAAGAGTGCCTCATGTTCATTACACACATCTTCGTCTCTGGAAATATATCAAAACATTGAAAACGGACTGTATGAATGACACGTTAAATGTACATATAGCAGATATATTGAAACACAGCTGTTGACCCAGTCCGATATCACAGTCAATCGGATGATGTAACCAGACACCACGTTGCTAGGCGACACGATAATAGGTTAAGCCAGGGCAATAGACGGAGACAGATAAGAAGACTATGGAACGGCATGTAAACAGCTGTGTCGAGAGGTGTAGAATGAGTACACTTCGAAGTACATCATGGAGTACTGGTATTGATATTATTATATAATTGATTATCAAAAGAGTGACGTAACTTACGTCCAGTCCGATACATATATGTTGTCGCTACTGGTGTCACCACTGTCGCTGTCATCGCTGAGAACAACGAGAACTGAATAGCTAGCCAGCACAACGTCACGTGTGTAATTAAACAAGTATATTTTATAACGCCATGGTAATAACGGAAGTACCTGCATTAGAGATGATATGATCGCTATAGATTGTAGTCAGTGCAACATATAAAATATAAGTAAACACAATACCAAGATGTTCCAAAGATGAAGCGCTAAACCATGATAATTCCTTAAGCAGTACTTGTTTGCAACCAGTGATAGTAACCTATCACCAGCAATAAGAAACATGTAGAGAAATATATCTGTTGAAAATGTATTACTTACATCACTCACCGGTGGTGGGAGCAGAGCACCCATGGAGAAATTCTAAGATGGCGTCTGTCTCAGGTGTATCTATTTGTGTGTGTGTAGGCACTTGATCGGATGGAGTGTACCTCCTGGTGGATTGTAGTGAAAGTAGTACCTCCTGTGTGGAGATGGGACATGAGGCCTAATGAAGGGTAATGAAGGAGTAATGAGGGATGTAATGAAGGGGTAACGGACGTAGCGTATGCGTTCTGTATGTGTGAAAGAATGATTCTTATGTCCTAACGTGTATAATTAATAACCAACAAAACAACATATTTCAAAGTTTGAAACGTTTTAATTTATTTATCGATAGTGAAGCCACTTTCATCGGAGTCATACTCCCAATCCCAATTCTTAGAATCGCCAGTGTCAATGGCTGGGGCGTCATCGGGGTCGTACAAAGGAGAAGGTAAGTAAAAGACTGGTCTTTTTGCAAGGAGTTCCTTCAGGCCTACGTAGAAGTGTGCCTCATGTTCATTACGTATATCTTCTTCTCTGGAAATATGTCAAAACTTTGAAAACGGACTGTATAAATGACACGTTGTATCTTACATATAAGAGAGGTATTGAAACACAGATGCTGACCGTTATTTAGGGGTAACTAAATGTAATTAGGGGTAATTAAGGGTAAATAAGAGGTAACTCAAGGGTATTCAAGAGGTAAGTAAGGATTATTAACCGTTTAATTAAGGGTATTTAATGGTAAGTAAGAGGTAATCAGGGGCCATTAAGGTGTAATTAAGGGTATTTAGGGGAAACTAAGTGTAATTAGGGGTAATTAAGGATGAATAAGAGTTAACTAACTAGAGGTAATTAAGGGTAACTCAGGGGTAGGTAAGGATTATTAAAGGTAATTAGGGGTTCAAAGTTAATGCTAGGGTATGCTTAGTCAGTTTATGATATGATACTAGTGGTGTTGTTGTTCAAACCAATACCTGCGTCATTTAAATTCTAAGATGACGGCTGACTTAGCCTTCGTTGTTTGTAGTCACGTGACCGGAAGTAGGTTGCGCTCCCTGGCTAACCGAGCGGATTTTACGGCGGATTGGTGGTTTGGTTTATTATAGGGCGGGGTGTTGAAGAGGTCATCATCGTCTTATTGAGGTATACAGCATGGAAAAACGAACTATTTTATGTAATTGAAACACAACACCATATTTTAATGTAGGAATAGCGTCCCCTGTCCATACGGGCAGGCTGAAGGACGGGTAATGAGCTTCTCCTATTAAGGGGTAACTATGGGTAATGAAAGGTATTTACGGGTAATTAAGAAGTAATTATGGGATACTTATGGGTAAGTAAGGGGTGATTAGTGTGCGTACGCGTGCTTGCATGGGTGCGTGCGTGTGTGTGTGTGTATGTGTAGTGCAGTGTAGTGTAATGTAGTTTTAGTGTAGTTAGTACATTACCGAGGTAACTGTGTAAAACTTTAGCTGTCCAACACACTAAACTTGTACAATTCTCTTACTTTAATGCGTGTGTGTTGTAAATTCGTGCCAGTGTAGTGAATTTTTAACATATGAACGCGCGTAAATCGTAAATTCTCGTCACATTAGTGCATTACCGAGGTAACTTTGTCAAACTTTAGTTGTCCAACACACTAGACTTGTACCATTTTCCTACTTTAACGCGTATGATAATTTACCTGAATGATATACCTCGCCGCCGCCGGGAAGGGCGGTGGCGAGGGCGGGTAGGAACGGCGACGGTGGTAGCTCCCGCAGAATTTCTTAGTGGGTGGGTGCATGTGTGTAAGGCTAGGACGGGCTAGTGGACGGCTAGTGACTATATCGTATCCAGTATATCATTGTGTGTGTGCGTGTGTGAAGGTATATACGCGTTGAAGTAAGAAACTTGCACAAATATAACGTGTTGAAACGCTAAAATTGTAAGAATTGTCCTCAATAATATACTAAAGTGTTACGAATTTACGATGTTCACGATTTACGATTCTAAGAAGTTACCTCGGTAATGTACTAAAATGACACAAATTTACGACGTTGACGCGTTCGTACACGTAAAATTCACTACACTGGCATGAATGTTCGACACATATGCGTCAAAGTGAGAAAATTGTACAAGTCTAGCGTGTTGGACAGCTAAAGTTTTACAAAGTTACCTCGGTAATGTACTAAAGTGACAAGAATTTACGACTTACGCGCGTGCATACGCTATACATTCACTACACTGGCAAGAATGTACGACACATTCGTTAAAGTTAGAAAATTGTACTAGTCTAGTGTGTTGGACAGCTAAATTTTTATAAAGTTACCTCGGTAATGTGACGAGAATTTACGACTTTCACGCGTTCATACACTAGCAATTCACTACACTGGCAAGAATTTACGACGCATACGCGTTAAAGTAAGAAAATTGTACAAGTCTAGTGTGTTGGACAGCTAAAGTTTTACAAAGGTACCTCAGTAATATACGTATGTGACGAAAATTTACGACTTTCACGCGTTCATACACTAAACATTCACTACACTTGCACGAATTTACAACACATACGCGTTGAAGTAAGAAAATAGTACTAATCTAGGGTGTTGGACAACTAAAGTTTTACAAAGTTACCTCGGTAATGTACTAAAGTGACAAGAATTTACGATTTACGCGCGTTCATACGCTAAAAATTCATTCACTACACTGGCACGAATTTACGACCCATACGCGTTAAAGTAAGAACATTGTACAAGTCTAGTGTGTTGGACAGCTAAAGTTTTACAAAGTTACCTCGGTAATGTACTAATGTGACGAGAATTTATGACTCTCCCGCGTTCATACACTAAAAATTCACTACACTGGCAAGAATTTACGACACATACGCGTTAAAGTAAGACAATTGTACAAGTTCAGCGTGATGGACAACTAAAGTTTTACAAAGTTACCTCAGTAATGTACGTATTTATATGTTAAAATATCACTACACTGGCAATAATTTGCGAATCATGGATGTATCTACAACTGAAGGTGAGGCATCTCTGCACGTTTCTATATAGCACAGTGACTCCACTGTCGGATGTGTGGGTGGAGGGGGTGACCTAACTATACACGGTTGCGTGTGCGTGACACGTAGTTAGACTCGTAATATGTAAGCGTGTGGACAGAAGCAACAAGAGCTGTGACTACAGTTGAACGAATGACTATACACGTTTGGGAAACATACCCAGGTAGGCGTTTGAATTTAGAGAGATGTATAGTGCATGCGTGCGCGTGTGTTTGAAGTACCTGCGTGTGAACTCGGACAGAAGTATAGTGTATGCATGTGTTTGCGTGGATACACTGGAAAGACACTCTTCGGTGTGAAAGGTCAACACAAAATTAAGAACTCAATAGTTTTTATTCTCTGATAATTACAACATGTAACGTCTCATCGTCGGTACCTGTATCATAACGCGGCAGCTAGAATATAGGGATATATTATAATAATCAAATATAATCAAGTTGCAATGTCACATCATAAACACCTCCACCTGTATCATACGCAGCAGTGGGTAGTATATAGGACGATAATCAACTTGCGATGTCTCATCACTTGCATATATACTAAGAATACATTTCTACTAATCAACTAATTAAGTGTAGGTTCTACTACTGCTTACTACCTGTGTGACAGTTCGGGACCCCTATAAAACTTGAAACCGAATTAAACCGGTCAGAACCGGTTCAAATCGGATCCTAACGGATTCTATCGGTTTGTAATAATTGAGACGACAATATGTTATGAAATTCCCATAATTACCCCTTAGTTACCCTTAAATACACTACACTAAAACTACACTACACTGCACTACACACACACGCACCCATTCAAGCACGCGTACGCAAACTAATCTCCCCTTAGTTACCCATAAGTACTCCAAAATTGCTTTTTAATTACCCGTAAATATCTTTCATTACCCATAATTACCCCTTAATAGGAAGCGCTCATTACCCCTCCTTCAGCCTACCCGTACGGTCAGGGGACGTTACTCCTACATTAAAATATGGTGTTGTATTTCATTTACATAAAACAGTTCGTTTTTCATACTGTATACCTCAATAAGACGATGATGACCTCTTCACCACCCTACGTCCAATAATAAACCAAACTACCAACCTGCCCGTAAAATCCGCTCGTTTATCCAGGGAGCGCAACCTACTTCCGGTAACGTGACTACAAACATTCCTACACCGAAGGTTGAGTCAGCCGTCATCTTAGAATTTAAATGACGCAGGTATTAGTTTGAACAACAACACCACTAGTATCATATCATAAACTGACTAAACACACGTTAGCATTAACTTTGAACCCCTAATTACCCTTAATAATCCATACGTACCCCTGAGTTACCATTAATTACCTCTAGTTAGGTACCTCTTATTTATCCTTAATTACCCCTAATTACATTTAGTTTCCCCTAAATACCCTTAACTACACCTTAATGATCCCTGATTACCTCTTACTTACCCTTAAATACCCTTAATTAAACGTTTAATAATCCTTATTTAACTCTTGATTACCCATGAGTTACCCTTAATTACCCATAGTTACCTCTTATTTACCCTTAATTACCCCTAATTACATTTAGTTACCCCTAAATTCCGGTCAACATCTGTGTTTCAATACCTCTCCTATATTGTGTCATTCATACAGTCCGTTTTCAAAGTTTTGATATATTTCCAGAGAAGAAGATATACGTAATGAACATGAGGCATTCATTTACGTAGTCCTGCAGGAACCCCTTGCAAAAAGACCAGTCTTTTACCCACCTTCTTGGTACGACCGACTCGGATGACGCCCCAGCCATTGACACTGGCGATTGTGAGAATTAGGATTGGGAGTATGACTCCGATGAAAGTGGCATCACTATCGATAGATAAATTAAAACATAGGAATCATTATTTAATTACATCCCTCATTACTCCTTCATTAGGCCTCATGTCCCATCTCTACACGGGATGTACTACCTTCACTACCTTCCGCCATCTTAGAATTTCTCCATGGGTGCTCTGCTCGCACCACCGGTGAGTGATGTTAGTAATACATTTTCAACAGAGATTTCTCTACATGTTTCTTATTGCTGGTGATAGCTTACTATCATTGGTTGCAAACATGCACTGCTTAAGGAATTATTATGGTTTAGGGCTCCATCTTTGGAACGTCTTGTTATTGTGTTGACTTGCATGTTGATGTTGCACGGACTACAATCTATAGCGATCATATCATCGTTAATGCAGGTACTTTCGTTATTACCATGGCTTTTAAAATATATGTTTTTAATTACACACGTGACGTTTTGCTGGCTTCTATTCAGTTCTCGTTCCTATTGTTTTCAGCGATGGCAGCGACAGAGATGACACCAGTAGCGACAGCGATAGCTCTGTATCGGACTGGACGTAAGTTACGTCACTCTTTTGATCATCAATTATAAAATAATATCAATACTATTACTCTATGACCTACTTCGAAGTGTGCTCATTCTATACAGCTGTTTACACGCCGTTCCATAGTCCTTTCTTATCTGTCTGTTACCCTGGCTTAACCTATTATCGTGTCGCCTAGCAACGTGGTGTGTGGTTACATACTCCGATTGACTGTGATATCGGACTGGGTCAACAGCTGTGTTTCAATATCTCTGCTATATGTACATTTAACGTGTCATTCAATGTTTTGATATATTTCCAGAGACGAAGATGTGTGTAATGAACACGAGGCACTCTTCCACGCAGCCCTGCAGGAACTCCTTACAAAAGACCAGTCTTTGACCCACCTTCTCCTTGGTACGACCCCGATGACGCCCCAGGCATTGACACTGGCGATAATGAAGCTTACTGGGGTTGGAACTGCGACTCAGACGATGTGAATACCTCATTACCCCTAATTACTCCCCAATTACCAATGCATACCCCTCATATCTCACCTTCAAGCAGGAGGCACAACCTCCATAATATTCCGCCTGGTGGCACTATTTCCACTTCTTTCCACCAGGAGGCAGGACATGTGACCACTATGACAGGTACCATCTTAGAATGTCACCATGGGGGCACCGGCACCGCCCGATTACATATTAGGATGGACCACATTACTAACACTTAGTTACCCGTAATTACCCCTTAGTTACCCATAATTACACGCGATTATCCCTAATTACGTCTTACTTACCCTTAATTATCCACAATTAAACTTAGTTACCCCTAATTACTCTTTCTTACACACATTTACGACTAAAACTACAAAGCACAGCTAGCATTAACTTTGGACCACTAATTACCCGTTAATTACCCTGAAATAACCTTAAATACGCATAAATATATATAATTACCCTTAATTACCCATTAGTTACCCCCTAGTTACCCCTAATTATCATAATTGCCCATGATCACTCAGTAATTACTAATAATTACCTCTTAAATACCAATATTTATTTACCCCTAATTACCACTTAATTACCCCTTAGTTACTCCTAAATACCCTTAGTGACACCTTAAGTATCCCTAATTAATTATTTATTACCCTTACATACTTATCACCACTACATCTAACAGTTGTCTATGTCATATTTTTTTAGCAATGAAGACAATACCTGCAGTGACATAAGCACCAGCGGTGACAGCACTGCATCGGAGTGGACGTAGGTGTTCAACCATTTTATAACTACTCTTAATAATACCTATATATACTAATACTTGACCTACTTCAAAGGATTCTCATTCTCCACACTTCTCGATGTCATTTACATATCGTACCATAGTCCTTCCTTATCTCTACATGTCTATTGCCCTAGCCTGCCCTCTTATCGTGTCGCCTAGCAACGTGGTGTCTGGTTAAATACTACTGTATTCCAACCGACTGTACCTCGTACAGACGAAGTGAGTCGATGTATGTGTTTTCAATAATCCTCCTGTATACATGTTTTAACGTTGCATTCATACAGTCCGTTCTCGAAGTTTACATATTTGTTCCAGGGAGGACGAATTGCGTAACTTCCACAGTGTCATGCAGGAACTTCTCGTAACAGTCAAACGCGTCACTCCACCGTCACCATGGTGTGAACCCGATGACCCTTCACCACTCAATACTGGTGATAAAGAGGCGTACTGGTCTTGGGATTGTGATTCGGATGATGATGGCTTTTGTAACGATGAATAAATGAAAACGTTTTCAACTTTGAAATATATCGTGTTGTTGGTTTATATACGATAGTGCGTAGAAAACATACTTACACACGTCATACATACGTACATACAATACGTCCATTCCCTCGTTACTGCTTCATAACCTTTAATTACCTCTCATGACCCAATTCTCAGGAGGAGGAACTATCTTTAATACACTCCACGAGGTGGCACTACATTCACTCATGTGACTACACACAATCACACACAAATAGATCAATAAAATTCGTGTGCACTCGTACATTCTTGTGTTTCGTTAGTTCTTTCATACTCGCGCATTCATACACACATGCATCTAATGTGAATACCTCATTAACCCTAATTACGCCTCATATCCCACCTTTCCGCAGGAGGCACTAGCTCCACTACATTCCACCAGGTGGCACTACTTCCACTTCTTTCCGCCAGGAGGTAGGTCACGTGACAGGCGCCATCTTGTAATTTTTCCTTGGGTGCCCCGCCCTTCCTCCCCGGCGGCGTATTACGTTGGCCTCTCTCACTAAGATGCAACTGCCATTGTCGTGTCTTATATGAGCTGATAGACGGAGAAGTAGTGAATCGAGCCAACAGTAACACCACTACTAATAATATACACTAATACATGGCCTACTTCAAAGGATGCTCATTCTCCACTTGTCGATGTCAATTACATATCTTCCATAGTCATTTGTGATCTATAGCCGTCTATTGCCCTAGCCTGCCTTCTTACCGTGTCGCCTAGCAACGTGGTGTCTGGTTACATCACTACTGTATTCCAACCGACTGTACCTCGTACAGACGAGGTGGGTCAGCGTCTGTGTTTTCAATAGCCCTCCTGTATATATATATATATACATGTTTAACGTATCTGTTGATATATTTCCCGAGAAGACGATATGCGTCAATACCACTTGACTTGACGATATTCTATGCTGTCCTCCGGCAGCTCCTCGCCACCCGTCCAGTCGTCGAATCACCAAGTCCTTCGTACGATCCACCTCCCCCTGTACCCATCGACACCGGCGATAGAGAAAATTGGGGGTGGGAATGTGATTCAGATGATAATGGGTTTTGTACCGATTGCTAAATGCTACATAAAACGTTTTGAACTTTGTAATTTATTGTTATGTTGATTTATACACTATAGTGCATAGGAATCGTGCTTACACACGTCATATATACAGACACACGACACGTCCCTAACCCCTTGATAGTACCATTATTACTCTTTCCTTATCCTTAATTACTCCTCATACACGTGGCACACCTTCCTACAAACCTTTTGAATATACTTATACACGATAAACTATAAATTAAATAGTTTTCAACTTTTATGTTTTGTTTTGTTGGTTTATACACGGTAGTACATAGAAATTATCCTTACACACGTCATACATACATACATGTGATACGTCCATTCCCTCATTACTCCTTCATCACCTTTAATTTCCCCTCATGACCAAATTCTCAGCAGGAGGCACTACACACATACATAGATACCTGTGACAGATCCCGTCTTAAAATGTCTCCATGGGTGCTCTTGCTCCCACCACTGTGAGGTTTAAAAACCCTCTCTCACTACTCACCTGTACCCGTCCATCTGTTCACGCAGTCAGACAAAAGTAGTTTAGGGGCAAAGACAAACAGGCACTGGAGCCGGCCTTGCCACAAACACAACTTACATAATGTTAGTTACACAGGAGTGCATCAATTAGTGTATATATATGTGTGTGTGTGTGAGTGTGTGCGGGCACGCGCGCCCGTCCGTGTATGTGTAGTTTATTAATTCTAGCAGTGTGTTGCAAACATATTAATTATCTGAATCAAAGTGTTCTCTCCACCGCAGTGATTATGTGTGTGTTTTGTGTGTGTATGTATGCGCGCGCGCGTGTTAATAACTAGCTTAAGCCACTATATATAACTAAGTATAGTAGAACATCATGCGATATCAGTCTCAAAAAAATACTATTCATATCCTTATCATAAATATCAAACAAAATGAACAAGCAAGTTGAAATACTAAGTGCACTAAAAAATCGGAGCGTCCACTACGTTGTCTAGGTAAACATAGTGCTAGTGATGCTCACATGGACACATGAATCACCAAGGTCGGGTGTTCTCTACTAGCTAGTAGCGAAGTCTGTGTGAAGGGACCTTATGTGTGGTTATTTAACCTGGAACATTGATATACCCGGTAGGGTTCGGTTGATTCGTAATTCATACGGGATTCCAAACGTATATCAACTGATTTTGTAAGATGCATCTTTATTGCATATTACGATGATATGCTAAATAGCTACAAACTACTATTGAACGATATAGACCAGTCTTAAATGTAATACATTCTATAGCACTATCAGCTGTTAAAGACAAACGCACGGTTATAACAAAAAACGACCGAAATATTGGACTTAATTAATTGTAAGAAATGGAACGACATATGGATGTTAGCGCTGCTTTGCAACCTGGCAAAACTCGTCAATTAGTGCATGGAATGTTCCAAGTGCTCTGTATATTGTTTGAGGTTCCAAAACCCCAGCATCAACAGAAGTCTGCTGAACAAGAAATCAACCAAATCAGTTCTTTCCTTATAATGTGAGATACGAAACGAGCCGGAGGCAGTAACTACTATCAAAGACAATATAACAAGCAGCATCCAGGGCAGCAATACGAGTGCGACGACACCGTTGAAGACAAGGTCAATGACGTCATGTCCCATGACACAATCCGTGTTCCGTAAGTCTGATTTCAGGAGCAACATATTCATTGTGTTCATAAACGATAACCACAAACCACTGTATTTACGACATGAAACCCCGTAGACAGAAGTTACACTTACAACTATCAGTAGAACAGTTATTACAATGCCACCACCGTAGATGGACAGGTATTTCATATTGCGAATTAACGTCGATGTTTGCAGGAGGGCGCGCTTACCCACAAATAGTAGTTTACATGTCTTAAGAATTAACATCGTTGTAATTGAAGCAAGGATAAGCGATAAGGTGGATTCGTAAAACATAGCGTCGTTGAAACTCACGTAGCGCTTTCTGAGTTTAAGTGCTGTCTCCACGGCATTGTTAGTGGAAGTGACGCGATATATAAACACAGCGACTGCAGCGAACATTAACACGATAATTACCACGTCAACGTATGTCCAAACACTAAGGAAATATTGTGTCACATTGGTGCGGTCTGATAAGAAACTCCTAAAAGCCCTGACAATATAAAGACACATTAGCAGCAAGTAGCATATATCGCATATAATTGTAAATGCATTGTGCGTATTTGTGAAACTATAAAGTGTACATGTGTTAATGTCGTGGTACGGATCAACGACTCCAACGTCAATATACTCGAATGCGAGTAAAGAAATCGTGAAGAGACTCGTGGACGGGTTGAACGTAGTGAATTGAACGAGCACTGCTCTGGTGTTATTATCCAACCATTCGTCCTGTTCGAGATCTTGCAGTAACCTCATCATCCTCATCCTATTCGCTCTTATTGACACCACGAAGCCGCCCCCGGGGTACGTTCTGTGTCGACAGGATATTAAGCCAATTTGTAGAGTATCCGCCGACTGATACGTCCACGCACTGTAGGGGTTTGCCACAAATTCCTGCCTGATTGGCTTTTCCCAACTACCCGTGTATGACTTTTGGTCTTCTGTGTCAGAAGTCTGGCAGCGGGAATTCGGTGAAATAGTATTGGAGCTAGGCGATTCTGCAAATAAATGTTAAAATTATAATGCAAAGGTCAGAATGCATCGCCATAATTCACCAATCATCGCTATATTTTTGAATAAATGTGTTTAACAATACCTGCATATCTTCGAATGTTGACTAAAACTATATGACTGGACTATAATCGGAAAGGTACGTTTGTAACTTTGCATGAATACAACTAATTCCCAGAATATA
Organism: Paraescarpia echinospica; assembly: GCA_020002185.1. NCBI lineage: Eukaryota > Metazoa > Annelida > Polychaeta > Sabellida > Siboglinidae > Paraescarpia > Paraescarpia echinospica. Next base: position 49,636,018 of record CM034544.1, on the reverse strand, counting down.
TGTTCTTTTTGACGTATGTTTGCCAGTTAAAGCGTGTTATGTGTACAACAATACATTTACTCACTTGAGTCAACTCTAATTTGTCTGATGATCGCTGCACCAATTAAAACGTTCTTCTCATCGTTTATATACGTTGTTCCATTATGATGAAATGACGGTAAGAGGGTGTTCTTGATATACCGCCAAACATCGTCTTGTGATCGAACCTTTGCGAAACATAGACATGACTTATATTAATTGTCTGTGTAATACCTGTGTGTATATATATAGTATATATATATGTGTGTGTGTGTACGTGTGTGCGTATGTATTCCCACAAATGTATTTATACTTGTTTTGCTGAAATCATAACTAATACCATTAAGTCTAATCATGGTCTCCTTTCTAATATTACTTTCAACAACACGCTATGTATGTATTAATGGGGGGTTGCAATTTATTAGAGTTGAACACATTAACCTCCCTATTATATGTACGAATGGACAGTGCTTGTCGTACACAGTTTAATTATACCTCTGTGAGGGCAATATCTCCGGAGTAGCGTGCCGTAACAAATACTTCCTGAGTAGTCTTGTTGATGTAGAACGACCGACGATCGGTGTGTTCAAAAGCTATGATTGACACAACACCGAGCAGTAAGACAACAAGTGCTGTTTCTTGAAGCGTGCGCCAAAACTTTCGTTCTTTCGCCAATCTTCTTCTCGCTCGTTCGATAACAACGGAATCAGGCAGCTGGCACATATGCTTCGGTGGTAGTGGACGAAAGTTATTTTGCTGATCCATTGTGAATACATATCCCGTGTCCTGTGCTATTATTGAAACAAAAACACGTTTCCTACAATATGTACGTTTCTGACATTGGATTGGTCGTGCAGCAGGTCGTCAACAATGAGCGTTCTTCCATTGCCAACACAATAGTATATGTGTGTTTGCGTTTAACACACACATATGCATTTGCTTCGTTTTGTATGATAAACAATGCTCATAATAACTAATAATCCTAGTAATAATAACAGTTAATGTATACATCATCAACTCTAATGCTGCTTTCCAATGGGCTCGTTTACATAGTAAACACGATATGACGAACTGGAAAGTTCACGAGCTCCTCCTGTTTATTACTTGTACATTTATGCAACTGGGTCAAGTAAGGGTTGCGCAGTCATACTCACGGTATACACGAGGTGATTGGAACGCGGCATAATTCCCCGATCATGGGTGTTATAGTAATACAGTAACCGTTTTAAAAACTAAATCCTTTACATAATTATGTAATTTCATTTACGTATTTTATATATAATTATATGTAAACAAATTACGGGTAAAATTAAATTATAAAGTAATGATTAGCAAAAGTATTGACATACAAAACAGACTGTTTAAAAGAAGCTACAGGTACAGACTAAATTGTACTAAATGTGTGAGTACCTACAACAATCCCATAGTAAGGTACATAAAACAAAAATAATCATGTATATATTATACAAATGTTAAAATAAGAGTAACTATGTTAGTTCGATACATTTTATTTGTGTTGTTTTCTGAACTGCCTAATATTCCCATTTGCAAGCAGTTCTAGAAGCAAAGGGTTGGACCCAGTATAAGCAAACGCCCGGCAACCATATCGTTCTAGGGTAACATATGGAATGTTGAGTAGCAAACCAGCGCCAGAGCGTGGGGTGCGGCGTGGTGTGTGACGTGGGAGCAGCGAGGCGACATACACTGGCGTGCTTTCATAAAGTGCAGTGTGCACAAGAACAAGTAAGTTGTATTGTACACACGTATTCACTAATGCAACCCTCCTTTCGGATAAGAGCATTTGTGCGCCCGATTGGTGGAAAATCGTAGTACATGTCATGTACGTAATGTCGGGTGGGTAATTTCGTATGGAGCGCTGTGCAGGCGTTGAAGAGCACTAGCCCAAGAACCGAACCCTGCGGAACACCGGATACCATTACGCTACCTCTTTCCCGACAAGCTTCGCCGCATATATCATGGCCACGCAGTCTCCGCAGTAAAATTTCGTGGTTTCATGTGTGGAACATTGTTGTTATATCGCGGAGCGTAAGATGCACTCGAGTATCAGTCGATTGCGCCAAATCATTGTGCATACACGTGAGTGCGTGAGGGCGTGAGTGCGTGAGGGCGTGAGTGCGTGAGTGCTGTCACCGCACTGGAACGTTCCCATCCTCTGAACTTTTGTCACTGGAGGTTGCAGATTGAATGTAGTTTTTCACGGATGGTAGCCGGCTGCCAGCATTGCCTAAGTCTGACAGCGACATGCTCCAGCGGATCACATTTAGTGACCTGCAGCTTGGAAATCGGTTTTTGTTCTGCTCAGATGATTCTGTAGGCCACGCCTCAGGTTAACATTCAAAATAAAAGTGTATAAAATTCAAGATAAACACAATCAAATCGCTCATATATGTTCCGTAGAAAATCCTAGGTTGTTGATCAATTGTCGCACAGTATGTAGACAGTCTAATATAATAATGCATTGAACCACTAAAATACATTAAGGTGCAACCACACACAGTAGTGCTGCAAACACATTTACTCTCGTATGTGATGTCTAGGGTCTATTGAGCATACTTTATGTTCTGGTGTAATTCACATCACACTTACCGAGTTTTACGTAGTAGTCTGCTGGGGTAGCTGGTCCAGCCTTTGATGCAAAGAAGAAACTGAACACAGCTGCCAATAGTGATACCTTCAGCGGCTGCACTATTCCTATGTTCTGAATGAAGGTTGCAAAGAACGAGATAGTCCACTTCACACTGGCCGAGTAGCCGTAGGTCAGACTGTACATGGCTGTGACGTAAGTGGCGACAAGTGATGACGACATCGCCAGGAACCACGCAGCATAATACATCATGGCATACCTTCAAATAATTTGTTATAGTAATATGTCAGGTCAATTCAGGAGAACGCGGGATACAAATTTACCAGAAAATATTTTTTATATTGTCATATTGTTAAATAACAGAGAGTATTTGTTCTTAGCTTAACGTAAACACGTTCGTTTGCATACACAACATTTACATGTTATCATTGTATATACCGAAATTGGGTTAATCTCAACAGACCAACTGTTATAAAGTAACTGTATAAATTTACCGACATTCCACTTGTTTCGATTTCCGCTGAATGTGGCAATCCTATATAACACACAGTACACATGATTGCACATAACTCTTCTGATGCGTATGATTTTCATTCCAAATCAGAGAACTATAGACCAGTGAGTTCAACATCAGTGATTTGCAAATGATTAGAAAGACAAATTAAAGATCACACAGTGGATTTTCTTGTTAAACATAACTTGTTAAACCCATCTCAACTTGGGTTTTAAAAAGCGAGGTCATGCTTAACAAATATGTTATGTTTTTGGAAGACATCTTTAAGTGGGTAGATGAGGGATCATCAGTCGATATCATCTACTTATATATTCATAAAGCTTTCGACAAAGTGCCACATCAAAGATTACTGCTTAAACTAAAGGCTCGTGGCATAGAAAATGGTATATTAAACTGAATAAAAAAATGGCTGATTGACAGAAAACAACTTGTAGTAGTTGATGGGGAGGCTTCAAACTGGAAATCGGTATTGAGTGGGGTACCACAGGGATCAGTACCAGGACCTATATTATTCTTAATATATATCAAACATTTGGATGATGATATAACAAGCAAGGTGTTGACAATTGCGGATGATACAAAGGTGTTTAGAAGGATTAAAAGTGATGAAGATAGACAGCATTTACAAAATGGTCTTGACAGGTTGATCAAATGGTCTGAAAAGTGGCAAATGCTATTCAATTTTGGGAAATGTAAATGCCTCCACACAGGACATGGGAACGAAGATGTAGAAGAATATACAATGGGGGGTACTGTATTAAGTACTACTGTAAAAGAAAAGGACTTAGGGTTAACCGTTAGTGCTGGTATGAAGGTTTCAGAGCAGTGCGGAATTGCAGCTTGAAAGGGAAATCAAATCCTTGGATTAATTAGGCGAAATATAGCGTATGAGAAAAAAGAACTAGTAATACCACTGTACAAAACAATAGTGAGGCCTCATTTAGAATATTGTATACAAGCGTGGAGGCCATATCGCAACATAGGACATAGATATGCTAGAAAGAGTACAGAGGAGAACGACTAAAATTATACCAAAACTGAGGGATCTTAGTTATGAAATTCGCCTAAAAGAATGTGGTTTAACAAAACTAGAGACCAGGTGATTGAGAGGAGATCAGATAGAAGTGTTTAAAATACTAAATGGTTATGAAAATATTGATAGAAATATTTTGTTCTCAGTTAAGAAAGATAGAAGGACTAGAGGACATGTAGAAGTTACATTAGCAAAGGAGCAGTGTAGATTAGATATAAGAAAGTTTTAATGTTCACAAAGGACTGTAAATGAATGGAACAGATTATCTGCTGATTGTGTGGGTGCTAGTAACGTGAATATGTTTACAAATCAAATCGACACATTCCTCAGAAGGGCGGGATACACATAGATAAAAGGGTTGGACTCTCGATAAGCCAAAGGATTTCGTTGTCCACCTGCCACCTAGAGTTAATTCTCTGGGTGGTAATCTTATCAAATCTTGTAATTGTGTGCGTGCGTTCGTGCGTGCGTGCGTGCGTGTGTGCACACTGCACTTTAATGTGCACTATACCTCGTCATCTTTACTGTCTCTGTCTGTGTCGTCAACTACATATATCCTGCAAGGACATAACATTTACATGATGCAACCTACGTTTTAAAGTAACTTAATATATGTATTTTTAAAATAAGCATTTTCTGTTTCACTGATGTTTATTTTTCTGATAGGTATAAGTTGATAAGACGGCAACATGTTACATCGTTCCCGCATTAAGTGCTTAGCAATTTTAAGCATAACGTACACAACTATACACATATACAACGGGACATGCGCTAAATTGTTATGTCCCACATTGCCGCTATTATCACACGAAAAGCTACATTAACAAAGCTATTATTGGTGTATGGTTGTGCAATATTTCACACAATACAGCAACATGAGATCGTATGTTTAGACCCGGAATAATTTCGAATTTGGGCGGGAACTGTGATTGTGAACATTACGTCCCGTTCACATATATCACTGCATGCGGTTGGTTGCATGACTGCTTGATTGCATAAAGATTTATTTTTTGTAAAGTTATCACTGATATAATACGTGGATAACATATATTGTAGACAATCATAGCTCATACAACACTATACGTGACCTGTACCGTAGAATCGGATATTTATCCACACATGCCTATCCTGCACAGGGGGCAGAAATAGTTGCCTCGGTCATATCCCATAATGTTTTTTATTTCGATAGAAATGCATACCTTGTGACCTTATCTTTCAATGTTTAGCTTATTTACGTACAAATTTATGTCGATCGTTTCAGAAAATGTCGTTGTTTTAAAGTTGGCTTCAAATTTAACAACTTAATAACTTAAAACCTAATTAAACAAAATTAATATGGTATCTTTTTTGTTCATAACTTACAAACTTTGTTGAAGATTATTATCATCAGATTGTTCATTTGCTGAACAATCATACGCCATATATACATAGAGCAAAGTGCCGCAAATTAAGCACTCAACAAAATATATGCAAACACAATGAACATAGGATATCAAGAACAACACATGAGCCTATTTACTTATGTGTTGTTATTCGTTGCCTGTTAGGCACTATCTGCTAAGTATATTTCTGTAAAGGATTGCCAACATACCCTCGTCGTAGGAGTGATAGGATATGAGATCCAGTGTACTTCCTTCGTGGCCGAACGCTTCTAAATAATGCAACCATCAAAATGTTGATTGACATAGTGATCAGTAGACATTGGAATGCGATGATAATTGCTTCAGTGGTAACAGGAATATTAATTTGTGTCACGTCGAGGTCATCCTCGCTGTCAAGGTTTCCATAGTACATTATATTAGTGACCATCGCCACCATGATGAAGGACATAGCACAGGCCACTCGCTGGACCCGAGTAAAGAAGCTGTGTGGAGGACGTAGGAAGATGCTCAGCCAAAGATGTTGATCTCGAAAAGCTTGTGAAGCTTTTAGCGTAAATCTGTAGCCGAAGTTAGCTGAATGATGTATAACAATGGTTCTACGTATACTTCGAACTCCTTCTTCTGGCGTTAGCCAACTGTTGCACAAGAAATTCCAACACTCGTTTGTCTGAACGTCGCGAACCGTTATCTGATTAAGATACCTGGAAATAAACAGGAAGGCATCACTGCACTTGGTGAAATTAATATATCTCTAATGGTAAGGTTATAATAAAATGCAATTGAATCATAAACATATAAAATTTCAACAATATATATATATATACATACATACATAAATATATATATAAATATACATATGTATATATATACGTATGCATGTATATATATATGTATATATACATATATATATATATACATGCATACGTATATATATACATATGTATATTTATATATATATTTATGTATGTATGTATATATATATATATTGTTGACATTTTATATGTTTATGATTCAAAAATTATGATTCAAAAATTCAATGTATATTTTTGCTTAGGTGCCCTTTATATTTGCATATACGTGTATTACATGGATATAAATCGGTCCCCATTTAACTCCCCCTATGTATGTATATATACATATATATATACATAGGGGGAGTTAAATGGGGACCGATTTATATCCATGTAATACACGTATATGCAAATATAAAGGGCACCTAAGCAAAAATATAGGAAACATTGGCAAATGTAGGAGTGAACCACTGTTACATAATATTACCGCATTCCAAGATGTCTGGCTGTATGCTAACGATGTACCAATAATGGAGCATTACCACGGAAACTACGTAGAATTACATTGATTTTACAACAATGTTAATAATGAAAAAAACTAGCCTGACTGTTACTAACCAACTGGGAAAGAGACCACTAGAATTGTGCCACACCGTCAGTCTTCTCAGGTCGCCTAACGACTGTTTCGTTGCTAAAAGAAACCACTTCTCAGACCCTGCTTCAAGAAGATACAAGTCTTCATCGTAGATCACGTGGGTCTTAGTGCACGCCCAGTTGCCAGCGATATAAAAGGCAACGGCGGATGTTGTTCCTCCAGCGCTCCTCCATCCTGTCATTACTGTCACCAAGTAGTAATAGTTCGAGCCGTCTTCGTTGTCTCGTAAGTATATCATGTTTGCCTAAGCCAGATAATATAAGTAAAATCTTGGTGCAATGTAAGTGAATAGTTGCACGGAGTTTGCAGCGCGACATTGATTGTGGTTGTTGTTATTTACAAATACATTTCCACTGTTGTATGAAATCGTTAGATAAAAACTATGTTTTTATGGCATTCCAATTAATGCTCTTTTCCAACAGAGAGAGTTGACAGCGCAAACGAGGCGATAGTTGCACTTTGGTTGAGACAAGTTATGGGTTGAAGATACCCGTATGTGGTTACCGCAAACGCACTCTATAGACAGTCATAAAATCAATATAATTAGTAATGCGTTTACCTTGACATAATCTTCGCCATCCTTTCGCCTGGCCCACACCTCCATAAGAATGAATAAGCACCAAAATGCGATTAGACACGAAACGACAATGGGATTGTGAAACACTTGTAGAAACAATGTCAGCTCAAACAGATCGACTTTGTTTGGTGCTACGAGCACGTTCCCACCAAATGTCGACAAGTGACTACATTCGCAGACGATATAGCCCGGCCGAACGTCGAGAGACACCTGCAATATTAATTAAGCTACATCGCAAACGCGCATCAATATTAGTGTTGCTTAATGGCATAACTACATGCATGCATGCATGCATATGTGTATGTAAGCATGTATGTATGTAGTTGTATTAAAGTATTTCACCTAAACGATTTGCATCAGGAGCGTACCTGTTAGATGTTTGGTATGGTAAGTATTGCTGTCATGGCTGTCACGCATCAACTACCAAGAAGGGCATTTTGGTAGATACTCAGAAGACTGTTTTGCCTAGTATTCGTATCGAATGTTAAATTAAAGTTACAAGACCGTTTGTTTTTGCACAAACGAAGGTGGTAGTTCCTGGTGTTTGGTATGGGTTATGACATAAATGCCACATATGAAAACATATACATCTCTAGAAAACTCATATATTCAGAAATCAAACTAACATATATGCGGTTAGACACCAAAAAACGGAGCATTGGTAATGAAATTATTGACCAATGATAACAAAGTAAGACTATTACGTGCCAGTGAACATTACATTGATGCCTAACAAGTTTGAAGACAAATATGATAATTAAATTACTTTCCCGCATGTTTTGTTGGATAAATTAGTGTTTCCATCATTATTATTTGTCTGTTGGCATAGTAATATAATATAATATAATAACTTAGAGATAAAATTGAAAACAGTATTTTGTATTCATATATTCATCTTGCGAACATGGCTTAACATAGTCTACACAAACGTTGCAGATTATACAAAACTACAGTTGCGATGTTTTAATGTTAAGGCAAGAGGACACAACGGCACACACATTATATTCTCATTAAATGTTATGTGATATGTTTGATATATGTATATATATATATATGTATATATATATATATTTATATATACACGAAATGCACGTACATAAATAGTACCCACGAATGTAAACGTTATTTCAATATTGTAAACATGTTGTTTGATAACATGGTTTTGTTATTTTCAATATGATAAGACGTTTGCATTGGAATTGTATTTTTCGTGTCATATCAATGTGTTGCTGTGGATGTGATTTGTTTCACAGTAAATATATATATATATATATACAATGTATATATACTAAAATATGTCTTACCATACACCCGGTCGTTGTCCAGACCTCTTGTTGAGGGTCCCAGTAAAAACAAGCCTGCGTTGTTGTTGACACCTTCACACGAATTAAACTTGTTATGAAACGACCATATGATCGAAACATTCCCCGGCAAAATCCACAGCTGGTTGATTGTTTTTCGCAATTTGGACATCTGTCAGGATCGTAGAAAGCTGGAAGTAAGCCGATATAAAGCCTCTGCGTTGGTGGTCCGTGAGTCATGATTCCAGAAACGGTGACTGTGTTGTTGCTCGTCTCTGTCACCGATGTCTTAAATTCTAAGTTGTTCGCAGTAGCACTGTTTGTTGCGCGTCGTCCGACTCCAAACCTGAGCTGATACAAAGCAGCCGGCGAGTCGCTATCAGGTTCGCCGAAGAAATCAGATACCCTGCTGTAGGTGGCTTTCTTTAGAACAAGTAGCAGCGTCGCTGGAGATTCATCTGCCGATAGTGTGAAGGTTATGTGGAATATTTTATTAGTTCGAACACTGGTAGTGAAATGACGAATGTCCCTTCTTCTTAACGTGCCTTGTATCACATCGGAATTAACCTCAATATAGGTTCGGCTATCAGCTGAATTACCTGATAAACAAATTATCAGTAGATTGTGCAGTTAATCACACCACTATATAAAGTTGCACATAAAACATTGATATACATATCAAAACCATGCGATATAAGGCGACAGCACAATTATCTGGTTAGGCCATTGCATGCTTTCTCTGAAGTTTATCACGTTCAATGGAATTTCATATAATAAACCGACACTATTCTTGATTTCATCCGATTTTTAATTTGTTATACACACCCGACTTATTGAGCCATGATTCAGGTAAGTGACGGTAATTATGTTATGCATATCAAAGATTGTAGAAACAAAATATCGCAACCTCTTTAAGGGAGTCACTGCACCTGGTTTATATTATGTCATTGCGTTGTGATTGCAATGATGTGTACAAAAGAAACGAGCAACAACATGCTATAATAACAATGCTTACGTTTTATTCACAGTTCTTTATGCTAATGTTATAGTGACTTCGTAATGTCCAGTACTTACTCGGGATAAAGATAGTAACAATGTCCTTAAACTGTACATGGTTATCCTTGTCACTAGTGATTGTCAGACCAACAGTGCTCGTAGTTACATTTCTCGCTGAAGCTCCCCAATGGAACATATTAATCGACGACTCTAACACCTGCGTTTATACGTACAAATAACACAAACATAGCACAGGTATTAATTCAAAATAAAACCATGTTAAGCAAATAAATACGAAAAACATTATAGCACACAATACTTTGCTATGGAATTAGTAAGTTATGATACTAATTAATGTAATTTTCCAAACTTTCTTTACTAATAACATTCCACACAACTTTTTGTATTACAGTCACATACACACACACTCACGCACAGTCTCTCTCTCTCTCTCTCTCTCTCACACGCACACGCGCACGCACACGCACACGCACACACACACACACGAGTGAGTATGTATGTGACTGCGCGCTCGCGTGCGTGTGTGTAGACTTTCCCATATGATGACCAATACGTATATCACTTTGATCCTAGAAATGATCACACAATCAGGCATATGTTGTGCACTCTGCGTATTTATGAAACAACTTGCTTTTATGTGAAGGTTGTCGGACGATGCGGCGCTCATGTTAGAGCCATGTAGAGTAGGCAGCTTGATCCCGATACCTCCGGAACTAGGAAGTGCCACACGTGTATTACTCAATTGATACGCCGTGTCTTTGTGTACTCCCAAAGCAAACTCTTCGGTCTTAAGTACTTTTTGTTTCTCCCCAGGAACGAGTCTGGCGAGAACGATTTGGGACACAATATTTATGATTTTCATCGCGTTTTCTACAGTCGCTTTTGCCTGAAAATTAATCAAATCTTTGTTAGTATAATCATAGTTGTTAATTCATGAAATAGTGTTGTCTTTATAACATTGTTGGCATAAGATGGTTATTGAGATGTGCTTCACTTAGCCTGAATAAGGATTCTTGCATTTTTATATTATTAATATAAAGCTAAAGAAGGACAGATGTGCTTCATGTGAGGACGGAAAGAGGATGATTATAGGAAGAAGGATGTGACAACTGAAGAAAACGAACGTGATAACGGAATTCAAATTTGTTGAGTATATTATCAAGTATCGTCACTTAATGAATACTGGTGGTGTAGTTACAATGACGCTTTATAAGAATAGTGTAGACGAAACTTTGTTTTTCGTCTTAAGAAATTGGACTTGCCGCCAATAACGATGCAATACACTATACTTCATCAAGAAGTAAGACTGATATTTTACACATAACATGTGTTTCGGAATGTGTGTGTGTGTGTGTGTGTTTGTGTTTGTGTGTGTGTGTGTGTGTGTGTGTGTGTGTGTGTGTGTGTGTGTGTGTGTGTATGTGTGATGTGTTGAATAATCACCACTGCCTTCCTCTTCCTAGTATAAGAATCTTCGATTTCATCAATCGTCCCAGTTGCAATTTCAATAGTTCCACCTACTTCCACCGTCTTTTTCATAATATTTACACTCCCAACGAATAAAGCTCTGAATATGAATTAACACAACATCTAACATTCCGTTGTTAAACAACGTATTTATACATGACGATTTATGTGTGCGCGCGCACGCACGCACACACACACACACACACACATACGTACGCATGCATGTACGCCCACAAGTACACGCACGCACACTCACTCACACGCACTCACACGCTCGCACATATACATTATACACACACGGTGGTTTAATGTATTGATGTTCGCAACGTCACGCGTCCTTTCTACGATTGTCCCATGTTACCAAATTGTCGTACACGTGATTTGTTATGAATCTGATTTATGTGACGTATGTGCATCCATGCATAACTACATGGATACATGCTCATACGTATACATGTCGACATTCATGCACGTGTACAAGCAAACTTGAACACAGGTACACCCACATAAATGCATACATGCAATACACACATGCATAAATACTGATTGACTAAAACATACCTTTCGGCTTGATCTCCTATTTCTGTATGTCTGGTTAGTGCGTTTTCTCCGTCTGATTGTTCTATCATCTGAAGGAGGGTGACCGCCATCTCCTCATACATCATGACTGCATCGTGCTAAAAAGCACATATCAAAGACGGCATTTCTACATTACAACCTCGGTATTAATGTAAGCATGTGATTGAGACAAAGTGACCTTAATTGCGTGGTGGATATGGTGAATATGGGCACTGTAGCATTTTGGGAGATTAAGCAAATACGTTACGTGTATTGTTATGATTATATTATTGATGTATTGCTGTGGTTAACTGCTGGTAAACTGGTCGGTTTGTACTGCATTATTGAGTAATTCTGAATAGCGAATGACCTAATTAGCGGGACTAATGTCGTACTTGTCATTGTGAAAATTATTTGGTTCTGTTCCAAGGTGATCTTAGTGGCGAGGTGACTTTATTATTGAGGTGACCATAAAAAGAGAGTAGTTTATAGGGGCTTTAATGCAAATTAATTAACTTTTCTGGAAAAGGTTAATTTCATTTCATTTAATTGACAAAATCTCAATTAACTTTCGATTACTTTGTTTTATTTGGTATTATATTATGCGTTCCTTTGTGCGTTCCTAGGGCCGGTTTCATGTAGCGGCTAAGAACGTTCTTAATGCTAAGATGATTGTCTTAGTAAATGACGTGATTTTTTTAATATAAGCGAACATAGGAATTTATGCAAACACGTGACGCTAAGTAATTGCGTAACTTTAAGTACGCTTCATAAAACCAGCTCCTGGTATGCTGTCAGTTGTTAGAGCTTCAAATTCCATACTGCACAGTGACTAAGGTTAAATCACTTGACATCAAAGACGGTTACAGGCACAAGTAATTGTTCAAATAGTCTCATTGTGTCAATCAGTGAATACTCTCCACTTGGACTGTGGCAATGGGCACATCTGGCAATGCACTGTGTTATGCAAGAGTACTGACTTGTATTACTTGTATCACCCATCCAAATGCAAGCAATACAAAGAGTATCTGGACAATGGAGCTGTTTAGTGTAGCTGGAAAGGGGAAAATCCTGAAAGATGATGGTTAAGTAATACGTGGGATTATTCGTTTGAACGGTTTATGTTCTTGAAATGTAATAAATTAATGATCTGGACCAGACAGTGGACATAATTGGCTAAACTGAATTTAATTGGGACATTTCCGAGTTAATTGGAATATAATTAATTAATTTCTTAAGTTAATTGACCCATATGCCTGGTCGTCATACCTTCGCTTGATCACTCAGGTCATCATCTACATCGGTGACTTCATTCAAGCACTGCAATTTCATATTGATTCCAGTGGCGTCACTGACATTCACATTCTTCAGCAACGAAACCAACTTAGTGCATATCTGCATCAATACATATATATATATATATACACACTGTATATATACATACAGTATATATATATATATATGTATATATATACTTGTATATATATACAAGTGTGTATATATATATATATATATATATATACACACATATACAGTCAGTCTTTTTTGCCGTTTCCCATAGCAAGTCAAATGCATAACATTATATATACCAAATGTTTAAAAGGCTGTTCATAATTTCATAAAATATTTATATATTTACACCTTTTTAAGGAATGAAAACATTAATATATGGTACTGTTAACAATGTTAATTTGTTTTCTGAAATGTCCCACGCACACTTACGATTGATTGGTGCATAAGTTAGCGCATGACCACATTGTGTTGTGTAGAATAAACCAATCTTAACTATGCGTTTCGCGTGGTAACATTAGACAGTAGATAAAGTGTAATAGTATAATGAGGATACCAGAATACTATGCTGTGGAAACGTAGTTTTGAATAAACCAACATATCAAATTGTTACTTCAAAGAGTATTGACATTTAACACTATAGTGAGTTTAGCTATTGTGATTTTATTGTCGGGGATATACTAAACAAAAACATGTGTTTTTCATAAAACACTATGTACTGAGCTTCTCACTAATGCTTATCACCATAAAGTGTACATTTATAGCAGCGTGCGTTGTCAATGCATTCTTTTTCATGCAGTACCTGGGATATCAATTATTTCACAAAAAACGTATTCTTGCTTTGTACTGTCAATAAAGCTAATTTTCACCAAGGATGAGAACTGACGTGCATTAGCATGAGAAACACACCAACAACGTGATGCCCATCGAGGTGAGCTCTGCAATGGATTTGTTTTTTTAACAGGAATTCACTAACGTGCGAACCTTGGTGAACATTCAATGCAATGGCTGGAAGCGGGCGATGGAATAAGTCGTGCGAAGGTGTGTGCTGTGCTATAAAGAGTTAGCGGAAACTGCGGTGACGAAAGGAGTCGTATTATGAGAAAAACAAACCTTCAACAACTAGTTCGTTACACCGAGACAAAGATGACGGTTGTCCGTGCATCCTACGCAGCATCATCAACTCATTACACGTCACCCCCTTCACCCCGGCAGTGTGTACGACAGTCTAGCCAACGACAACATCAATTATCTGGATGATTATTAGAATATATATATATATATATAATTTGCACAATAAGTGTTGTTATTCTAGAGGCGTCAGTTGTTTTAAATTTATAATATTTTAGTTTGTGGAACAAAATCATATGCATAGCATATTGTTATCATTAAATGGCTTGCACTTGTAACAAATCTTTTGCAAGAAATGGATCAGCGCGAAAGGCGATACCAGGCGAAACGCATACGTCTTTGTAATTGTTGTGCCAAGACTTATTTAAAAAATGACATTGTTCTGGCATCATTGCTAGTACACACGTCATTTACCGTTAAAATAAAATATGTGTTTAGCCAGCTATTTAATGCATGCTAATGGGATTGTTAAGAACTTATTATGTTAATTGTGTTATGGTTAAGTCAGAAACAACATTGTAAGTCAAAATATGTTTAATCATGTGTTCCCTGTCAAATACAAATATAAGCGATACCCGCAAAAAAATATCAAAGTGCGCATTTGCCGTATAATTAATGATCCCACAAAAACAAGTTCGGTACCTTTTCAAAGCCATATTTTACTATTTAGTTAGAAATAACAACAATATTTTCTACGCACAACATTATAAAACTTATAACATTTGATATGGTATGATGTATGACGTGGACGAAGTGCAAAGAAATACGATAAATTTAATTGGATGGTGTATGTATGCGTGTGTGTTTGTGTGTGTATGCGTGTGTGTTTGTGTGGATATGTAAGTGTGCGTGAAACATTTGCGGATAAATAAATATATATATATTTACCCACGCATATATATATGTAGGTGGGTGTTTTGTGTATGTGTGTATGCTTTTTTATTTGGATGGTGTATGTGCTTGTGTTTATGTGTGTATTTAAGTTTACGTTGAAAATTTACGAAAACAAGCCAACACAGTTAATAGTATCATATATATTAATGTTTTCGTTCCATAAAAAACCGTTAAAATATAGAGATATTTGATGACATTAGAAACAGCCTTTTAAACATTTGTTGTATATAATGTTATGCATTTGACTTGTTATGGGAAACGACTAAAGAAACTTACAACAAAACAGCCATATTCTTTTTATTTAATCGCGACGTCAATACTTCTCCCCGAATTCCATCTACTCTGGGAAGCATTTCACTGAAGTCAGGTTATGATTGATAGCACTGAGGCAATGTGAGTTACGCAAGCCAAATTTAACCAACATTCGAAAGGGCGGCACATTGATTAGAACTTGGTTTTCAACATTAATGCAATCGCTTCCCAAGATTCTGTACCTCGGTTCGTTCTCTTTGCATGGAACGTCTTCGTTCGGTGGTTGAAGCGTGGCGGACAGCTGACGCCGCACTGGTTACCAACGACAAGGCGTCTGGAAACAGGACAATGAATAGCATCGATTACTCTGGCGCAGTGAAGTGGCAGCATTAGTCTCACTACAGCCTGGACAAAAAAACGACTTGATAGTGTTCACCCGTAGGTGGCTTTACACCGAATCCGGGTAGGGATGATTATTGGCTAACATTCAAGTAAAATATTAAATATAAGAAAACGTTTATCAGTTATTGCTGTGGTTTCGAAACTGTTCCATATTTCGTTTATACTGAAACATGTCAAACGAAAAAAATATGCCGAAATAAACATTTTACATTGTAAATGTTTCTACCATAAACCGGCTTAATCTCTAGGTGGCGTATCGAACACTTGGCTGTTGGTTAGAGATCTTATCAGCGTTGTCTTGTTTGTAAGCAAACATAAACAACTTGCGTAATACATGGAATATAAATAAACCGAACAAGAACTAATTCAACTAAGTGACGTGGAATTCCTACATTTAAAATCCCTTTACAGTAATTACTTTTTGTACAGTGTTTTTAGTTTAAGGTTATTTTCTCATTTGTGTAACGTTATTTTGTAATTTAATTTCGTTATTGAAACCATACATGAATAAACAGTTACAGTCATTCTATATGTAGATACGATTTAATCCAACTCAGTGATGCAATCTGACGTTAACAGATGATTAAAATTGCCCAAGTGAACACACACAATATGTTTTCTTTCCCATACTATCTTATTGGCGAGTTGACGACGACGAGCAAGAGTCGGATAAGCGAGACTAGATACCAAAGTAAAGAAACGAGAAACAACTAAGCATGCGCAAAGTCACACCGGGATTATGTGAAATATATGTATGTGTGTATGTGTGTGGGTGTGTGGGTGTGTGGGTGTGTGGGTGTGTGGGTGTGCGGGTGTGTGCGTGTGAGTGAACCTTTCCCTATTTGTATAAATTGAGTAAAAATATAATCTTATAGGAAACGTTTAGCCATGTCACAAGCCAATATATCACGTTCACATATATTTCCTTATACCAACCACTGTCTAATCAAATTATTCATTTATACAGAACATAAACTGAAGCAAAATCGAACAAAATTGTCTAAGCTTCGAGGCAATCGCAAGATAGTTCGAAAACATACTATTTTGGACGCTTTCGTTCCAAGTCTATCGAAGGCAAACAAGAGTCGGATAAACGAGACCAGATAATGATACCAAAGTAATCAAACAAGAAACGATTAAAAACATGCCCATAGTCCCACTGGGATCATGTGAAATGTGTCTTGTATGTGAGCGGGTGAGGCTGAGCGTTTAAGTGGACGTGTGTATGTGGTGGTGTGGTGTGTGGGTTTGCGAGTGTGTGGGTTAGTGGGTCTGTGAGTTTGTGGGGTGTGTGTGCATGTGGTGGTGAGGTGTGTGGGAGGGTGGGTGTATATTTGATACCTTGTAATCTGCCGCCATCTAGAAGTTGGTCCATGACACTTTTGTCTCCAGATTCATTGGTTTCAAACAGTTGAGCTATTTGACCCATGTTTGCTTCTTTCAACTGAGGCACTGGCAGTATCTGACACGTTAACATTAATTACGCACACAGTATATTTAAATGTGTGTGTGTGTGTGTGTGTGTGTGCGTGCGTGCGTGTGTGTGTGTTAAATGAAAAGCCAACTTTGTAATGTATTGTTCTAATGGGAGAATGCAACGTTAAATTTGAAATTGAATAATCGTTAGTTAAAAGAACCATTTACTTACTCTTATGGGAATATCCACGTACGTGATTTCTCCGACCGCATTCCTTACCCGAATCTCAACAACAGCGCTGTAATTGTTCTTTGCGCTTCCAATAGGAAGAGTCTTGTGAAATGTTGGCTCATTGCTGGAACCTAGTAAAATGTCTGCAATATAAACAAGTAGCACAGGTTTTAGTGTATTCACTACAACTGTGAACACTCCATGGCGTTAACTGCTTACTGGGTTGACAGCTATAGTTATATTTGTGTACGAATAAATATACGTGCAAATAACAAGTGCTGTTAGATTTTATGAAATGCAAACAAAGATGAATTTTTGAGAAGAAGTTCAAAAATTACGAAGAATAAAATACGATGTGATCACGGTATGCACAAGCTAATTCACAGTAAATGCCATTAGAGTGCACATACACGCACGATCCTGCGCGCATACACAACAACATACACACACGCGCACACTCACAGGCACGCACGCACATACGCACACACAGACACGCTAATAACCTCCATAGCTCCTTTCATTGTTGTTACGTAGTTTGAAGAAGAACATATAAGTGAGTGGCTCATATACAGCATCATGGAAGCCCTCGCATGAGACGTCAAACACAGTTTTGCTTGCCACGCCAACACGAGGCTCGACACTGCAGTTTCCCTGCGTCGGTGGCGTTGCCGTGTGCATCGTATAGGTGGCACTTGCCTCTGTCCTGCTGCATCGTTCGCCCAGAACTGTGGCGCAAAGAAACAGATGCAAACAATTAATTACCTAAGTTAGGCGCATGTCTTGATGATACGTTATGCCATGATGATATGTATGGTATAGCAAGCATAGTTGTGTGCATTCAGATGTGTTGCGTAATCAACAAATAAGCCCCTCATCATAATCATCACTATTTATGTATTTTGATATATGCGGTGTTTGTGTATATTTGTTGTGTGTTTTGGTTATGCATAGCTCGTTTATATATATATATATATAAACGAGCTAGCACCCTCTTTCATATATATATATATATATATATATATACGAGCTAGCACCCTCTTTAGTAAGATATATGATCATATACTGTTAACTAGAAATGGTTTCGTTCTTTTCTGTCATGAAATACATACTACGATGCTCCGACAAATCATTAATACGATATAACAACGATGTTGGTATATAAACATACATAAACATACACATCAGAAGGGACTCGATAGTAGTATACTTTGTTGTGATAGAAATACGACCTATGAGGCATCGACTAATAGCATACAATTCTGTGTCACTGTTCTAAGAAATGTGATATATTATCTCATATTTGTTGTGGTCTGCCATTATTTCCAGGCAACCAATCGTATTCGCTGTGTTTGAAGGTCAGTACCAGTATGTCCGTAAAGTTCGCAATTTGATTGTGTCAGTATATTCATGTACCATATCAATTTTATGATATTGGATTTCGATTAACTAACACATCCAAACATGTAATAAAGTTGCCAATGCAGTGAGGCTGATCTTTATATTTACAATGTTGTGTCATTGTAGAATTAAGTAGCATAGTTCCACTCTACCTGTGACATTGAAAATGTATCCTTGGTCGACACGAAGTACTTTAACGTTGACACTGAGTGTCCTCGCATTGCGTCCAGTGCCGGTGTCGTCATGCCAGTCAATAGTCGTGTTGACATGCCACGAGTAGGAGTAGTTGGTTGACACGGCACAGTCGTCACACTCGGCGACAAGACCCAACTTCTCACGACTACTCGCCGGAGTGCCGCAGTTTTTCACGCAGCTGGTGAAAATTCATCTTTAGTTAACAGCTTGGTATGGATAACAAATTATTTGTGTGAGAGTGATGCCTATGGGTATGTGCGTGTGTGCGTGTGTGCGCATGCATGTGTGTGCGTGTGTGTGTGAAAGAGAATGGGTGTGCGCGCGTACGTGCGTCCATATGTGTGTGCGTGCGTGCATATTTGTGTGTGCGCATGCGTGTTTGTGTGTGTGTGTGCGTGCGTGCGTGCGTGTAACTGTGAGTGTGCGTGCAAGCGTGCATGTGTTTGCGTACTGACCTGATGTGTAATGGAAATGTTGTTATCGGGCGCATAACACAAGAATGCCCGTCCACAGACAGTTCTTCCTCGCACACGCACAGCATTGCTAGGATATATAAAGACGCATGATCTGAACATCACATGACGTGCATCAGCGAGATTGTGTGTAGTTCTTTAACACCTATTTCGAAGCATTGACGTGGGGATGTTTTCCAACGATACTTCTTTGTAAATACAAGTTTTTTATGTTATCGAAGTGTGTCGTGAATCTTTAACAATTACAATAATGTATAAAGTTGTGCCTTTCAATGAAACTAAGTTGTGATTATACCATTCCACCCCATATAAAGCAGTTATTGTATAATTAAATGTAGCCTTTTGTTTACTTTCGCAGTGTGATCCATTGTAACTTGGCCAGCATT
This sequence comes from Paraescarpia echinospica, assembly GCA_020002185.1. Classification (NCBI taxonomy): domain Eukaryota; kingdom Metazoa; phylum Annelida; class Polychaeta; order Sabellida; family Siboglinidae; genus Paraescarpia; species Paraescarpia echinospica. The sequence continues at coordinate 49,616,031 of CM034544.1, read as the reverse complement.
CGCAGGTGTAAGACTCGTTTCTCCTAACGCAAGTACCTCCATTCTCACAAGGGTCGCTCCAACACGCATTGACGACTTCGTATATCCATCGAGTACAATTACAATGCAGTGTAATTCAATAAAGCAGATTATTTTGATTAGTATTTACTGTGTTTGTGTGAGTGTATGTGCGTGCGTGCGTGTGTGTGTGGTGTGTGTGTGTGTGCAGGTGCGTATATTTATTTCATAAATACGTATACAAAAAACACAATGTCAACTTCAAGCGATACGTTTTGTCAGAATTGAAATGTATTGGTTTAGGAGTCAATCTATGCATTGTCATCAAGTATGTAGTGATGCATTTTTTATAGTGATTACAACCAGTTACGTTTTACCATCAAAGTAAAATCAGAAAGGAATAGTAAAAAGCAGTATAGGAGAAATTTCCACAAAGGAAGGTATAAGGACATGAGGAAATATTTAGCAAAGATAGACTGGAATAACACACTGAAAAATAAGACAGCAACAGAATGCTGGAATATATTAGAGTGAAATTAAATGCATAGTCGATAAATTTGTACCCTTCAAAAAACAAGGGAAACGGTCCAAAAAGAAAAACTTTTCGAAAGAAGCCATTAGAAAAATTAAGTATAAACAAATGATGTGGTAGTCATATAGATGTACTAGTAATGATGAAGACTACAACAGTTATAAAGAAGCACTTAACCAAGCTACAGCTGAAATTAGAAATTCAAAGAGAAGCTATGAACAACAATTAGCTAGTTATATAAAACATGACAGCAAAAGTTTGTATGCGTATGTTCGAAGCAAACAGAAAGTTCAAGATAAGGTCGGTCCTCTAGAAGATAGTGCTGGAAATATAATATCAGAGGGATTCTTAATGGCAGAAGACCTGAATGAGTACTTTAGTTCAGTGTTTACCAGAGAAGATATTAGTTCACTGCCAGTACCAGAGGCTAAGTTCAAGGGGGCAGATTCAGAATATTTACGATAATTAATTGTAACTCCGGGAAAGCTTGCTAAGAAAATAAGGGCTATGAAGGATAATAAATCACCTGGAGTGGATTGTATTCCGCCCAAACTACTATTGGAAATTGTAGAACACATTAGCGTACCGCTTGCAACAGTTTTCAATTTGTCATTAGAAGAGGGAGTAGTTCCTTTAGAATGGAAAGAGGCTAACATTACAGTTATTTAAAAAAAGGTTCGAGAAACAAGTCAGACAACTATAGACCAGTGAGTTTAACATCAGTGATTTGCAAATTATTAGAAATACTAATTAAAGATCACATGGTGGATTTTCTTGTTAAACATAACTTGATAAACCCATCTCAACATGGGTTTTTTAAAACGAGGTCATGCTTAACAAATATGTTATGTTTTTGGAAGACATCACTAAGTGGGTAGATGAGGGATCATCGGTATATATCGTCTACTTAGATTTTCAAAAAGCTTTCGACAAAGTACCACATCAAAGATTACTGCTTAAACTAAAGGCCCATGACATAGGAAATGGTATAATAAACTGGATAGAAAAATGGCTGATTGATAGAAGACAACGTCTAATAGTTGATGGGGAGGCTTCAAACTGGAAATCGGTATTGAGTGGGGTACCAGAGGGATCAGTACTACTACTTATATTATTCTTAACATATATCAACGATTTGGATGATGAAATAACAAGCAAGGTGTTGAAATTTGCGGATGATACAAAAGTGTTTAGAAGGATTAAAAGTGATGGAGATAGACAACATTTACAAGATGATCTTGACAAGTTGATCAAATGGTCTGAAAAGTGGCAATTGCTGTTCAATTTTGGGAAATGTAAATGCCTCCACGCAGGAGGTGGGAACGAAGAGGTATAATATACAATGGGGGGTACTGTATTAAGTACTACTGTAAAAAAAAAGGACTTAGGTTTAACCATTAGTGCTGATATGAAGGTTTCAGAGCAGTGCGGAATTGCAGCTTCAAAGGGAAATCACATCCTTGGAATAATTAGGCGAAATACAGCGTACAAGGAAAAAGAACTAATAATACAGCTGTACAAAGCAATAGTGAAGCCTTATTGAGAATATTGTATACAAGTGTGGAGGCCGTATCGCAGGAAGGACATAGGTATGCTAGAAAGAGTACAGAGGAGAGCGACTAAAACGATACCAAAACTGAGGGATCTTAGTTATGAAATTCGCCTAAAAGAATGTGGTTTAACAACACTAGAGACCAAGAGATTGAGAGGAGATCAAATAGAAGTGTTTACAATAATGAATGGTTATGAAAATATTGATAGAAATATTTTTTTCAGTTAAGAAAGATGGAAGGACTAGAAGACATGACGTTACATTAGTAAAGGAGCAGTGCAGATTAGATATAAGAAAGTTCTCATTTCAACAAAGGATTGTAAATGAATGGAACAGAATATCTGCTGATTGTGTGGGTGCTAGTAGCGTGAATATGTTTAAAAATAAAATCGACACATACCTCAGAAGGGCGGGATACACATAAATAAAAGGGTCGGACTCCCGATAAGCCAAAGGGCTTCCGCGTCCACCTTCCACCTTGACTTAATTCTCTGGGTGGCAATCTTGTTAAATCTAGTTATATATTTGTGAACTTAGTGTGCCGCACTTTCTGTGTTTTCCGGAATGATTGTGAACTAGAAACGTGCTATTTCCCGACCGATCCTAGCTTCGTTCCTGACAACGAATTATTTTAAAGCTATTGTACACTTCCTGAGATGTTTTTTTTAACGTTTTACGTTAGCATGAATTTACTAGGACACGCCCATAGTTGTCAACCTGTTCGAACAATTGTTGCTAACGCTATCTCACCAATAGATGGCTGACATATACATCATTCAATTGTTTTCTAAAGCTAACTAACTACTGACATTATACGTTCGCGCAAACACTGTATAGTTAAGTAAAACTTCGAACTTTCTAGAAATTACAACTCATATGGCAACTTCAAAGCGGTCCAAGTGCCACGCCTGACCGCGTCCATTGTCAAATGTTTTTCGACGATGTGACTGGCGGACATTAAGTCATAAGACAACAGGACAATAGGACCCTGGTATACCTTTCAAGGAACGAGACAGAATAGTATGCTAGTGAAATAATAGCCGTCCTCTAACTACAGGTACGCAACTTAAGCGCGTCTGTAGGCTGATCACACTCACGTTAAGCCTGTGTTTTGTTTAAATGGACGCATTCGGTGCGCCACGTCGGCAGACAACGGGCGTAGACTCTAGCCTTCGTACAATGACATTTAAGAAATTGATCAGCATTCCCTAGCAGTTCTACTACATTAACGATTTCCTTGTATTTGTGTGCGTTTGTGCGTGTGTGTTTGAGCGTGCGTGTATGTGCTTCTATGTGTGCGTGCATATGTTTGCGTGCGTTTGCATTGCATGTGTTATCTCAACTACGTATTATAAACAAGATAATGCTGTGTCAGCGTAGACTTTCGAACTTCAAGCGAATCATTTTGACAAGGTGGATATGTTATGGTTTAATGCCGAAATACACTTAGTGATCGAGCATTTAACTAGGATTTTTATGTTAAAACAAAATAGAAAGGGAAACAAAACAAATGATGCACTGATATATAACTATTACGTTCGCAATGTGTTCCAGTGTAACTTGTCGAACATTTGCAATTGTAGGAGCCGAATTCCAATTCGCACGTAGCGCCGTTCTGGCATGGGTTGCTCCAACATATGTTCTCTGTAACGGAATGATATGCATTCGTTCAGTTACACATTGTTCACAGCAGTAAATATAAACTTTAAATTTATACTTACTTACTTCATTAGTCCATTAACTGACTTTGTCGTGGGGAGGACATGAGCAAATACCTTCCATATATTCCATCGAGTCAGCCCTACGAAACTCGTCCAAACATTGTTTTTAATATATAATGTAGTTGTCTTTCTGTATTCTAGCAGCATTTTTACTTCAAGCGATAACTTTTGTCAAGATTGAACAGTATTGGCTTAGGAGTGAATATTGGTATTGCTATCAAGTATATACAGATGAATTTGTTTTTATAGTCAAGTAAGATGCAAAGGAAAACAATACAACGGATGTATAGATGGCCTTGATAGCGATAACTATAATAGCTATATAACTGTAACTATGTATTTACTTTCGCAATGTATTCCAATGTAACTTGGCGAGCATCTGCAATTGTACGAGCCGAATTCCAATTCACAAATAGCTCCGTTCTGGCATGGGTTGCTCCAACATATGTCCTCTGTAACTGTATGATATGCATCCGTTTAGTTACATATTGTTCACAGCTGTACAAATAAACTTTAAATTCATACTTACTTACTTAATTAGTCCATTAAGTGAATTGGTCGTGGGGAGGACATAAGCAAATACCTTCCATATATTCCGTCGAGTCAGCCCTACAAAACTCGACCAAACATTGTTTTTAATATATAATGTAGTTGTCTTTCTGTATTCTAGCAGCATTTTTACTTCAAGCGATAACTTTTGTCAAGATTGAACAGTATTGGCTTAGGAGTGAATATTGGTATTGCTATCAAGTATATACTGATGAATTTGTTTTTATAGTCAAGTAAGATGCAAAGGAAAACAATACAACGGATGTATAGATGGCCTTGATAGCGATAACTATAATAGCTATATAACTATAACTATGTATTTACTTTCGCAATGTATTCCAATGTAACTTGGCGAGCATCTGCAATTGTACGAGCCGAATTCCAATTCGCAATTAGCTCCGTTCTGGCATGGGTTGCTCCAACATATGTCCTCTGAAACGGGTAGAAATTACAACTCATATGGCAAATGCAATTGGTCCAAGAGTCACACCTGACCGCGCCCATTATGAAATGTTTTTCGACGATGTGACTGGCGGACATTAAATCATAAGACATCAGGACAATAGGACACCGGTGTACCTTTGAAGGAACGAGATAGATTGGTCTGCTAGTGAAATAATAGCCGTCCTGTAACTACATGTAAGTAAACTAAGCGCGTCTACAGGCTGATTGCACTCATGTTACGCCATCTATACATCCGTTTAAACGCATTCGGTGCGCCACATCGGCATAGAACGGGCGTAGACTCTAGCCTTCGTATAACGACTTTGAAGAAATTGATCAGCATTCCCTAGCAGTTCTACTACAATAACGATTTCCTTGTGTTTGTTTGCGTTTGTGCGTGTGTTTGTTTGTATTTGCGCGTGCGTGTGTGTGCCTCTATGTGTGCGTGCGTGTGTTTGTGTGCGTGAGCATTGTATGCGTTATCTCAAAACAATGTACTTAAAAAAGATAATACTGTGTCAGCATAGACTTTCGAACTTCAAGCGATACATTTGAACAAGATGGATATATTATGGTTTAATGTCGGTATACACCTAGTGATCAAGCATTCAATTAGAATTTTTATATTCAAACATAATGGAAAGGGAAACAAAACAAACGAAGAATTGATTTAAAACTATTACTTTCGCAAAGTGTTCCAATGTAACTTGGCGAGCATCTGCAATTGTAGGAGCCGAATTCCAATTCACAAATAGCTCCGTTCTGGCATGGGTTGCTCCAACATATGTCCTCTGTAACGGTATGATATGCATCCGTTTAGTTACATATTGTTCACAGCTGTACAAATAAACTTTAAATTCATACTTACTTACTTAATTAGTCCATTAAGTGAATTGGTCGTGGGGAGGACATAAGCAAATACCTTCCATATATTCCGTCGAGTCAGCCCTACAAAACTCGACCAAACATTGTTTTTAATATATAATGTAGTTTTCTTTCTGTATTCTAGCAGCATTTTTACTTCAAGTGATAACTTTTGTCAAGATTGAACAGTATTGGCTTAGGAGTGAATATTGGTATTGCTATCAAGTATATACTGATGAATTTGTTTTTATAGTCAAGTAAGATGCAAAGGAAAACAATACAACGGATGTATAGATGGCCTTGATAGCGATAACTATAATAGCTATATAACTATAACTATGTATTTACTTTCGCAATGTATTCCAATGTAACTTGGCGAGCATCTGCAATTGTACGAGCCGAATTCCAATTCGCAATTAGCTCCGTTCTGGCATGGGTTGCTCCAACATATGTCCTCTGAAACGGGTAGAAATTACAACTCATATGGCAAATGCAATTGGTCCAAGAGTCACACCTGACCGCGCCCATTATGAAATGTTTTTCGACGATGTGACTGGCGGACATTAAATCATAAGACATCAGGACAATAGGACACCGGTGTACCTTTCAAGGAACGAGATAGATTGGTCTGCTAGTGAAATAATAGCCGTCCTGTAACTACATGTAAGTAAACTAAGCGCGTCTACAGGCTGATTGCACTCATGTTACGCCATCTATACATCCGTTTAAACGCATTCGGTGCGCCACATCGGCAGAGAACGGGCGTAGACTCTAGCCTTCGTATAACGACTTTGAAGAAATTGATCAGCATTCTCTAGCAGTTCTACTACAATAACGATTTCCTTGTGTTTGTTTGCGTTTGTGCGTGTGTTTGTTTGTATTTGCGCGTGCGTGTGTGTGCCTCTATGTGTGCGTGCGTGTGTTTGTGTGCGTTATCTCAAAACAATGTACTTAAAAAAGATAATACTGTGTCAGCATAGACATTCGAACTTCAAGCGATACATTTGAACAAGATGGATATATTATGGTTTAATGTCGGTATACACCTAGTGATCAAGCGTTCAATTAGAATTTTTATATTCAAACATAATGGAAAGGGAAACAAAACAAACGAAGAATTGATTTAAAACTATTACTTTCGCAAAGTGTTCCAATGTAACTTGGCGAGCATCTGCAATTGTAGGAGCCGAATTCCAATTCACAAATAGCTCCGTTCTGGCATGGGTTGCTCCAACATATGTCCTCTGTAACGGTATGATATGCATCCGTTTAGTTACATATTGTTCACAGCTGTACAAATAAACTTTAAATTCATACTTACTTACTTAATTAGTCCATTAAGTGAATTGGTCGTGGGGAGGACATAAGCAAATACCTTCCATATATTCCGTCGATTCAGCCCTACAAAACTCGACCAAACATTGTTTTTAATATATAATGTAGTTGTCTTTCTGTATTCTAGCAGCATTTTTACTTCAAGCAATAACTTTTGTCAAGATTGAACAGTATTGGCTTAGGAGTGAATATTGGTATTGCTATCAAGTATATACTGATGAATTTGTTTTTATAGTCAAGTAAGATGCAAAGGAAAACAATACAACGGATGTATAGATGGCCTTGATAGCGATAACTATAATAGCTATATAACTATAACTATGTATTTACTTTCGCAATGTATTCCAATGTAACTTGGCGAGCATCTGCAATTGTACGAGCCGAATTCCAATTCGCAATTAGCTCCGTTCTGGCATGGGTTGCTCCAACATATGTCCTCTGAAACGGGTAGAAATTACAACTCATATGGCAAATGCAATTGGTCCAAGAGTCACACCTGACCGCGCCCATTATGAAATGTTTTTCGACGATGTGACTGGCGGACATTAAATCATAAGACATCAGGACAATAGGACACCGGTGTACCTTTCAAGGAACGAGATAGATTGGTCTGCTAGTGAAATAATAGCCGTCCTGTAACTACATGTAAGTAAACTAAGCGCGTCTACAGGCTGATTGCACTCATGTTACGCCATCTATACATCCGTTTAAACGCATTCGGTGCGCCACATCGGCAGAGAACGGGCGTAGACTCTAGCCTTCGTATAACGACTTTGAAGAAATTGATCAGCATTCTCTAGCAGTTCTACTACAATAACGATTTCCTTGTGTTTGTTTGCGTTTGTGCGTGTGTTTGTTTGTATTTGCGCGTGCGTGTGTGTGCCTCTATGTGTGCGTGCGTGTGTTTGTGTGCGTTATCTCAAAACAATGTACTTAAAAAAGATAATACTGTGTCAGCATAGACATTCGAACTTCAAGCGATACATTTGAACAAGATGGATATATTATGGTTTAATGTCGGTATACACCTAGTGATCAAGCATTCAATTAGAATTTTTATATTCAAACATAATGGAAAGGGAAACAAAACAAACGAAGAATTGATTTAAAACTATTACTTTCGCAAAGTGTTCCAATGTAACTTGGCGAGCATCTGCAATTGTAGGAGCCGAATTCCAATTCACAAATAGCTCCGTTCTGGCATGGGTTGCTCCAACATATGTCCTCTGTAACGGTATGATATGCATCCGTTTAGTTACATATTGTTCACAGCTGTACAAATAAACTTTAAATTCATACTTACTTACTTAATTAGTCCATTAAGTGAATTGGTCGTGGGGAGGACATAAGCAAATACCTTCCATATATTCCGTCGAGTCAGCCCTACAAAACTCGACCAAACATTGTTTTTAATATATAATGTAGTTGTCTTTCTGTATTCTAGCAGCATTTTTACTTCAAGCGATAACTTTTGTCAAGATTGAACAGTATTGGCTTAGGAGTGAATATTGGTATTGCTATCAAGTATATACTGATGAATTTGTTTTTATAGTCAAGTAAGATGCAAAGGAAAACAATACAACGGATGTATAGATGGCCTTGATAGCGATAACTATAATAGCTATATAACTATAACTATGTATTTACTTTCGCAATGTATTCCAATGTAACTTGGCGAGCATCTGCAATTGTACGAGCCGAATTCCAATTCGCAATTAGCTCCGTTCTGGCATGGGTTGCTCCAACATATGTCCTCTGAAACGGGTAGAAATTACAACTCATATGGCAAATGCAATTGGTCCAAGAGTCACACCTGACCGCGCCCATTATGAAATGTTTTTCGACGATGTGACTGGCGGACATTAAATCATAAGACATCAGGACAATAGGACACCGGTGTACCTTTCAAGGAACGAGATAGATTGGTCTGCTAGTGAAATAATAGCCGTCCTGTAACTACATGTAAGTAAACTAAGCGCGTCTACAGGCTGATTGCACTCATGTTACGCCATCTATACATCCGTTTAAACGCATTCGGTGCGCCACATCGGCAGAGAACGGGCGTAGACTCTAGCCTTCGTATAACGACTTTGAAGAAATTGATCAGCATTCTCTAGCAGTTCTACTACAATAACGATTTCCTTGTGTTTGTTTGCGTTTGTGCGTGTGTTTGTTTGTATTTGCGCGTGCGTGTGTGTGCCTCTATGTGTGCGTGCGTGTGTTTGTGTGCGTGAGCATTGTATGCGTTATCTCAAAACAATGTACTTAAAAAAGATAATACTGTGTCAGCATAGACATTCGAACTTCAAGCGATACATTTGAACAAGATGGATATATTATGGTTTAATGTCGGTATACACCTAGTGATCAAGCATTCAATTAGAATTTTTATATTCAAACATAATGGAAAGGGAAACAAAACAAACGAAGAATTGATTTAAAACTATTACTTTCGCAAAGTGTTCCAATGTAACTTGGCGAGCATCTGCAATTGTAGGAGCCGAATTCCAATTCACAAATAGCTCCGTTCTGGCATGGGTTGCTCCAACATATGTCCTCTGTAACGGTATGATATGCATCCGTTTAGTTACATATTGTTCACAGCTGTACAAATAAACTTTAAATTCATACTTACTTACTTAATTAGTCCATTAAGTGAATTGGTCGTGGGGAGGACATAAGCAAATACCTTCCATATATTCCGTCGAGTCAGCCCTACAAAACTCGACCAAACATTGTTTTTAATATATAATGTAGTTGTCTTTCTGTATTCTAGCAGCATTTTTACTTCAAGCGATAACTTTTGTCAAGATTGAACAGTATTGGCTTAGGAGTGAATATTGGTATTGCTATCAAGTATATACTGATGAATTTGTTTTTATAGTCAAGTAAGATGCAAAGGAAAACAATACAACGGATGTATAGATGGCCTTGATAGCGATAACTATAATAGCTATATAACTATAACTATGTATTTACTTTCGCAATGTATTCCAATGTAACTTGGCGAGCATCTGCAATTGTACGAGCCGAATTCCAATTCGCAATTAGCTCCGTTCTGGCATGGGTTGCTCCAACATATGTCCTCTGAAACGGGTAGAAATTACAACTCATATGGCAAATGCAATTGGTCCAAGAGTCACACCTGACCGCGCCCATTATGAAATGTTTTTCGACGATGTGACTGGCGGACATTAAATCATAAGACATCAGGACAATAGGACACCGGTGTACCTTTCAAGGAACGAGATAGATTGGTCTGCTAGTGAAATAATAGCCGTCCTGTAACTACATGTAAGTAAACTAAGCGCGTCTACAGGCTGATTGCACTCATGTTACGCCATCTATACATCCGTTTAAACGCATTCGGTGCGCCACATCGGCAGAGAACGGGCGTAGACTCTAGCCTTCGTATAACGACTTTGAAGAAATTGATCAGCATTCCCTAGCAGTTCTACTACAATAACGATTTCCTTGTGTTTGTTTGCGTTTGTGCGTGTGTTTGTTTGTATTTGCGCGTGCGTGTGTGTGCCTCTATGTGTGCGTGCGTGTGTTTGTGTGCGTGAGCATTGTATGCGTTATCTCAAAACAATGTACTTAAAAAAGATAATACTGTGTCAGCATAGACTTTCGAACTTCAAGCGATACATTTGAACAAGATGGATATATTATGGTTTAATGTCGGTATACACCTAGTGATCAAGCATTCAATTAGAATTTTTATATTCAAACATAATGGAAAGGGAAACAAAACAAACGAAGAATTGATTTAAAACTATTACTTTCGCAAAGTGTTCCAATGTAACTTGGCGAGCATCTGCAATTGTAGGAGCCGAATTCCAATTCACAAATAGCTCCGTTCTGGCATGGGTTGCTCCAACATATGTCCTCTGTAACGGTATGATATGCATCCGTTTAGTTACATATTGTTCACAGCTGTACAAATAAACTTTAAATTCATACTTACTTACTTAATTAGTCCATTAAGTGAATTGGTCGTGGGGAGGACATAAGCAAATACCTTCCATATATTCCGTCGAGTCAGCCCTACAAAACTCGACCAAACATTGTTTTTAATATATAATGTAGTTTTCTTTCTGTATTCTAGCAGCATTTTTACTTCAAGTGATAACTTTTGTCAAGATTGAACAGTATTGGCTTAGGAGTGAATATTGGTATTGCTATCAAGTATATACTGATGAATTTGTTTTTATAGTCAAGTAAGATGCAAAGGAAAACAATACAACGGATGTATAGATGGCCTTGATAGCGATAACTATAATAGCTATATAACTATAACTATGTATTTACTTTCGCAATGTATTCCAATGTAACTTGGCGAGCATCTGCAATTGTACGAGCCGAATTCCAATTCGCAATTAGCTCCGTTCTGGCATGGGTTGCTCCAACATATGTCCTCTGAAACGGGTAGATATTACAACTCATATGGCAAATGCAATTGGTCCAAGAGTCACACCTGACCGCGCCCATTATGAAATGTTTTTCGACGATGTGACTGGCGGACATTAAATCATAAGACATCAGGACAATAGGACACCGGTGTACCTTTCAAGGAACGAGATAGATTGGTCTGCTAGTGAAATAATAGCCGTCCTGTAACTACATGTAAGTAAACTAAGCGCGTCTACAGGCTGATTGCACTCATGTTACGCCATCTATACATCCGTTTAAACGCATTCGGTGCGCCACAACGGCAGAGAACGGGCGTAGACTCTAGCCTTCGTATAACGACTTTGAAGAAATTGATCAGCATTCCCTAGCAGTTCTACTACAATAACGATTTCCTTGTGTTTGTTTGCGTTTGTGCGTGTGTTTGTTTGTATTTGCGCGTGCGTGTGTGTGCCTCTATGTGTGCGTGCGTGTGTTTGTGTGCGTGAGCATTGTATGCGTTATCTCAAAACAATGTACTTAAAAACGATAATACTGTGTCAGCATAGACTTTCGAACTTCAAGCGATACATTTGAACAAGATGGATATATTATGGTTTAATGTCGGTATACACCTAGTGATCAAGCATTTAATTAGAATTTTTATATTCAAACATAATGGAAAGGGAAACAAAACAAACGAAGAATTGATTTAAAACTATTACTTTCGCAAAGTGTCCCAATGTAACTTGGCGAGCATCTGCAATTGTAGGAGCCGAATTCCAATTCACAAATAGCTCCGTTCTGGCATGGGTTGCTCCAACATATGTCCTCTGTAACGGTATGATATGCATCCGTTTAGTTACATATTGTTCACAGCTGTACAAATAAACTTTAAATTCATACTTACTTACTTAATTAGTCCATTAAGTGAATTGGTCGTGGGGAGGACATAAGCAAATACCTTCCATATATTCCGTCGAGTCATCCCTACAAAACTCGACCAAACATTGTTTTTAATATATAATGTAGTTGTCTTTCTGTATTCTAGCAGCATTTTTACTTCAAGCGATAACTTTTGTCAAGATTGAACAGTATTGGCTTTGGAGTGAATATTGGTATTGCTATCAAGTATATACTGATGAATTTGTTTTTATAGTCAAGTAAGATGCAAAGGAAAACAATACAACGGATGTATAGATGGCCTTGATAGCGATAACTATAATAGCTATATAACTATAACTATGTATTTACTTTCGCAATGTATTCCAATGTAACTTGGCGAGCATCTGCAATTGTACGAGCCGAATTCCAATTCGCAATTAGCTCCGTTCTGGCATGGGTTGCTCCAACATATGTCCTCTGAAACGGGTAGAAATTACAACTCATATGGCAAATGCAATTGGTCCAAGAGTCACACCTGACCGCGCCCATTATGAAATGTTTTTCGACGATGTGACTGGCGGACATTAAATCATAAGACATCAGGACAATAGGACACCGGTGTACCTTTCAAGGAACGAGATAGATTGGTCTGCTAGTGAAATAATAGCCGTCCTGTAACTACATGTAAGTAAACTAAGCGCGTCTACAGGCTGATTGCACTCATGTTACGCCATCTATACATCCGTTTAAACGCATTCGGTGCGCTACATAGGCAGAGAACGGGCGTAGACTCTAGCCTTCGTATAACGACTTTGAAGAAATTGATCAGCATTCCCTAGCAGTTCTACTACAATAACGATTTCCTTGTGTTTGTTTGCGTTTGTGCGTGTGTTTGTTTGTATTTGCGCATGCGTGTGTGTGCCTCTATGTGTGCGTGCGTGTGTTTGTGTGCGTGACCATTGTATGCGTTATCTCAAAACAATGTACTTAAAAAAGATAATACTGTGTCAGCATAGACTTTCGAACTTCAAGCGATACATTTGAACAAGATGGATATATTATGGTTTAATGTCGGTATACACCTAGTGATCAAGCATTCAATTAGAATTTTTATATTCAAACATAATGGAAAGGGAAACAAAACAAACGAAGAATTGATTTAAAACTATTACTTTCGCAAAGTGTTCCAATGTAACTTGGCGAGCATCTGCAATTGTAGGAGCCGAATTCCAATTCACAAATAGCTCCGTTCTGGCATGGGTTGCTCCAACATATGTCCTCTGTAACGGTATGATATGCATCCGTTTAGTTACATATTGTTCACAGCTGTACAAATAAACTTTAAATTCATACTTACTTACTTAATTAGTCCATTAAGTGAATTGGTCGTGGGGAGGACATAAGCAAATACCTTCCATATATTCCGTCGAGTCAGCCCTACAAAACTCGACCAAACATTGTTTTTAATATATAATGTAGTTGTCTTTCTGTATTCTAGCAGCATTTTTACTTCAAGCGATAACTTTTGTCAAGATTGAACAGTATTGGCTTTGGAGTGAATATTGGTATTGCTATCAAGTATATACTGATGAATTTGTTTTTATAGTCAAGTAAGATGCAAAGGAAAACAATACAACGGATGTATAGATGGCCTTGATAGCGATAACTATAATAGCTATATAACTATAACTATGTATTTACTTTCGCAATGTATTCCAATGTAACTTGGCGAGCATCTGCAATTGTACGAGCCGAATTCCAATTCGCAATTAGCTCCGTTCTGGCATGGGTTGCTCCAACATATGTCCTCTGAAACGGGTAGAAATTACAACTCATATGGCAAATGCAATTGGTCCAAGAGTCACACCTGACCGCGCCCATTATGAAATGTTTTTCGACGATGTGACTGGCGGACATTAAATCATAAGACATCAGGACAATAGGACACCGGTGTACCTTTGAAGGAACGAGATAGATTGGTCTGCTAGTGAAATAATAGCCGTCCTGTAACTACATGTAAGTAAACTAAGCGCGTCTACAGGCTGATTGCACTCATGTTACGCCATCTATACATCCGTTTAAACGCATTCGGTGCGCCACATCGGCAGAGAACGGGCGTAGACTCTAGCCTTCGTATAACGACTTTGAAGAAATTGATCAGCATTCCCTAGCAGTTCTACTACAATAACGATTTCCTTGTGTTTGTTTGCATTTGTGCGTGTGTTTGTTTGTATTTGCGCGTGCGTGTGTGTGCCTCTATGTGTGCGTGCGTGTGTTTGTGTGCGTGAGCATTGTATGCGTTATCTCAAAACAATGTACTTAAAAAAGATAATACTGTGTCAGCATAGACTTTCGAACTTCAAGCGATACATTTGAACAAGATGGATATATTATGGTTTAATGTCGGTATATACCTAGTGATCAAGCATTCAATTAGAATTTTTATATTCAAACATAATGGAAAGGGAAACAAAACAAACGAAGAATTGATATAAAACTATTACTTTCGCAAAGTGTTCCAATGTAACTTGGCGAGCATCTGCAATTGTCTTTAACCGATATAAAGACGACATTAGAAATACATGGAAAACCATAAATGAATTTCTTTCAAAAAACAATACAAACAAAACTTTTTAAAACTGATTAAATTGACTGTTGGCTCCTATGCTGCGTAAGCAACCCGGAAAATATGGTTTTTAAAATCTTTTGATAGTCATAAGGCTACAGGTTGTCTTCATCTCGCTTGGTAGTTAATTCCACAGTTGTGGAGCAGATACCGAGAAAGTTCTGTCGCCGTTATCGGCTGCGAGATGGTGGCACGTACAACTCATTGTTTGTAGTTGAACGCAACATTCGAGTAGCTCTTTGTTCATGGAGTAGGTCTGTGATGTAAGCTGGTGCCAGTCCGTGTTGAGCACGACACGTCAGTAGCAGAATTGCGTAATGAATGCGATGCTTCACGGGAAGCCAGTGCAGTTTCTTGAGTACCGGTGTAATATGGTCCCATCTGTTTCAGTGGACCACCAGCCGAGCAGCAACATGTTGCTCTCTTTGCAGCTTGTTGATCAGGCAGTCGGGGATGTCATATAGCAGACAATTCGCATAGTCAATTATCGATTTAACAAGAGAGTATATAAGACGGACTGCGGCTTTCAATGTTAGGCACGATTAGATCGATATAATGTTCCTCAGATGATAGTAGGCTACGCAGCACATGTGCTTTACATGACTGACCATCGACATTTCCGAGTCGAATACAACGCCGATGTTTCTGGCTGTAAGACTTGGCGTTATGTCGCAGTCGCCAATTTTCACCAGGTGATGTTGGGTTTCCTTGATTGTTTCGTGATGCTAACACAAGTACGACGGTTTTGTTATCATTCACCTTTAGTCGATTATTGAACATCCACACGCGGACTTCGTAGAGACAACATCCTTTTGGTTTCGGTCATCTCAAATTTAATGTATAGCTGGGTATCGTCCGCGTAGAGATGGAAGCCCAGGTTGTGTCTTCTGATGATATCACCGATAGGTGCTGTATACGCAGAGAACAACAGAGGCCCCAACTCCGATCTACGAGGAACGCCACAAGCGACGCTGGTTTTGCTGGAAGCGTCACCTGTTATATTTACTGACAGCGACCAGTCGGTTAGATATGATCGCATCCATGCCAGCACGGAATCAGCCATTCCGAAGCGGTGTTCTAATCGGCTGAGCAGAATTTCATGGTCAACTGTGTCGAAGGCGGCCGACATGTCAAGTAGAACCAGGATGACTCCATACCGCCGGTCTAGCGCCTCGAGGATGCCATTCCGTACCAGAACTAGCGCAGGTTCCGTGGAGTGATGCGATTTGTAGGCTGATTGGTATCGTCCAAGAAGATAGTTATTAGTCATGTGGTCGATCAGACAACATGTAACGTACCTTTCGAGTAGCTTTGACACAAAAGGCAGGTTTGATATTGGTCTGTAACTGTCCATATTATCCTGATCGAGATTTGCCTTCTTAAGCACATGGGTTACATTGGCATGTTTCAGGCAGCATGGAACTACACCAGATGCTATAGATGAGTTGACGAGTTGTCTCAGGAACGGTTCTAAGATGTCACTGACTTCTTTCAGCAGCCATGTTGGTAGGGGATCGAGCGCACACAATGTTGTTGGTAACTTGTTGAGCAGTTTGCGGATGTCTCACGTAGTAGCAATCGGAAGTGAGTGAAGTTGTGACACGCATGGTGCTGGATGGCTGTCTGTGGTCGCGGTGGACGTGAGTGTAGACTGGGTATGTAGCGCCACACGAATCGTCTCGTTTTTCGCAGAGAATAAGTTTAAGAAACTAGTTACGAGATCTTGGATGTTGTCGTTAGCTGGTGGATATTGGGACTTTCTTCGCTGCAGCAGTCCGTTTAGCAGACGGTACAGTCGTGTGTTTTAATTTCCGCACTGTTCTATCTCAGAAGCACAGTAGTCAGACTTGGCTTCTTTAATTGTCCTCTTTACCTGTGCGCATTATATGTTATACATTTCGCGATGCACTTGAAGTGATATGTGGCGCCATTTCCGTTCACGCTGGCGTCGAATTTGCTTGACTATGAACACCTTCTCGTTGTACCAACGTACGAGTGGACGATCAGCGATACGACACATCTGTAGTGGTGCGTGCTTCTCGATAAGTTTGGTGAAAACCATATTGTAGTGATCTGCAAGTTCAGTCGTTGGTTGTATGACAGACGGAATTGTGGTCAGAAGCGACGATGCGATGTCATTACGAAACGCAGCCTTGTCAATGTGTTTTGTACTTTCGGAATGTGATCGTTTTCTGCAAAATGACCGGTTTCTCCATATCGACGGCACGTACCACCCACAGGTGATAAGACAACAGCAACGATGTTTTTGTTGAAGTTATGCCGTGATTTCCCGATGGAGTGAGGATCAGATCAATGGTGTGACCGTCGATGTGTGTTGGAACTTGAACAAGTTGAATGATGTTGAGTGACTCAAGCAGGCCGGCGAAAGTTTCTCACTGTTGTCAGATGGCTCGTCCCAATGGATGTTGAAATCACCGACAGTCGCAAAACGGGAGGTCATCAGGGCGAAGTGTTCGACGAAACCAGCAAATTCAACGAGAAAGTCAGCGTACGAATGTTTATTCTTTTTCGACGGAGGTGGACGGTAAATGAGTACAAGTTTCGTGGAGTTTCCCGATAATGAAACATCAACATCCATGAACTCGAAATATTTCATATAATCACGTCGGTTAACAATCACCTTGAAACTCGATCGGTAAACAAGGCCGATACCACCACCGCGGCGATTGTTCCGAGGAAGATGTACAAACATATATTCGGCGGGCATCATGTCTTTTATAGTATTTGTCTTTTTCTCCAGTGCTTATTGCATAAACATGTGTTTACTTTCGCAGTGTGTTCCAATGCGATTCGGCGAGCACATGCAGAAGTAGAACGTTTGTTTCCATTCGCAAGCACCTCCGTTCTCGCATGTTGTCTGCACAGAGTTGATACGCATTCGTTCAATAGTCTCAATTATTGTTCACATTTGACACAACAAACTTAAATACAGAACACAATGAACAACGTTTTGTAAATGACATCGTGAATATGGCAATCGCATGGATAGCACAACATATGACATACTTTCAGAATAATGTTGACGACACCTAGAAATATATTCAAATGTATATACAATCAACATGTGGAAGAATGTGTCAATTCTGGAAACATTAATACAGGCCTGTAGTGTGAACAGAGCCTGAAGCGGTCAAACAAGAAATGTTCCAGAACATTTCGTAACCGGCTACTACCTACATGTGTCATCATGTCATGAAAGAGAATATGATAGAAAGACACCACTCAGGCTAAATATAAGTCAAAATTGTATCCGATCATTTAGTGGCGTCACCAGACGGCTGGCTAGGGTAACTAGGGAGCGGATATATATTTTCTCAATAATTTTAATGGGCTTCATTAAGCAGCACACATCTTCACACATATTCATTCTTTTGGAAACAGTTATCTATTGTAGTGTCTCGGGTAATATAGAAAACGTTCCCATAAATCCTCCTTGAGATAACCGCATAATTCAAAATCGCGTAGGAATCCCCGGGAATTCTATAAACATCGTTATGGATAGAAGACATACAAATATAGGTAGGGTACGGTTTTCAACCATGTTCTATCCCATAAAGATCAGAACATGGATTATCAGCAATATCGAACCTTGTTCATGGTAAATACATAGAAAAACGGCGTTTAAAGTTCAAATACCAATATACATATATATATATTGTTCATAGTCCATGTTCTGATCTGAATTTATTTAATAATAATGATAATAATCTAACTAGCTATATATATATATATATATATATATATAACTAGCTAGATTATTATCATTATTATTAACTAAATTCAGTTAGCGACACTTGGTGTGCGATGACTGCCACAACTTGGTGGATTTTCCGGCTGTAGGAAGTCATGGACAGATATTAAGGAAGAGGAATTCACCTTTCAGTGCGTTGGGTGTTGGAAGGTGGAATGTCTGCTAAAGGAAGTAATTAATTTGACACATATTATGAAGGGGATGGAGAAGAGAATCAGCAAGGAGACTGATGGAAAGGAGAGACGACAGGGATAGAGGTGGGAATACTGTGAGACTGAAGAAGCAGTGTACTGGCAAGAAGACTGAGGAAAGGAGACTAAGAGGTTGGAAGGTGATTAGAGTGGAAGAAATTGGAGAATCGACGACAGGAAACGTCGCAGGCGTGAAGGTGACAGGGGAGAAAGTGACCGTAGAAAGGAGATAGGAGGGAAATTGTCTTGTTAAATAGGATGGGAGAGGAGAGAAGAAAATGCGATGGAAGGAAATTTGACGGGACAAAAGGAAGTGAGAGTAAATGTAACAGAAGAGAAGTCGATAAAACGGACGATGACAGGATGAAAGGTAACAAGAGAAAAAGCGACAGGAAAGAATGGAACAGAAGAGAATGTGACAAGGGAGAAGACGACGGGGGAAAACACAACAACTAGACAGATGCACACCGGAGAAGGAGCTACTGTGAGACAGTGGCTAAGGGGGCAATGGGAAAAGAGAGGATGTTCATGGGCGACTCTATTCTGAGAAAGACAGATAAGACACTAAGCGAGGGGGACGATGTCGTTGTTTGTTTACCGAGGGCTAGGATAGAACATGTGATTGAAAGGGTAGATAAGGTATCGGGGCATGTCAAAGGAGGGTCTATACTAATACACGTAGGAAAACATATTGCAGACAGGGAGGGAACACCTGGGATAGTACAACAGTACAGACACTTAGTGAGGAATTTAATAAACACAAGAGTTTAACATATTATTCTCTCAGGAATTTTGCCAGTAATTTGAGGATGAATGAATGAATGAACATTTATTCAGAACATTGATAACAATATATATATACAAGACAACCAAACAAGTTTAACTATAATACACGTGATAATATACAATGTTTGAAGGGGGTAAATACGAAGTCATTGACTTTTATGTAACATTTACCCCCGACATATATTTATATATATGTATATATATACCTATATGTATTCAAATACATAAATATACATACATATATACATACATATACACACATATACACACATATACATACATAGGTACATGTATACTGAGACATCGATATTATATTAATTGAATTTGCTATTCATCTAGTTGTCTAGCTAAAATAATTGAAAACATGTAATGGAATATGTGCATGTTTAAAATTTAAAGTACGTGATAAGTACACATCTTTACACTTATTGTAGTTTCTTCAATGGCATGACTATATTTGTGTATGTTTATATTTCCACAACCAGATATTTCTTAAATAAAAGGTTTTTGCATTTACGCTTAAATTCAGTAATATAATGAGTAGTTTTTAAATGATCACATACATAATTACATAGTTGCACTTCCTTTACACAAACACATATTGATCGCATGGTAGAACAGACTGTCCGTCATTCTAAGTCATGATTAGCTCGCATTGAGTATGCTATTTCCCGTCTAGTAAACAAATTTTATGGCAAACAGCTGTTGGATGCTTTGTACATAAATACTAATGTTTTCAGTTCTATGATATATGGAAATTTCAGAACATGTAATTGTTGGAAAAGTGAGTTTGTATGATCCAACCGTCTTGCAACAAATAAAATGCGGATTAGTCTTTTTTGTAATAAGAAAATCCATTTAGTATTTGTTGGGGACGTGTTTCCCCAAATCTCTGCACAGTAATTTAAATACGGCAAAAAGAGAGAACATCTACTATTTCTTTCAAGTAGATGACTGCATCTATGCATTATAGCAATACTTTTTGATTGTTTGTGTTTTATAAGAGCTTTCCAGTTTAGTAGATCATCAATAACCACACCCAAAAACTCTTTCGATATTAACATTTCGATTTTTTTATGAAATTCTTTGTTAAGCATACGATTTCCAAATAACATATAATGGGTTTTAGATATGTTCAGAGTTAATTTATTTACTGCAAACCATGTATACGTTTGGTCAACTACGTTACATACTGTTTCGTTTAGTTTATTGATGTTACTATTTGCATAAAAATATTAGGATCGTGTGCAAAGAGAATGTATTTTACTAGATTAGATATGTTACACATATCATTAACGTATAGTAAGAATAGTTTGGGGCCCAAGATCGAACCCTGTGGGACACCACATGATATGTTGCTCACAGCAATACATTCGTCAATGGACAGAAATTTATTTCTAGATAACTATTTAACCAGTTAAATGCCACACCACGGATACCAAGAAATAATTTTTTTTACATAACAGTTTGTGATTGACAGTGTCAAATGCCTTTTTTAAATCGATAAAAACACCAATAGCATATTTTTTGCCATCCAATGATTGGGTTATTCCATCAACAAGATGTATTAGTTAGTGACATGTTGACATATTTTGTTGAAATCCATAGCGGCTTGGGTTTATTAGTTTTTGTTTGATCATTGAGCTATCTAAACGAGAACTGAACAATTGTTGTATTATTTTGGAGAATTGTGGTGATAGTGAAATAGGCCTATAATTAGTATACATATTCTTATCCCCAGATTAAACGAGTGGGATAACCTTTGCTATTTTCATTTTCTTCGGAATACTCCATTAGTGAAAGATAGATTACAAATATAAGTGATAGGTTTTGCAATGGAGTTAATAACTTTGTTGACCAAATGCATACTTATGTCTTCTCGCAATCTGTGGATGTTTTACTTTCCCAATTGTCGGCTCGAACAACGTCCTCTTCGTCAACTGGAGTTAGAAATCAATTTTGATAATTTCTGTTTTCTATGTAGTCATACATAGAAACATTTGTTTCAAATATCCTTTGACAGCTTCAGACCGACACTACTAAAATAATTTTTAAACATTTTCGGTACATCTTCCTTATTATTAATGGCCACGCCATTATTTACAAACTGATCTGGGTAGTGGCTTCCTAAGCGAGGTGTTCCCATAACAGTTTTAAGTATTTTCTAAGTGCCAGCAATGTCATTTTTCTTCTGTGCGAGTAAATTGCTATTATACTGTTTGTTAATGGATCAGAGAATACCTGGTAATTTATTTTTATATGATTTATATCTAGCCCCGGGATAATTGATCTGGATGATAGAAATGCTTTATACAAATGATTTTTCTTGATATATGCGTTTCTGAGTCTTTTATTAAACCACGTTTTTTTTTAACTAATGGTTAATACCTTAGGTCGTACACTTGACACAGGACAATGTTTGTTGTACGTTTGAGTAAAATCATGAAGAAAGTTGTCATATGCTATATTTTAATTTTCACTACTGATAATAGTATGCCAAGAATTTTGCATCAAGTCACAGTTCAATGCATTGATGTTTTCTTCGCTAAAATGACAAATATACTTGTTAGAATGATCGTTCACATTACGTTTAACAGTACAATGGCACATAGCAATTACAGGAATATGATCACTGGTGTTATTTACCAATAGTCCACTATCAATGTTGCACTCAAGTTCAGAAGTAAAAATGTTGTCTATAAGGGTTGCAGAGGTAGTAGTAATTCTGCTAGGTCTATTAATTAAAGGGTATAGACGAAGACTGTACATAAGATCTACAAATTGCTTGGTTCCACTATGACTACCATATTAAAACAAATGTATATTTAAATCACCACATGCATATATGTTTTTTTTTGGGGGGAGAGGGAGAGAGAGAGGGAGGGAGGGAAGCAGGGAGGGAGGGAGGGAGGGAGGCAGGGAGGCTGGGAGGGAGGGAGGGAGAGACCAATACGAATAACATTAGCTTCATAATATATATATATATTATATAGTCTATGATGCTAGAGCTATTCGTATTTCGTCCTCTCTCTCTCTCTCTCTCTCTCTCTCTCTCTCTCTCTCTCTCTCTCTCTCTCTCTCTCTCTCCTTCTCTCTCTCTCTCTCTCTCTCTCTCTCTCTCTCTGTAGAAGTAAATACGCTACACCAAGACGCAGAACTCTCTCACGTAATGCAACACTGTGTTTCTGCCGTATATGAAAAGCGCAGACACACTGTCACACCCACTAACAGCATGGCTAAAGAGCAGGTGATTCTTACCAATTCCGAACTATTCCTGTATATCGAGAACTTTTATACAGGAAGCAAAACCTCGCCACGTGTGCACACTGCCATGTATGCCACTCGCTTGTTTCACCAGCATTAGCAGGATATCGGTATGAATTGGTGACAACAGCAAGAACTGGATTGATCCACTAGAGCTGTTGAGACAATACGAGTGTTCATATCCACATCGTTCCCCATGCACTGGACACAAAACAGTAGAGATAAGACGCGTCTTCTTTGTTGGGTTCCTGATGTTGTCATAAGTAGTCAGACTATTTTCTTCTACAGTTTAATTCATGGCAATAGACAAAGCAATATTGTTGTCTTTCTGAGCAGACCATATTGGAACAGAGCCGTGGGGTGCTGGTTGAGCTCACAGGTCAGGAACTACATTTTGTGGTGACTGTCGATGACAAAACTGATTCACTGAAACTGGAGAGTGGGGTCAGCGAAGTCAGCGAACAGCTTGTTGTGCTTCTGAGAGAGGCGTGCAATCTTGGGTCTTAAATTCTGGTGCTGGTCGGACATGTATGAACTTACATCCACAAACTCCCCAAGCGCTGTACATATAGGAATGCGTATGGAAAGTGCGCCTGTTAACTTTGTATTGACCGTGGGTAATTCCTCCATTCGTCTCTAGCAATCTCACCAGATACAGGCGTATGTAACTATTCGTTATAATAATTAATTAATCAACAAATTAGTTAATTATTTAATTAAATAAGCTCCGTCATTATTGTGTGGCATGGTGCAACAGTATACATGATTGCGATAAAAACAATCATTGAATCTAACACTTTCTTTCTAAGTGTTGCCATTAAGCCAGCACCACCTTCTTGACAAAAGGTCCATATCAGCGACCCATTCCTGAAAAAAAATGTATGACGATTTTCTAGGCATTTTTCTAATTAGGTATAATATGATGGAGCAGTAACTAGCTTTACTATTATAACATAACTACTGAGACATATATTTCGAATTTATTATATCGTACTAACTATGGACTTCTCACTAATAAATCAACCAAGATATAATATTATCATTAGTCATTGGCACCACAATGTGTATAAATGTCATGTTTGGCTTTCCATAGCAGATACATTGAATGGAATGGCCTCTACCTATGGACAGCCAATACAAAGAACATTTTATAGTAAGTGTACATATTCAATAAATGGTGTACGTACCATATTCGTTCTAAGCGTACAGTATGTTTAGCAAATATTTGAGACATGAAAATATGTCCAATTTTTTTTTCCAATAAGCGTACAGGGGTGTGCACCCATTTTCTTTGGTTCCTGTGGTTCCTGAGTACAGCCATCTCAGCAGACATGACTGGCAAGTGATTTATGAATATCACATACGAGCAACAGGATACCACAACACTGTATAATGTGATCATTTAAGGGGACCTTTAGATGTTGTTTCTTCAGCAAGCGTTGAATCTATTGTGATATTGGTAGAATTAAAACACAATGATGGATTCAATAGTAAAGATAGGCACTGACATCACTGTGACGGCGTTGGATGCTGCTAAAAAGGGGGTGTACGCTAATTAGGGCATGTACGTTTAATAGAACGATTACTGTGTTTTTTCTTGAAAAAGTTCCCCAGGATTGATTTTGGTTGTTTTTCTGTAAGTCCATGAAAACAAATACTGGTCATCTTAAAACAAAAACTGGATGTTTAATTGCAACATGGTGATAATACAAAATATAGGTTATGTATATGCCATGGTTCTGCTTTCACAAAATGAATCTCCTGGTCTAGTTACACGCTAGCCTTCCCTGACTTTGATCGACCGGCGATACGCAATTGATATGTACATATGACATTAACATAAGTGCACGAACACGCAAACGCACCCGCATCCCCACAAACACGCACGTACATACAAGCACATTTATTCTGTTCAGCTTTTGTAGTTTAAAGGGTAAGAATTTACTCGTCATTTAGTAGTTCCATTATGACACTGCACATAGCATATATGCACATTACCAGAACAAAAAGAGGCAACCAAGAAAGGAAAACGACGCAAATGGACTTCGCAACGATCTGCCTACATTCAAAAGAGTATTGCAACTCACGGTTCAGTTCGCTGCATATTCTTCCCGCGTAGTCTACAGTGCAGCTACACGTGAATCCACTCGCAACGTGAACACAGGTTGCTCCATTCACACACGGCTGACTCAGGCATTCAACTACAAAGAACCACACACATACATAATTACAAATGTTCTCGCTGACAACGACACAATTGGTTTCCTTCCATACTCCAACTCATCGTTATTCAGCGGCTTATTTCTTGCACTTATTATAAATGTAATGAAATATATATAAATATAGAAAATTAAGTGCCCGTGATTATCTGGTTTACCTAGCTTTGTTCTAGAATCAGAATCAGAATCAATTTACACTAGTATAACATTCTGTCATGAAACACAAGAAATTATGTTTAATACAATTACAGAGCGTTTTGTACATAATAAAGGTCATGTAATGACACTAAAATTACTACACAAAAAGAACCGTTAACACAACATACTCAATATGAGGCGCATTCTAGTTAAACTTGTGCATTATAATTGCAATACTAACTTTATTAAGACACATTAATCACATTACAACAAACTAAATTACTTTAAATATTACAATTATTTGTTGACATACACAATAAAAAATAGTGTTCTGACAGTGTCCTAAACGTCATGGTATTAACGAGTTTTTGCAGAAATTTGTGGTCGCCACTGACACAGGTAACTCGCTAAATAATCTATGGGCATTTGGAACATTTCGAGTGTCTGGCAGTAATGTATTCATGTTGTAGTCACCACGCTTCATTCCAACAAAACTCTCTTTACACACGTCATTGCGCCTATTGTGCAAAGTTGGTTTACCATCTGCAGAACATCCTCGTACGTACAAACATAATATATAATTTTGATACACAGTTTTTAAATTATCTCGATGTTATCCGATAAGTATTTAAGCAAGTTTATGTGCCATGATGAGGCATATTCCCCTACTGGCCTAATCTTAAACATACACATCAATTCTAACAAAGTCGTTTCGATTGATACCAGCATGTTTCGACTGATATATCACGTACACTATTTTGCCTGCCTTTGAGACATTTGATGTACATGATCATTTCAACTTAGATCTGATGATATAGGTACACTGAGAACTTTTGCTTGAGTGAATCTTTCAGTATATGTCTAATTTATATAAATATATGGCAAACATTCCACTAATATCCTATATTTACAGAAACATATAACCATTTGTTTAGTCTTGCTCGTATTGATGCGCACATCATTAATATTAGACCACTGCGCAGTAATGTCAGCAGAATCCTATACATTAAATATCATTCTTTGGTTACATATTTCAAATACCCTGCTATCATCAACATATTTACAAAATTGGGCACGCTGTATGTAAAAGTAATCTTTGATATTAACGAAAATTTTACTAGTAGGATGAACTAACAAGCAATACATCGTTTATATAAAATGGTTTATCCCGTAGTAAAACAATGTTTTCCAAATAAAAATTATACAAACTATACCAATTATACTGAAGCAATACTTGTTAAGAATCGAATATAAGATATACTAAAAATGTAGCTCTACAGTGGCTATGGGGAATGCAGCACAGCTGACTGAGATGGTTATTGCATCAGGACGGAAGACCATAACATAACTGTGTGTTTGCCTTATGTCATGAGCTCAAACCCAGCATAGTGGTGAAGACAGTGACTAATGTAGTGCAGTTTAACCAAGTAGTATTTCAAAGATGCAACAAGCAAATGTGAAGCAAAGTATGTAAAATAACTTAGAATGTGGTTATTATACAAGCATGTTGTGTGTATATAACTATTATCCCTTTAAACGTGTAATTGTACAGCAAAATATCATATTATATACAGATATCTGTATAAAAACAACAGTTATGTATAACATGGATTTGGGTCAATTATATATAAATAACTATTTTGAACTTTAGGATTTGTTATGAAATTATTGCCAAAGAATTGCACGAATTTGGGACACGCAACAATATGATTGGAGTGAGCTGTGGTGTGAGCTGTACTTTAGATCAGAGTATATATGTCCCCGAATCCTCCGGCACAGTTGAAAAGTAATAGCCGCTCCCATACAACTATTTTGTCAGTTCATTTGTTGCAGATAATGTAAGTTGTATCACCAGTACGAATGCCAACTCAATTTGATGTGTGCAAGGTATTTATTTATTATAAACAAGGTAACATCGACGCCGTCGAGTCCGAATTTATCGTACCTATTTACTGTTACAATGATACAAAATAACATACATTATATAGTCACCTACTCGGTTTCTGCCCTATCTGTGTTTCTGCCTCATTACGATTATATAGCTGGATCTCATATTAAATACATCGTTAGTCAGATATATCGGACACAGTGCGCAAAGGGCGTCTACAAATTTGCAACAAAGTTATTTGTCTCAAATTAAAACGGGGCAAACAGGTTTTTGACATATTTTGATAGCGAACGCAGACCACGTGACTACAGTGCAACACATCGGTGACGGTGATGTAAACAACTGTAATATTTAAATTTATAGGGCGAAATTGTAAGCATCTATTCACCCTAATCACCACAGGAAAGTTAACGAACAGCCCGTGGAGTTTATACAGTGAATGCATTTCGATTTGTCGCACAGTGGTGATTTTGCACACGATGAGGCAGAAACCGAGTGCTTCCGTTTAAGTGATCATCGTCTTACGAATATTGCAAGTATTTCACACAAAAAACAACTTATTTGACGCTTCGTTCGCATGCCATTAATGAAATAAGTGGTTCTAATTAATAATATTGATACGATGTTGAACGATTTCAAAATTTGTTGGTGAAAACTGCATATTATGCTTGCGTAAGGCAGAAACCGAGTGGTCCAGTATACACTCAGCGTGACTGACCAGTGGCAGGTCATGTTACTACTGTTTTACGCTATTTTATCTTTTGAATTGTGTTGTGCCATGTCTGTTCCATCGTGCACGGCGAAGTACTTTCCTCGCAGCGTTATTCAGTCGATATTCCTCTGCGCATTTCACCGTAAAATAAACACATTCACAACGGCATAACTTGCCATAAGTCTTCCTCGATCACCGTTTTATAGTCGGAAGTTGATGTTGTTTATAAATAGGTGTAGGTTTGTTATCTTCGTCAACAAGAGAGCTCCGAAAGAGCTCTTTCTTTTTCTCACGTACTCAAGACGGCGTACTCAGTAGAGCACGTACTCAAGAAGTTTTATAACCACCGTGAGCACGGATTCTCCTGTGAGCATGAAATCTCGAGTCTGAGCATGGAGTTGAGTATGAGCACCGAGTACGCTTTATAACCTCGGGCCCTGGGATGAGGAATGTGAGGCCGGATTCGCTCAGTGCAAAAAAGTACTGTCCAGTTGCACCATCCTCACGCACTACGACCAGAGAAAAGAGCTGATATTGGTTACCGATGCGAGCCAGTATGATATTGGCGCAGTCAGTAGTTCAAAATGAAGGATGGATCAGAGAAGCCGATAACATTCGCCTCGCGAACACTGAGCAAAGCCGAGAAAAATTACTCGCAGATCGAAAAGGAGGCCTCTTTTTTACACTGGTGACGGATCATCGTCCACTGGTTCGCATCTTCGGAGAAAAGACTGACGTACCTACGATGACGGCGGCTCGGATACAGCGATGGGCTCTGATACCGTTATCAATATGAGATCCAATTCAAGTCATCAAAAGAAAATGCGAACGCATATGCACTGAGCAGATTGCCGGTGGGATCGCGATGAAACGGTGGCAGCAGTCAGCATGTTGTCGGTGGCCGAACTTCCAGTAACGGCTAAAATGATTGCAGGGGCTACCAGAAAGGATCCTACGTTGGCCAAGGTCTATGAATTCACACTGCGAAGCTGGCCAAACTCAACCGATGAGTCGGTGAATGCATATCGATGCAGAAAAGATGAATTGTCGTTGGAAGATGGTTGTCTTCTCTGGGGGAGGAGAGTAGTCATTCCATCAGTGTTCAGAGAACAGGTACTACGAGAAACGAGAAGTGCATGTGATGCATCCGGGCATGGTCAGAATGAAGTCGATCGCTAGAAGCTTCGACTGGTGGCCTGGCCTTGATGCGGATATCGAGGACTGTGTCCGAAACTGTCGGGAATGCAGCCACGTAGCGAGTACGCCGAAGGTAGCACCACTGGTTCCATGGCCGTGGGCTACGGGACTATGGGAACGTATCCATGTGGATTTTGCAGAAAAACACGGACAGAACTTCCTTGTCGTGGTGGATAGTCATTCAAAGTGGTTGGAAGTGGTCTCAATGTATCACACTACTGCATACAACACGATAGTGCAACTGAGAAGAATGTTCGCAGCATTTGGCTTACCACGCGAGGTGGTATCTGACAACGGACCTCAGTTCGCTTGCGAGGAATTTGGTCGTTTCTTGAGGTTGAATGGCGTCAAGCACGTACGGTGTCCAGCTTACCACCCGGCGACGAACGGCCTCGCGAAGAGAAATGTCCAGATGTTCAAGAAGATGCTTGCAAAATCGAACAGCCAGCTACCATTTCAATACCGTCTGTCGGACATACTGTTCCAGTACCGAACCACACCGCATTCGCTTACATATAAAACGCCGTCGGAGTTGTTCCTTAGCAGAGCGCCACGCACCAGACTTGCGATGTTGAAACCCAGTCTCGAAACAAAAGTGCAAGATCGGCAATTAAAGCAGAAACAACAGCATGATGGAGCTCATTCACGCCTTCGCAAGTTCGACGTCTACCAGAGAGTGAGAGTCAGAAACATGAGAGGAGGAATGGAGAAGAGGACATTGGGAACGGTGGTCAGAGTTTTAGGGCCACTAACATATTTGGTCAGACTGCCAGGAAACAGGAGGCGATCCGTTCATGTGGACCACATGGTCGCGAATGATGACCACCCAGCTACACCAGAAGGTTGGAGCGATGTCACGATTGCACCTCCCATTGTTGTGACATCCGAGCCAGAGTCTGTGGTGGTCGATCCGGTCGATCCAGTAGGTCATGGAGGGCAAACAGAACAAGCATCTAAGGCACCTAACGGGTTAGGGTCACCAACACCGACTGTCCTTCAGTCGCCAGCTGCTGTCAGGCGTTCATCACGAGCTATCAAACCTGTTGTTAAATTGAATTTGAGATTATTCACCCAGTTATTCTTAGTATAAGCTTGCTATATTAGTCGCAGATAGTTCTTTAGAATAGTTCTATTTTAAGGTGGATAAATTATATTATATAATATATTGATGTAACGAGTACTAGTTGTAAGTGTCCGTCCGTGTTTCGTAACGTTTCTGCAATACACACCAGAGGCACTCTGGGATACCGCCAACCGCATGTGTAGTTGATTACTATTCGTAATCTGTCTCCTTAAACATGGAAACTCCACAATACACAACATGTCTCAGCCACATAACACGCCAATCCTCCGACTCTTTTATCCCCACTGTCCTTTCGTTAGCATTTGAAATCTTCCAAGCCGAGAGATTCCGATATGTAGCTCTTGAACTAAGTGTCTGTGTCACTCACACATGCAATGTCGTCCAAGCGCGCCACCGTGAGCAACTCGTCAGATTTCGCAATGATGAGTGACCGAACGTTGAGACTCAGTATCGCTGATAAGCTCCACCGGGGATTGTCTGTGAGCGTCAGTAGATTGTCTTTATTCAGACCTGATGTTACATGTGGTGGTATATTGCGGCCATGGGTGATGAAAGACCGAATATTCAGAACGTCATATACATCCATACATGGCATGGCCGTGTTATTCCGGCCTCTTTCCTCGTCTCTCGTCTAAAGTTCACTGGTCAGATCGTTTAGGCCGATTACCTAGTCGCGGGTATGGTGTTTCTCGTTATGTCCCCGTTCGCCGCACTGACGACACTGTACATTGTCGGAGTGTTTACAGATGGCAGTGACGTTGTTCGTCTAGCAGCATTTCACACACTTGGCCATCGTGTGCCGTTGACGATTACGGTGTTCAAGCCCTGTCCACCTATAATCAGGCGACTGTCTTGAGCGGCGCGATTTTTGGAGGGAGAACTGTTGTTATAGGATGACTAGCTAAATATTATTGCCCAGGGAACTCAACAGTCCTAAATCCGGCGCTGATGCCACAAATAATACTACCAACATGAAGTAGTTATCTTCTTAAGAATTATAGAGTTGACATGTCACATGTTAGCTCGAACAGGCCAGAAGACGATGAATTATATAACAATGCATAAGCAGCTATCATCGCAGTCCGTCTTACGTTTACAATGTCCAGAAAAAAAGGATAGGATGTCGCTTTGGTTCTTTGGCCATGCAATCACACAAACACGTCAATGCAAGTTTGAACGATCTAAACTGGTCTCCCAAACCACAACCAATACCTACCGGATTCAAATTCCATGACATGTTTAACAAAACATTATGCACGACCCTGCCCATCTGTGAAATCCACTATAGTGTAAATTGGCGATCTCAAAACCGGTCAATACACCTAGATGCAACTGTGGTATTGTTTTGTTGAACTTTGCGTGCGACCGCCTTTGTCGCACACAAAAACATAATGCAAACTGACGTTTAATTTCCATGCAGATCACTCCGGAGTAGTCCTCTGGACAGACGCGTGTACAGTCACCCGTGACGGAAACACAAATTGCTCCCTTCTGACAGGGTTAACTCTGACATACACAAGATACACACTTAATTACAACTGTTCATGTTGAAAACGACAACATTGCTTTCTTCCGTCTTCCATCTTTTTTCACTCGGCGGCTTATCTCTTGCTGTATTTGATTACAAAGTAATGAATAGATTAAATACCTGGACACAATGACGTAGATTATGGTATTGTTTCTTAGAAAGGTATTGCATACAATAAAACTTAATATTTAAGACAAAACGTACATAACAAAATAAATGGGAGTAAGAATATTGCCTAATATCTGGAGAACCAAATTAAAGTGAAAATATGTCTTTCAATCTTTATCGTTAACAGAGTCATACTGATGCTAAGCCGGTATATTGGTTTGATGCAATTTTCTGTTATTCAAGGTAAAAACCTACGCTTACTTTTTTATCTCGCGCCCCTACACAAATCAAAGGAACTCATTGCATATTTAGCTACTTACATCGACATTCGTAGGTGACTTTCGTGTACTTCATGGTACCCTTGCAAGGTTCCGGGAATGATCTATCAATGTCACACGCCATCTTGTCCTGGCAGACCGCCCGCACCTTGTCGGTAAATCCAGGCAGAATGCACGTCGTTGACATTAGTCCTTTTGTTGGGCATGTGGTCTTGTCGAGTCGGCCGTAGAACGCATCAATGATGTAGAGGACGGCCACAGGCGGACAACTGATATGCAACTCTGTTTCCTCACAATGCAAATCTGAAACACACAAAAACCGAATTTTGCTGAAACGATTGTTTATACGTGTACCAAGTGCGCACGTATATTGACTTCGTTCGCGTTTTGTATCTACTAATACTACATATTTAATATTTGGGCCTATTGGTTCATTCAACTACAGCGCAACTTCTCCATCTCGTTTATGTATCTGGCTGCACGCTTTGAATCACTCCACTGTCTTCATCCCAGTTGGTCTCTTTCTTTTTCAAATATTTATTGTCACTTTTGAAGTCTTTGCACTGACTTCCTGTACGATATCGTAAAATATTTAAGATCTGTATCATTACATACCAGGCACTGTCCCATAAGCAACCATCTTATTTGCATTCATTGCTTATTCCTGTAAGAAAACCTATCCAACTTCGATCATCTAGTTCTTACCTATTTTTTGTTCCTAGAGTCAACACCAACATTGGAACTAGGGCTTTTTCTGTTGCTGCACCAACTCTTGTATATGGTCCCTCTTAGTGTTAGATCAGTTGAAAATATTACAACATTCCGTCGTCATTTAAAAACGTATCTTTACAACTTTGCTTATCCACCGTAGCTCCCTAGCGCCTTGACCCATCTGTTGACAACAGGAAAATTACTTATGGATTTTTTAGATTGACCGATTCTTTTGTTTTGATGCGCCTCTGAGGTTAGATTCCAAGGATTTAGGCGCAAAATTATTATTACTATATAGTTTAATGTGAACCACTTGTTGTTTTTCCAGCCTTGTTCTAGCATGTCGTTTGCATACGCTACCCGCAGTTTAACAGCCATGCTCTAAAATACACCTCCGAACGTATATGAACACAATAGCTGAAGAAAACCAGTTAAAACTGTACAACCTGACGACAAAAAGGGCTGACTACATACAACAGCGGCATGCAACTCACGCATATGTTGGCTGCAGGTCACTCCCGAGAGGTTTTCTGGACAGAGGCATGTGAAACCACCTTTGACGTGAAGACACGTTGCTCCTTTCTGACACGGCTGACTTTGGCATTCATTTTCAACGATCCACACATCTACTTGAACAGAAATGTTGACATAAACACGATGCCGCAGATTTTTTTTAATCTTCTATATTTCCATTATATACCGACTGATCGTTTAAAGCGTTTGGTATAAATATAATAAGGAAAGTATTTTTAGACTGTCATATCAGTCAACATATTCACACGACAAAGTTGAAGATAATGTTGAGCGTACATTGCTAAACCTTTGTTGTCGTATCGTCTGTTTCGTCGACAAGCAACGTTTTTTCGTACCATGGTTGTGCGATTGAGACTTGGTACACTGCATGACTGACTATATGAAACTAGTCACCGTACAATGCACATCAAAAGTTGTCGCATTTCATGTGTGCTTCGCCGTGATCGTAGTGTTAGGTTCTGGAACTACATATGAGCATCCTTAGAAATGTTATTTCGTGTAAATGTGCAATAAAAATCTTTGACAATTATTTAGGGTTAGGCGAGATGTAAAAATGAAGATACATGTTTAGGTTTTTAAGTAGCACAACGGAAGATTTCATCAGTACCGCGGACCGGGCTGAACCATTTGTAAGTAAGTGGCAACACATTGCGTGAAGGATACGATGAGAAGTAACAAGAAGTCACTGACACTATCGATTAACGACACACACGCCTCCATCAATGACTCTGTTATAAACGTTAATCAAGACTAGAAGTATATATTTTCGCAGATGATACTAATATGCTTTATTATGTGAAATGTAAAGAAAGACAAATATATATATATATTAGAGTACAGAGGAGAGCGACTAATATGATTCCAAGATTGAAAGATCGTAGTAACGAAATACGCGAAGAGAATGTGGTTTGACAACACTAGAGACCAGGAGATTGCTGCCGCTGCCATCATCGTCGGCATCGTCATCGTTGTGGTATATTTTGACAGGCACTAGTGTATTGAGTGATTTATTTGTGAAGTAGGAGCTGTTTGTAATGTTTTCTATCTTGCTGTAATCATAGCTGTTTTGTTTTTAACGTCACAATGTCTTGTTCGCACGAATTGTACTCCCAAGTATAATAGCCTGATTACGGGTCTTGCAAGTATTGGTAATCCTCATAGTTAATGTGTTCTACTATTTATTGACTATGTCGTGTTGTACTAAATTTGGAACACCTGTTCACAAAATGATCAATATTTTCGACTAATGACATATTTTATTTAAGATCCTGTGATATCGCAAAATGTACACTGAAGTCGAGTTGACCTATTTTCAGGGGCAAATCCTTTCACGGCAGCAATAGTTTAGACTCTCTTTTTTCTTGAACAAAAATGATTAATTATGAAGTATGTATTTAGAATGTGAATATGTTTTGGAAGAATTTGACCATGTGTTTTAGTAAAACGAAGTTTTCTTGCTGCAAACGACAACATTAGGAACCACCGATATAATAAAGGCAATAAAGTGGTTAATGCTTAATAATGGCGATACCGATGGTATGTACATTCGATGTACCCGGTAAAGTATTTTCGCCGTTTTAAAGTTGTAAATACAAACTCTCTATACAACTTTGGATGCGAAAAAAATATATGCTATTGGTGTTTTCTATCGATTTAAAAAGGCATTTGACACGATGAATCTTGATCAGTCATGTAAACAAATGGAATTTCTTGGCATCCGCGGTGTGGCATATAAGTGATTAAATAGTTATCTTGAAAACATAAAGCAGTTTGTGTCTATTGACAAATGTAATTCTGACGTGCGCAATATCTGATGTGGTGTCCCCCAATGTTCGATTTTTGGGCCCAAAACTATTTATTGTATAAGTTAGTGATATATGTGACATATCTGATCTTGTAAAATACATCCTCATTGCAGATGATACTAATATATTTTATGCAAATTAATAGCAATGTAATTAAACTAAATGAAGCAATATGTGATGTGCTGGACAAAATACTTTCATTTTGCTGTAAATAAGTTAATTCTAAACATATCTAAAACCAATTATGTGTTATTCGAAAATCGTATACTAAGAAAGTGTTAATATAAAACACGAAGTGTTAATATCGAAAAAGGAAAGGTCACCACGTTTTTGGGTGGGTTTAGTGATGATCTACTAAATTGGAAAGCTCATATAGAATAAATACAATCAAAGATTTTCAAAAGTACACCAATAATATACATATGCAGTCATCTGCTTGATAGGAATTAGACGTGTATTTTAATATATTTCTACATTATTTTGTTGACTTAAAGAAAGCATTTGACACCATAAATCATTCAATATTAATCAAAAAACTTAATTTATATTGTGTTCGGCGTGTGGATGAGAAATGGGTGATAGTTATCTAAGCAATAGAAGTCAATTTGTTAAAATAGATGAATGTTGAACTAATCTCCTAAATGTTTCAAGTGGATTACCACAGGGGCATGTGCTGGGCCAAAACTGTTCATCTTATATATTAATATATGTAATGTAATGTATGAGAACTTCTTAAATTAATGCAGTTTGCAGATGATACCAACACATTATACTCATGGATGTGCATAGACTAAAACATGTTGATAGTCTTGAACTAGATAAACTATGTACATGGTTCACTGTTAACTTATTGTCTCTGAATATATTTAAAAAAAACTACTTTGGTAACTGTAAGATAAATATCAACTTAAATAAAAAAAATTAATAGAGTTAACATGATAAAATTCCATGGAGTTTACATTGATGAAAAACTTACCTGGACGTATCATACAAACAGTTTGAAGATTAGGCTGTCTAGAACATTTGGAGTAAAGTATTTTCTTACCATTAATGAGTTACTGTTGTGAAGTTTGGAGAACTACATATATCACCAATATACAATATAGCTTCAGACGTACTAGTATATGTTTGCAGACGACCACAACACACTACGAGAAGATGTTGATGAACTTACATCAAGGTGTAACCAATGGTTATTTAAATTTCATCCAGACAAATGTAAACTGATGCACATAGGAAAAAAGTTAAACATAATATTGTGTATACTTACAATTTAAAAATCAACAATACTGTCCATGAGATAGGTCTTATAGAAGAAGACCAATGTATTGGTGTTTTATCGACTCAAAGCTATAATTTGACAAGCATATCAACCAAAAGATTAATAAAGCAAACAGTATCATGGCAATTATTAGAAAGTCGTTTACAACCTTAAATAAAAATAGTTTTATACCAATATAAAGCTTTAGTACGGAGTCATTTAGATTACGCAGTAAGTATGTTTTCCTTATAAAAAATATAAGGAAGCAATAAAAAACATGCAGAGACGTGCAACTAAGCAATTCCCAGGAATTAAAGATATTCCTCACCAAGAAAGACTTAAGACTAAGAGGTTGAAACTCCCTACATTTGCATATAGAAGAACACGCGGAGATATCATAGAAGTATATAAACTGTTAAAAAGGAAGTATGATATTGATGTATTTTATCATGTTTTGCAAAGCCTTTGATATAAAGGAAGGAACAAGGGGTCATAGTTTTAAATTATTCCAAGACCGTTCACATGTAAATACAACAAAATAGAGCTTTTCAATCAGAGTTACAAAATTATGGAACAATTTACCAGAATAGGTAGTAAATGCACCTAGTACCATCTCATTTAAAAACCGCCAAGATAACCACTGGAGAACGGAAGAATTTCTCTACGACTACAAAGCCGCCTTGCCAGGAAGCCGTAGAGCTTTCACAGGAACATACGTAGATCTGACCACCGAGGCCACCGCCTACGGTCAGGAACAACCTATGTAACGCTAAGGCTAAGACTACGTAATATGTTGCCAATGTTTTGAATTAACGTTCATTCATTCATTAAACAAAATTTGTCAAACAATTGTTCTATGCAAACGTATTTAAATAGATGTTAGATGAAAAAACATGAGTGGGGTTGAGTGGCAGTGCCAGTGGCAATGGTATTCTTAGTTTATTAGTCACTTGCGTCGCTGCGGATACAAAATTAGGTAATATAGACGGATGTATACTTTACCTGCTAAGCATATGATAAGTGCACAGAAAACGATGATGGCTAAATCATGTATCAAGAAAATCAGGTTCATATTTACGCCTGCTAAACAGCTTCTTTGGAAATAGGGAACGCAAGTGGTTTGCGTTATTTGGCGAGAGTTGGCGAGCAAAGACCGTATATCAATACAAGACGGTCCAGCGAGCGCTATTTCCACTATTAAAAAAGTACGTCAATGGACGGCTAGTCCGCCATTATGGAGGCACGCCAAGCTAGAACATATGCATATGCACTGACGCACGTACTAGCCTCCCAACTGGCGGACAAAAAATCTCATTGTAGACTGCCATGATCTCACCCAGTGATGTCTCCTGTCTAAATATAGACTCCTTGTTGATAAGATTGATCTGCAATTTCCTAATCATTTATTACCCACCCAACGGCTAGTTTTTACTTCTTGTTCCTTTTAGCTTTTATTACCAACATATTCTGCCAGAAATCCTGCTGTTATATATATACGGTGGAAATGCTGGTTACTATTAGATAAATAACTACCGCCACTGTAGTGTAAGCCTACGGCTACGCTAAAATAAAATAAAAACATGAAACAGCAGTCTGCCTCTGACACTAAATTATTGAATGTCTCTGAAATTCAGTATGATTCTAGCTTCTAGAATCTAGGAACGGGTAATCAACACATAATGCATTACATTTATACTGGAACCAGACAACACACTAGAAATGATCAGTTTAATTACACTTTTTGTATTTTAATGACATTGTACCGACGAGTGTCAAAGACAAAGCAGCCTATTGCAGTATTGGACAATGTCAATATTTACTGTCAGTGGCATATAGTTATACTTATACTGATGGGTGTTAATTATGTGTTACTAAAATAAAATATAACATAATAAGTATTATGTTTAACAAGATAGCCATATTCTAGATATGTAACACCTTTTAATTTCGTGCAAAAGGCGAAATCCACAGCATTTTAAAATGTAACATGAACTAAATGTCTGTGTAAATATGTCATTACTTTAGTGACAATAGCTATAATACAGATATAGAAGTAAACATATTAATTTGTATTTAATGATAATTATGTGTCAGCACCATAAATAATACATTAAAAATAACCAAATCATTTAAATTAT
Organism: Paraescarpia echinospica; assembly: GCA_020002185.1. Lineage (NCBI taxonomy): Eukaryota > Metazoa > Annelida > Polychaeta > Sabellida > Siboglinidae > Paraescarpia > Paraescarpia echinospica. The sequence goes on along the minus strand of CM034544.1, from coordinate 49,577,523 downwards.
AAAATACCTCATATCTGCTTCTGGTATTATGACATTTTCATGTGATTTACAAAACAATATTCACGACAAACAATATGATTCCACTGCAACTACAAATATATTTTTAACAAACAATATTCTTAGTTGTGTTATGTTAATAAATTGTTTTATTTCACAATTCGACTCACATCGATGTTTCAAGATTTAACAAGATTGCCATCCAGAGGATTAACTCTAGATGGCAGGTGGACAAGGAAGCCCTTTGGCTTATCGAGAGTCCAACCCTTTTATTTACATATATCCAGCCCTTCTGAGGTATGTGTCGATTTTATTTTTAAACATATTCACACTACTAGCACCCACACAATCATCAGATAATCTATTCCATTAATTCACAGTCCTTTGTGAAAATGAGAACTTTCTCACGTCTATCTTTCTTAACTGAAAAAAACATATTTCTATCAATATTGTTATAACCATTCAATATTTTAAACACTTCTATCTGATCTCCTCTCAATCTCCTGGTCTCTAGTGTTGTTAAACCACATTCTTTTAGGCGTTTTTCATAATTAAGATTCCTCAGTTTTTGTATCATTTTAGTCGCTCTCCTCTGTACTCTTTCTAGAATATCTATGTCCTTCTTGCGGTATGGCCTCCACGCTTGTATACAATATTCTAAATGAGGCCTAACTATTGTTTTGTACAGCGATATTATTAGTTCGCCTAAACAATCCAAGGATTTGATTTCCCTTTGAAGCTGCAATTCCACACTTTCGACCGTCATGGGCGACCTTCATCAAGAATTATTCTTCGTGTGCTCGCCAAATGGTGTTGCAAGCAGGCTGTTCCACACTTGATTCAGAATCGAAATATCATAATTGACGCGTTGGTCAAAAACCGTGTGTGCTCTCCGCGATGGGTAAATCGCTATATGCCTATGCCTACGGCTATAGCTATGCCCTGGCACTAGTGCTTCCCGATTCGTTCAGGCTTTGCTGTACAATAGTGTAGTGTAACTGTTTGTAAACAACTTGGACAAATCCGTCATAAATGTATACATAATCTCAATTTTTACACCTATTAAATCACGCCATCGCCATTAAATAATTAATGCATGGTCGACCACACCCACCCTGGGTCTGGAAAGTGACATGGTCATGGAGCAAGGGCAACGACGTGCTTTGGACATTATATATCCAAACACGTCCTATTTGGCTATTATCGAGGCATTAGCAACACTGGTTACACTGATTGAAAGTGAGACGTAAACACTTGCGTGAAAATGTTTTCACATAAATCGAACAACAGCAGCACAAACTGCACAAATTCCTTCCAACAATGACTTATGACATGTGGTCATAATACACGGTGTTGTACACGTCACCCCTTAGGCCATACCAACAGTTAAAACAAACAGCACCAAGAACTGCTTTATTAGCTGGTGCCTCTTTAGAGACTACTTTAATCAATATAATATATGCGTGTGTATATATATATATATATGTGTGTATATATATATATATATATTATATATATATATATTATATATATATATACTAATTATGTATATATACTAATTATATATATACATATGTTTAGAATATATATATACATATATATATATATATATGATAATATAATAATAGTAACAATTGCTTTATTCACAGACTCCATGCAACATACAAGTACGTTATCATGGTTCTATAGTTGTGTTATAAACAATAGTTACAATGTACGGAATGAACAATCGCCCATTAACAAAATGTATATACAGGGAATTGAACCAATATTTCCATATTCTAGACATGTATTTCAAGTAACTATTAATAATGCTACGAATCAATATGTTTTTTGAGAACTGCAGTCGGCATATCAATCTATATGTCAAATGTATAATAACAGCAGCACAGTTAGGTAAATTATTGTTAAAAAACATACGTACGTATATATATATATACACATATATATATATATATATGTACATATATATATACATATATATATCATATATATATATACATATATATATATTCTAAACATATATATATTCTAAACATATTCTAGTTTTCTTGTTTTTTAAACCTAATTTATTTTCAAACAAAATGTACTAGTTTTAACAAATGGACATTTTATCGTGTCTCTTGTATTTTATTCAATCTCACGAATGCAAGGAAATGCTTTATTATTATTATAATTAATCATTATTCGGCGTTATCGCCGTTATAATATGGTTATATTATTGATAACCATGGCATACTATACTAAAATTCTAGCCAAACAAGATGTGTGCAAACGAACTATTCGAAGAAATTTTGTTTTTAATAAAGTACTTACGAATTTGTTTTCAGTGAAGTGATTACGAATCACTAACCCAGAAAACATTGCAAACATCTTCAACAACGAATACTTCACAGACATGCAAACAATACAACAAGATTTAACAACAAGATTGCCACCCAGAGAATTAACTTTAGGTGGCAGGTGGACAGGGAACCCCTTTGGCTTATCGAGAGTCCGACCCTTTTATCTATGTGTATCCATCCCTTCTGAGGTATGTGCCGATTTTATTTTTAAACATAATCACGTTACTAGCACCCACACAAGCAGCAGATAATCTGTTCCATTCATTGAGAGTCCTTTGTGAAAATGAGAACTTTCTTATATCTAATCTACACTGCTCCTTTGCTAATGTAACTTCATGTCCTCTAGTCCTTCTATCTTTCTTAACTGAGAAAAAACTATTTCTATCAATAGTTTTATAACCATTCATTATTTTGAACACTTCTATCTGATCTCCTCTCAATCTCCTGGTCTGTAGTGTTGTTAAGCCGCATTTGTTTAGGCGTATTTCATAATTAAGATCCCTCAGTTTTGGTATCATTTTAGTTGATCTCATCTGTACTCTTTATAGCATATATATATCCTTCCTGCGATATGGCCTCCATGCTTGAATACAATATTCTAAATGAGGCCTAACTATTGTTTTGTACAGCGGTATTATTAGCTCTTTTTCCTTATATGTTACGTTCGCCTAATTAATCCAAGGATTTGATTTCCCTTTGAAGCTGCAATTCCGCACTGCTCTGAAACCTTCATATCAGCACTAATGGTTAACACTAAGTCCTTCTCTTTTACAGTAGTACTTAGTACAGTACCCCCCAATACACTAGTACCTGTCAAAACACGAAGCAGCAACACATACAGCTCAAAGCCTTGTGCAGTGATAAATTGAATAGATCGTTTCCGATCCCATAAATCCCAAGAAGGGGTCAATTGACACCGACAATTACTGATCAGATCTAAATTATTAAACTATTAATTACATTGTCATTGTAAACAAATACAGCAAGAGAGAAGACCCCGAGTGACGACGAGGTGGAAGAAGGAAGAACACAAAGTTGTCGTTTTCATCATGAACAGTTGTAATTAAGTGTGTAGTTCCTTGCATTTGTATGAAGGGTTAGCCATATCAGAATGGAGCAATTTGTGTTCCCTTTACGGGTGACTGCACATGCGTCTGTCCAGAGGGTTACTCGAGAGTGACATGCAGGGAAATTAAAAGTCAGTATGCATTATGTTGTTGTGTGCGACAAGGGCGGTCGCACGCATTGTTCAACAAAACAGTAACACAATTACGTGTAGGTGTGTTGACCTGTTTGGAGATCACCATTTTACACTAATGCGCATGTTCCAACATGGGATTATGGGGAAGGTTGCGTACAAAACGTAAATGCAACCAGAATATAGCAAACATTATTTGTTTGTATTGTGATTGGTCTTGGTGATTACCTAAAGTATTGATTTGTTGCCTGTGATATATATATTAAAATCAATTGTGTCAACACCATCACAATTGCATCTGTTACTCTATATTCATTATAGTGCTACATAGGAGAGGCGTTGCTGTGTCATGGTTGTACTAAGCGTTGTCTTGATACATTTCAATTTTGAACACGAAAACTTACCAGTGCTGTTTGTATGGGTCAGCATTAGTGACATACGAAGTGTTATTGCAGCATTGGGAAATGCATAATTTTCTCGCTTGTCAAGTATCACGTTATAAGGTACGTGTTTTGCCTGTATCCCACCACTTTCCACTTCTATGAATATCTTTGATAATTCAGTTGAATGCCAAATCATCGGTACAGATCGTCATTGTGCAAGTCAATCAGTGCAAGAAATTTGTCAAATATTGGATACATTCGAGCACGTGTATCACCCACGATAGTAAGCCTTCCACGTCTGTCAGTAGTCACGCTACCACGTAGAGGTGCAACAGGCTTTTCATTACCTGCATTTATTCGACCGCATCGCCATAGGCACATGCCCCAAGAACATGTCACGGACGCCTGATATAAACTATTTTGTTGGGCCCGATGGGCACCTGCTGAGAGCTGTCATAAACGCAGCAGTGTGTAGTTGTATTTGCTGGAACAAAGTTAGATAACGATGATGTTTTTTGTGATATAAAACATTTTGGTTAGACGAATTACCGCAGACGGGTGCAAATGGAAATAAATGGAAATAGCACAATTAAGTTAAACTCGCGGATATGTGAAAACATAGAGCTATTCTTTGCCTGTCCACGCAATGATATCAAATGTCTGTGATAAGAATGTTCGGATTCATTAATCGCTGAGAGGCACGTACACCTGAAATGAAACGCACAACCAGTGCAAGCTGCGTTAGCGCGAGTTCAACGAGACCAAGCGAATGATGGTCGCTTAAATTAAAAAGACAATTGTATAAAAACAACAACAACATTTCCATAACATTATTATGCTGACGACAATGACTGGAATATGTAGTTTACTTCTTGTTATCAATTCTTTTATTCGAAGTGCATAAATAAATGTCCATATTACGTATGTCGTATCTCGTACCACACAGTGACGGGCGTATATTTCTTTTAAAAAATACATTTTAAACAAATGCAGCAATATTTTAAAACCGCTGCAATAAGATGACGTCGAAGATGGAAGGAAACATTTGTAATTAAGTAAGTGTGTGGTTCTTTGTAGTTGAATGCCAGAGTCAGCCGTGTCCGAATGGAGCAACCTGTATTCACGTCACTGGTGGCTTCAAGTTCGTCTGCCGAGAAAACAATTCTGGATAGGTGAGTTGCATGAGCGAGTTTTATGTAGACATGCAGTTGGATCGTCCTCTTGCATACGTTATCATTTCTTGGCCGCCTTTTGTTATTCTACTACGATATGCACGTGTGCTATGTGTAGATACGTCTGGATATAAGTATTAAATGTCGAGTAAACTGTTTCATTTAAACAATGATAGAAACAACGTGTGTGTAAATGTTATTAAATCACGTACGTATTCTTATGCGAATCGACACAAACGGAAGGAAACGGATGAGTGTGCAATATACTAATGTGGATTCAAATAGATGTGGTAACCATGTCTTATGTGAAAGTTTAAACTCAGGCAAACAATGGATTGTAACAATATACAAATGTACATATTACTTGTACGTGAGTAGCAATTTATAACCCACAATTGCTGTGATTTATACTTCCACGGGGTAAGGCTTCATTTTATAATCCGAATCCACGATGTAGTTACACTGACATGAACAAATTGATCAAAATTACGACATTAGTTCACATTAAAACTATTCAATTCGATCTTGTCTTGTTACATATACAAACTCATACGTGTTGAAAAGATATACAATATTTGTTACCTCAAACTTCAGCAAACTGTTTAATGTAAGGTAACAGAGTATGTGGTTTTTATAGATATGCCGCCTGTTGGAAACAAGAAGATGATTAATTGCGTAACATAATTGTACAGCAATGTTTAACAAGTTCGATTTCACTGGTGCTTTCGGTGTCTTGAAATAAGCACTGGCTTCCAGTTCGCTGGCGTATCCAGTACAAACTGCTGGTCCTTGTTTTCACGGCTTCACATGATCTTGCTCCAGCGTATATCCAAGATCTTATAATACCGTATACGCCCACCCGCAACCTCCGATATGCTGATCTACATCTGCTTGTAGTCCCGCGCTACAACTTAGAGGGCTACGGCAGACGAGCTTTCTCCGTGTCTGGACCTACGCTCTGAAACGCTCTACCAATAAACGTTCGTCAAATAGAGACTGAATACATTCAACACTTGCCTTAAAACGTATATATTTAAGCAGGCGTACATCGCCTGAGGACACTTTTTAGGACGCGTTTCGTGTGTGTGTGTGTGTGTGTGTGTGTGTGTGTGTGTGTGTGTGTGTGTGTGTGTGTGTGTGTGTGTGTGTGTGTGTGTGTGTGTGTGTGTGTGTGTGTGTGTGTGTGTGTGTGTGTGTGTGTGTGTGTGTGGTTGTGTGTGTGTATGTTTTGGTGCGTGCGTGCATGCGTGGCGTGCAAGGTGCATATGTGTGCGTACATGCGGTGCGTGCATACGTGCGTGGTGTGGGTGGGTGAAGGCCCGCGCGTAAAATATTACAATCGTCATGTACCTACTTATACGTTGTATATAAACGGAATATTCGAGATGACGTTGATTAATATTCAGAGCTTTATTCGCTGTGAGTCTAAATATTACGAAAAAGTCGATGGAAGGTGACACTATTTATATTGCAACTGGGATAACTGATGATATCGATGATTCTTATACTAGGAAGAGGAAGGCAGTGGTGAATATTAAACATACACAAAAACAAATCTTGCAAAACACACACAAGCTAACACGAACACACACGCACGCACACGCACGCACGCACGAACACACACACACACACTCACACACATTGCTTCGTATAGTTTGCTTGTTCGAGCTAAGCGTGGCTCACTTATCTTGATAATAAAGGTATGCCATCAGTGTTATAGATACAACATTATTTAACAATTTCGTGAATTCTCCAATATATTAGCAACCCTATGATTTATTTATGTCAGGCTAAAGTGACTGAAGAAAAGACGATGAAAATCGTAAATATTGTGTCCCAAATTGCTCTCGCCAGACTCGTTCCTGGGGAGAAAAAAAGTACTTAAGACCGAAGAATTCGCTTTGGCAATACAAAAAGACACCTCGTATTACTTGAGTAATACACGTTTGGCACTTCCTACTTCCGGAGCTCTCGGGATCAAGCTGCCTATTATCTATATGGCTCTAATTTGAGCGCCGCATCTTCCGATTACCTTAACATAAAAGTATGTTGTTTCACAAATAGGTATACTGCACAACAAATGCCTGATTCGTTATATGTTCATGGGTCAAAGTGATACATTTTGTGTGATAGTGTATGCGAATGTTCACACACACACACACGCACGCACGCACGCACGCACACAAACACGCGATCACACACTCACATACACACTCATGTTGTATTAGTGTTGTGTTGAAAATGCAAATAATAGTCGTTTGTATTGTTATTATTAAATAACGTTTGGCGCAGGGCAATAATTACTATCATACGTTATTGATTACACAGCGGAGTTTTGTGTTATAATTATTTCGTTTATATTTTCAAAAAATGTTTTTAATGTGGAATTAATACTAGTGTTATGTTGGTGTAATGTGTGTAAATAAACGCAGGTGCTACAATCGTCGATGAATATGTTCAGTTGGGGAGCATCAGCGAGACATGTGACTACGGGCACTGTTGGCCTGACTATCACCAATGACAAAGGTAACCACATACAGTTTAAGGACAGTGTAGTTATCTCTGTTCCGAGTAGGTGTGGTAGAACCTCGCATTACGAGTAAAGTATAGGAGATTAATCCCGCAAATAACGTCGCCGTGTTATTCAGGTCACTTTCACGAAGTCCCAAGGTTGATCTCAAGAGTGAGGTCAACCTCTATTGGCAAATACCAAACATTATATCAGTCTTCAGCGAGGGCGTACGATGGGTTATCCAGTTGATGTACTGTTCCATCACCCCATAATTTGTGGTGCGCAATAGCGCAGCAGTAAGAGCTCCGGACTCTCGACTGAGGGAACGCGGGTTCGAATTCTATGCGGCGGTGTCGAACCTTGGGCAAGTTCGGTTATTGACAAATACCAAACAATAATTTATCCATTTGACTGTTCCATCACCCCATAATTTGTGGAGCGCAATAGCGACTGAGAGAACGCGGGTTCGAATCCTATGCGGCGGTGTCGAACCTTGGGCAAGTTCGGTTACTCTACATTGCTACAGTTCACTAAGCTATGTGAGTGAGTACCTGGCTATAGACAGTGGTGGTTATTTGAGTACGAATAGTCTTTGCACATTGATTGCAGCGTGGCTGAATGCTTCCCAGAGAAGTCGAGATGGTGTTCGATTTAACAAGTCTGCCATGGAGTAAAGTGTAAAACGCTTTGAGCAGTCATGAGGACTGGATATTACGCTATAAAAGAACTTACCTTTACATAGTGTTAATATGTATATAAGTGTTTTATGTGCATCTTAATCTTATTTATGTAGTTATATGTGCTGTATATTACTACATTTCTCAGGTATTCCCGCACAAAGCCGAACCTATATTGAAGTTAACTTCAATGTGAAACAGGGCACGTTAAGAAGAAGGGATATTCACCATTTCACCACCAGTGTTGAAACTAATAAAATATTAATTCAAAATATCACCTTCACACTATCGGCAGATGAATCTCCAAAAACTCTACTAATTGTTCTGAAGACGGACACCTACAGCGACTCGCCAGATGCTTTGTACCAGCTCGAATTTTGGACCACGCGCAACAAACAGTCCTACTGCGAACAGCTTATAATTTAAAACATCGGTGACAGAGACGAACAACACCACAATCATCGTCTCTGGAATTATGACACACGGACCACCAACGCAGCGACTTTATATCTTACTTATAGCTTACGTCCAGCTTTCTATGATCCTGACATAATGTCCAAAATGCGAAAAAGAATCATCCATCTTTGAATTTAGCCTCGAAATATTTCGATCACTTCATAATTCCATAGAAAGCTTTATTCATGTGATAGTGTCGACAACAACGCATGCTTGTCTCTGCTGGGACCCACAACAAAAGATTTGGACAAAGATGCTGTGCTCTAGTCATTACCGAAATACGCCAAAAGAATGTCTACGGAGTTATGTTGGTATTTCAGGCAGTCGAACCTCACTTTACGGTCACCTTGGTAATACAGGCACCTCGTACTTACAGTCACTATACAATGGTTCCGAATTATTTGCGTAACAGTAAGATATAGGAAATCAGTCTCACTAATACTGTCACTGCGCTATTCATGTCACTTTCGCCAATTTCCGAGAATGACGTTAATATTGAGGTTAAACTGTACATCATAATAATTATATAAATAATTAATTAAATAATTGAAATACGTGTACATCAAAAGTGCCCTTGATTGTAAACGTTATTGCATTGTTGTAACCATATTGTTTATAAAATCGTTTGTTATTTTCAAAATTGTATGATTTTTTTCTTTTAAGCCATTCGTCCATTGAACCAATTAATTGAAACGTTGGAATCTCTGATAATGATTTTGTGGGTATGGATGTTGTGAGTTTGTCAGTAATTTCAAGGGTTCATCTTATGAAATTGCTGCCAAGTTTTGAAAATTCCCCATATTCGTTAACGTGTAAGTGTGTCAGAAACTCGATAAATCTACATAGGATAACTTTCTTACATTTTGGCATAGTTGGCAATATGCATTGCAATGTACAGATAATGATCAATAATGCCCAGGTAAACGTATATCATAACATAACGTTTATTTAACCCCATGTAGGTACAACATTTGATAATTTTTCTGAACATCACTTAACCAGTGTCACCAACAAACATCAACATTATACAGGCATACATATACGTATATCATTATATTATATTCAACATACTCTTAGAACATAAATACACACGCGTGTACACCTATTATTGTACTGATGTACCATAGAATGTAATCATCTATATTTATTTAATCGGAGTTGATGACTCCTGTTAATATACAATTGTAGCAATCATAGGAGCCACCCTACTTACATAATGGTTTATGTGGTCTTTTTACAAGGTGTCCATCTTATATATGTTTATTGGGAGTGCTTGTTTGATGTGAGGATGCAAGTTTGATAGAGTGCATATATCATTGTATTTGTATAACAAAGATGTCTTTATATAAAATGAGAAGCCTGGCAAACTGTGAGTATATATTTTGTCTATGATTATCTGGGGGTGTGATTTATAGCATATCGTAGGCTGTATTTGAGACATTTCATTGCAAATTCATCGTTTGTTCTAAAAGTATGTATATTATGTTTTTTCACGAGTATTATAATTACGTAAGTTTATAGTTGGGATACTTTGCTAGTTAAGTAAACAAGGATATCATATTGTATTAATGTATTAAGTAAATTGTTAATTCTTATAACTTTAATATATCTTCTACTTTCAATAGTTTAAGTTTGTTTAAAGTGGTTCCGTGTGTGAGTTGTATTTATTTAAGGTCATTATTCGCACGGTTTTTTAATTATCGTAATTATATGTCTTTTATATCCAAACCATGATACAATAATTAATATGTGATAATATTAATGTGTTACATACCAACACATTTATATCTACAGGTAATACATGTTTTAATATGTTTAATATTCCAATTGTTTTGGAGTACTTACATTTGAGATTTTTTCAGTGTTTTTTTTAGTTTAGAGTAGTGTCTAAGATCAATACTAGAAGGTTAAATTAATCTACTCTTTCAATATTTATATGATCTAGAGTCTGCGTGCGTTTATTAGGCATATACAAAATCATGTATTTTGATTTGCTTTTATTTAAGGATAATTTATTTACATTTCGCCGTTCATTATAATTTATTGTATCTATAAACGTTGTCCTAAACCGACAAAATGGGCTAACAATGTCATTAAATTTACAGAATATGCCATAAACGTGACAAAAACAAAATGCACCATGAACAGTTGGTTTCTAAATTATTATGGTTTGACTATCATATCATATATTCATGGTCATAAAAGTGTTCATAGGTCTAATCTAATTTAGTGTCTCTGTATAACTCATATTGTATTTAAAGTGAAACATTTTGGACAATGCATTTTATTTTCACCGTGTCTTCAGATTTAAACACAAATTAGCAGTGCATTCAGTGATACAGAGCATAGTTTAACAAACGGTTGTTAAAATGGTATATTTTGTTGAATAATGACTTCTATATTGTAATCGATTTGATGTGAATTCTAATTTCACAGGAAACATCAAATAGAGCACCAATTCAGAACGTGTTGTAGTGAAACAGAAAGTAGTTAAAATGGCGATACTATTTCACAGCGTGAATCAACTACATAAAATATTGTAATTAAGTAGCAGAAAGTAATCACAATTATATTACATTGTGGCTGATAATCAAACCTTGGCAGCCATTGTGGGTAAAAACACGTCACCGTATATTCTTTGGTTCATGATTTGAACGCAATACTCCATTGGTATGTTTGCATGTGTCCAATATATCGGCGACATAGTCCGCTTTGTAGACATACGTAGTATTTCACTGTTGTCTAAGAACGTAAATTTCATTCCCATTTTAACCATTGAGAACTATTAGACACAACATTCTGTTGTATTTTTCAACCATTGTGATTGCCACAACAAAGATGGAGTTTGATTGTTTAGAGCCCTGTATATTGTTGTGTGCGTTGGTATAATCAATTATTACTGAAAAGTTGAACATGTTTCTTATATGACAAAAGCTAAATCAGATTATTTTCATAAACATGCTATCAAATAACTATGAAAATCCTCGACATTTATATATTTGAATAAATAAAATTCTACATCAACTGCCAAAATTTAACTCAATAACAATACTCCTAAAATACATCAATGATGTGTTGAATATGCATATAAGTCTGCTTGTCGATCAAATAAATGAGATTATTGGCACCAGTAAAATAGGATGAACCAATATGGTCTATATTTTGATCTCGTGTATATCATATATATGTGTGTACACCATTTAAACGTATATATTACAGTTTCCTTTTTAGACTCGAGAGCGTGGGCCATCGACCATGGTCTTCTACATTTTCTCAATTTCTTTCCATGTTTTTCCCATATGCTTTCTTTCGCTTTCCGTTTCTCTCGGCCTTCCTCTTCTTCTCTTCCCTGGGGGGTTCCATGTAATTGCTTGTTGTGTGATGTTTGTTGCAGGTTTCCGTACTGGGGGTCCTAACCACGTCCATTTTCTCTTTTTTTGTATTGGTAGTTGTTTGGTCCATTCGCACAGATGTTGGGTACCTTGTCTGACCACATTAGGGGTATGATTCTGCACAGGCATTTGTTAATGATGCCTGTGATGTTTTAGTGTTTTCTATGTATTTTGCCGCTATTTCCCCGAGCCATAGATTAACACTGACTTGACATATGAGTTGGATATCCTCGATTTGGTGTTAAGCTCGATTGGTTTGCCTTCCAAGTGTTTCTAAAAATGAGACATGCCATTCTTACTTTTTTATTACCTTGTTTTGATGTCTTCTTTTGTGCCTCCATTGTTAATTACGCTACCCAGGTATGTGAAGGAGCCGGTTTCTTCCACTGATTCCCCTCCTAATATGATTGGACTGTTATTCTTCGTGTTGGTTTTCAAGTTCTTTGTCTGTTGTTGTTGAGTCCTATCTGTGTTGACACTGTGCTTAGAAGCTCTATTTTACCCTGCATCTGTTGCTGACTATGGGACAGGAGAGCAATGTCATCTGCAAAATCCAGGTCATCCAACTGGCTCAAAAGTGTCCATTGGATATCATTTCTTCTGTTTTCTGTTGTCTTTTTCATAATCCAATCTATGGCAAGCAGAAACATGAATGGTGACAGAAGGCAACCTTGCCTCACTCATGTCTTCATCATAAATGAGTTTGTGAGATGTCCTGTATGGATGTCTTTACATGCCATGCCTTCATAGTCACTTTCTATAAGAGAAATACGTTTTTCTGGTATCCCGTAGAATCGCATTAGCTTCCATAGCGGGTCCCATTCCATTGGTTGTTCAACTATGATTCGTAATGTAGATATGTCGTTGTTGCATGATATGTCTTTACGTAAGCCTGCCTGGTGATCTCTGAGTCTGGCGTCCACTGCTGTTTTCAGTCTCTTTCTAAGGATCTTTCAGTGCACTAGCAGGAGCATTATCCCCAATTCTTGCATTCCTGCTTATCTCCTTTCGTTGCGAGTTTCACCAGGTACTCTTCTCTCCATTCAGTCGGCATTTTTTCCTGATCCCATATCTCCCCAATCAAATCATGCAGCATATCTGTGCAGTTTTCTTGGAGTAGTTCTTTAGCTGGTGGGATATCTGGTGGGTTTCGTGGTGTTAGTCGGTTCAGCAGTTCATCAAAATGTTCCCTCCATCTCTTCAACTGATCTTCGTCATTGGTAAGTACGTTGCCGTTCTTGTATTTGGTTGACCTGTTTGCGTGCTTGTACTTCCCTGCTATTGTCCGTCGATTAATTTCATCTTGTCTGTTTTACGCTTTTCTTGACGGCTCTGTTTGCCTCTGCTCATGGGCTGCTGCTTTCGCTGCTCTAGTTCGGCTGTTGTTAATTGCCCCTTTCTTTTCATTCCTCATCTGCACTTTGTTGTTAGTATCAGCAGGAATCCATTCCTTCTCTTGGTATTTTTTCTTTCCCAAGACTTCGTTGTATGTGCTGGTCCATGTTTCTTTGATATTTTGCCACTGTGTGTCTATGTCCATATTTCCTTCTTCGAGAAGGTCTTACAAGACTTCATATTTGTTGCTGATTTTGAGTCTGAATGCATTTGCTGAGACTGTCCTTTAGGAAGTCCACATTGTGTCATGTTCTGGTGCTCCTCTTTATGTCTCTCTTCTTCAGCTTCATCTTCAGTCTGGCCAGCACTAGGTGGTGGTCTGAGGCTGCGTCTGTGTACCCGCACGTCTTGCAGTGATCTTCTGAACTTTCTTTCTATACAGATGTGGTCAATTTGGTTTTCTTTTCGGTGATCTGGCAATATCCGCTGTGCAAGCATCGTGAATTCTGCTGTGTCAATTTTCATGTTGTTAAATGCGCATAAGTCTGCCAACATCTCGCCATTTTCATTCATTCTGCCCAGTCCATGTCTGGCCATTACTTCTTACGCAGTTGGTTGATGCTATATTGGCATTTACGTAGCCAATGAGTGTCGTCAAGTCCTTATCCTTTATTTTATCGAGCAATGCTTGTAGTCTGTTGTTGAAGTGCGCCTTTGTTTCTTGTCATTTGTTGGTGCATAGCACTGTATGACGCTTAGCTTGATATTTTTCTTCTTTGTTTTGAATGTGGTCCCACTACCTCCAAGCTAATGAATGCCACTGCTACTGTGTGATGGATATCTTCTTCTTCATGCCCCAAGTAAAGTATTATTTACATTTTGTTGAGTCTGACTTGTCCTGACTATGCCCACCTTGTTTCGCATAGTGCTAATACAGTTCCCTTGCTATTTGGGCTGCTCCGTTTGCTTCGTACATGGTTCTCACTTTCCATGTTCCGATTTTATAAATTTTCTTAGAAGATAAATAGGGCACAACGATGTAGCTTCCTTTCGACTTTCACTACAGAACGACATACTCTCCATGGGAGCCCCCCCTTTTCCAAGTTCAGTGCAGTTCCTTTGGTTGATGTTTTCATAATACTCTGTTTTTAACTGGAAAGGGTTGTTAGCCCATTGCCAAACCCTGCTCTTTTTTTATCCGGTTTTGGGACGACCGGATATGGCAGATTTAATATATAATCTCTGGCCTTATCCTCCAGAATAGATGGGTCGGTGTTCGTGGCTGCAGGTGTATGGAGGTTGACAGGTAACTTGTTCCGAGGGCTCAAGACGATGGCATCTGGTATTGCTCCTAAAACTCCTGACTCGTGAACAAACCTTGTGTAATGTATCTATGTGAAATAAATCGGAACAAATTGGCTTTATGCAAATTTAAATGATTTGGTTGAAAAATGTGAAACCATTATTATTGTTGTGAATGTTGCCATACATGTTAGTATTAAGACACTGACGTTGTATTAATTTTATTGAAATTGTCCTGAGAATAGCTGTTACAGCACGGCATAACACTATTAAATATATTACTGACACATGTCTGGAGCAATGTAGCGTGAATCAGCTTACTTCTGACATGGGAGCACACGATTTTAAGCAGGGTCCTCTCGATTGACACTGGGCTCCACAAGAGAGGTTTAACATTGTGACAGATAAGAGTATGGGACTCACCTGTAGACTTGAGTGTAGCTCCTGCAGTAACATACAGTTGCAGCGCCGTCTCTTCATGATATATGCCCCACGTGGTGACTCTGGAGGAGTCTAGGTTGTAGGCCGAAAAATTTATGGTATCCAAGTGATATTTCATGGTATAAACAAAGCTAATGATACATACATGAGATTCGTAGTGGAAAATGGAATCAATGTGTACACTAATGTATAATGTAAATTATTTGCTGCAGTGCATTTTTTTCTACAGAAATAACTTATGATTTCTCTCGATAGCTGACAACACAACACCAAAGTTGGAGACGGTCACACGCAGTCTCCTCAGTTGACACCATAGCGGGCGGGTTGTTGCGCTGGCTGACTGTCATGCCCTGGATCATGTCCCGTGCCTCCCTTCCCACTATCAATGATCTCCTGAGCCAAGTGAGGGGTAATTCGGCGAATGTACCCCTCACTCAAGAGGAGGTCGTTGACAAGTGGCACAGGCATGGACAAAATTAATCCACTGCTGAGCTGCTATATTAAATGAATGTTAAAGTCAAATGTATACTGTATACCTGGTCAGAAACTAATCACGTTGCTCCTTTGTGAAAAAAGCATAACTAATTCTTAGAAACATTCAACGCCAAAATGAAAGGTAAACTATAATGTTTTACCTGTCTTAATGAATACATTGAGTAGTATGTATATTCTTAGTTAATTTATAAAAATATGTTCTCTATAGAAAAGGTATTCACTGTATGTGGTCTCTATTGATTAGTTCATTTATCTACTTACGAAAACAATTTACTGACATTAGACTTCGAATACATGCTCCCCCATATTGACAGTTCAATAACACCTGATGGCATATACCTTACAATTTTGTACGTGGTAGAGCCTGTGTTTAATACAATAAATCAACCAAAATTAACATATAATGTTACGGAAAGTTGAATTATAAAATTGATAGTAAGAAGTGATAATCGAATTAATGCCATAAATAGGCACTGAACAAAATGTTGAGGTCAATGTTTAGAATAAAACAATAAACATCACAAATACAGCGTAGTACATTTATTAGCCAGGACAAATGTTTGACTACTATATGGAAAAAAAACAGCTTCTTAATAATTTAAGCCTGTGAAATGTATTTGAAAGAAAACTTATGAAGTTGTTAGTAAGAAAAGATAAACACATTAATACCATATATAGACATTAAATAAAATGCCATGTTCAGTGTTTACAATGAAACAAAAATATTACAAATGCAGCATAAAATATTTGAGCCAGGGAAATGTTTGACTTAATAATGTGAAACACAGCCTTATTTCAAGTTGTACGATGCAAATAAAATGCATAACATGAACACATTGTGAAACAAACGTTATACTACATTATTAATTATGTACACCTGTGTACCGTCCAAGTTTGGATAACCCTCAATACATATGTTGCCTATCGTCATCAACAACTGGGCGAGACAAGGCCCTAAATGTGGAATTACTCATGACATTTATTCATTCTTAATGTAATGTATTTTGTGACATTTTCTAACGATCATTAATTTGCTTAAAGCTTATTACAATTGGGGGGATTAAATCAATAATTACCTGTATATATATATATATATATATTACTGTCATAAATAAACACCAAACACATTCTAGCATACAACAATAAGTAGGAATAGGGAAATACCTTTCAATGCTATTTGCCACAAATGTTGATAATTAAATTACTGTAACATAATATCATACTCTAGTTCATAGCACATGGTGCTATCCTAAAAGTATTTTACTCAGTAGCAGACTTAGTGGAGCGGCTACTGCCAATAATATGTGCTACCTGTAGGCATAGCCGTACAGACTGCCTAAGGCTAAGCCTAAGGTTAAGGCTAAACCTAGGCATAGGCATAGGCATAGGCATAGCCTTAGGCCATAGGCATAGCCACAATTAATTAGTCTTACTCTTACTGTTATGGCTATTGACCAGACCCAAGCACTAGTCATAAAGATGTTTCTTTAAAGCCAATGTCTACCATGCCATACCAATACGTTCGATTAAGAACCTACCTTACTCTGTAAAAAGTGTCCCTCATCGATGCTTGCACAGTGGACTCAAGTCAACGACAACGCCAACGACGTGGAAAACTTCAGGATCAAAAATTAATTTAAGTAATAAATATATATGACCACCGTCAACTGCAGCCTGACTCTTTCAGTGCATTTAAAATTTCCCGGATGTATAATTTATGTAAAATTGAAGAGACAAAGCCATAACTAAAGTAATAAAGGTAAACTAAATCGATAAACTATGAGTTAAATATCGCTATGTGAAGCCTAACACTGGACTCTCAAGTTCAACCTCATTCACTGTGTCGCTAATAGCACCAATACTGGCAATAGATGACGCGCCGGCATTGTCAGTGTTGTCCGATGTATCAGTAGCCGCACCGAAACTCTCGCTACCAGTAGCCAACAAGCCACTCTCGGTTCTGTCTAACATATTGACCGCAACTGTCTGGGATACGTCGATCAATTCGAACTTTCATTTGATAGAAATTTACCGGCGAAATCCAAATATCGTAAAACACGCCTGGTCGAAAACCGTGCGTCTTGTCTGCGCTGTGTAAATAGCCCTATGACCAGAGCTTTGGGCAATTCATTAGGATATGACAAGAGCGTTAAAACAAGATATTTCAGTTATGTTTAACCTGACACGAATTATGTGGTTGTGAGTAGTATTTATCAGTGACGTCTCTTATACATATATTCTCTTTGGAGAAGTGAACTAATCTCGTTAACTCTCGCCAAACAACGCAACCCATTTTTTTACGATCCTTTTTTCCAAACATGCCGTTGTGTGGACGGAACTATGAACCTCTTTTTCTTTATATGTGATATGATAATAATTGTTTTGTGTGTGCCGATCATATGTTTAGCAGGTAAAGTATATGTTCGTCTAAATTACCGTTTTAATGCGATCGCAGCGACGCAAGTGACGAACTACATTTGAGAATATCCCTGCCACCGAGTCAGTGAATGACTGACCAAAAATCAAAATTCACTCTGCTGCGGTGTAAAGTGTAATGAGATAATTACGAGCTATGCTTATAAGTTGTGTTAACAAACAACCTAAAAAAACAATCCTGAATCTTTTCATATTATTAATCTAGAACACACATTTAATCATGATTGCATTTAGGCCGACTTTCAAATTGCGTTTACGATCAACGGATACGCATGGCCATGGAAAGTCGTATTTGTTGTATAATATATATTTACTCTATTTTTGAAATAATGTACATATATACGTTACATGTCAATTTAAAGCATATATAAAATCATATAATAAAGTACTGTCTATGATGGAATTCACGGCGGGCCGAGATCAACGACAATAACTTAAGAACGAATGTTGGTTGTTCCTTTAACTTTTTAAGTCTTGCTATATGACCAAATAATTTTGAAATGTACACTAATATATTTTTAAACGAATATCAACATTTTCAAAATTACAACGAAACAGTGTCTGTGTTAAATGTGCGATTACAGATAGTTATAATTTTATATAATTTCGTAAATAAAACAGTTATACTTAGTCTAATACAAAGTAAACTATATTTCTTACAGAACTTAACTCTCTAACTATACTAGTACATTAGTAATATCCCATTATTTATTCATGTAGTTACTTTATTGTATTGTAAATGTTGTTCTGGTTACAGGTCCAGAACAGTTTTAGTTTTGACAATTTTACCTGACTCAAGGTGATCAGGGAAAGGAAAGCCATTCACAAAAAGTCAGATAAAACCAAACAACATTACATAGCTCAGTGAAACTTGTTTTTATGACCACATATCAAATTTATCTTCCAGGTCTTTATATTTCATTTGCCTGAGTTATATTTTTCAATTTTGCGCTTGTCTCTTGTCAGGTGCTAAACAGCTAAAAAACAAATTTCCTCATTTGAAAACATGATATCTCAAAAACTATCGTTCACATCGGTCACATATTTTGTGTTCTAATTGTATATGTTGCTGTCCTTGAACATGTGTAATATTATAAGATTCAATATATGAATTACAAAGTTGTATTAGGTGAAAAGTGGCATTTTTATAACAAAATGCCCGATCCTATTACATAGGGCCCAGCGCCCAAGTGGGAGTGCGCATGCGCCGACGGAAGACGTGTTTTCACGTGGAAGAGCAGATAAGACCTGTATTTTTGTGTTTTATTGAAGTAATACCTTTCCACAAACTGTGCGCTATTTAATCTTGTATAATAAGTATGTCGGCACCAGAAGATAAGATGTTTTAGGAGGTACCTAGGCTAAAGCCTCGTACCAGTCCCAAAAATGCCACCTTAACAGTTGACTCGAACCAGACGCAGTCAGTACAACATGTTAAAAATTACTTTGTGCTTGCTACTTGTGATTGCAACCTGCAATATATTTCTCACAAAAGACGGCTCCAATGACTTTGCAATGCTTGAAAGATCCAATGTACAGTGCTTGTGACACAGATGCGATAGTATTAACTGTGACACATTCACATTCAGAAGCCTTTGCTCTGCTCCAACCACTACACTCCTCTCCCCGACCCTGATATAACCATTGATTCAGTGACTTAGTCATTTAGTCCACTGAAAACAAGCAGCCCAGCTCGCACCCACTCGTCTGGCAACAGAAGATGTAGGTTATGTAGGCTGCCCGTCACAGCAACAGTCAAGGGGCAGCGGGCATCCAGAGAGGAAGACATCTTCCAGATCCAATAGTTCAGCAGAGAAGAAGACTCAGAATTCCTACAGTGAACTGTCGGAAGTATTAGGAACAAGAAATCTGAATTTGAAATAACCCTGAACTACACCAAGCCTGAGCTCGTTTGCGGCACTGAGTCGTTGCTTAGTGAGAATGTGAAAGAGAAGTTTTCCCAACGAACTACACAACGTACATAAAGGATAGTAGCACCCTTGGATGAGGGTTTTTTCCTCGTCCGGAACGACCTCACCTCAGTGGTGGAACCAAACTTGTTGTCTGACTGCGAAACGATATGGGTCAGGATAAAGTTACATAAATGTAAATACTTGACTATTGGCTCCTTCTACATCTACATGCCCAATCGCAACAACAAAGATGCACAAGAATTAAGCAAGACTAACTAAGCTGTCATTCTGACCGTGATTGAAATACGCAATACTAGCAGGGGACTTCAACTGTCCAGTTGACTGGGACACAGCTATCGTCTATCTCTCTGCTAAGGATAGAGCCTTCCAGCAAGCTGTCATTGGCACCACGACTGCCGCCAGTTTCACCCAAATGTATAAGGACACGACTGGACACTACACCGGATCTGATATTTACCACCAACCCTACCTTAGTGAAGAACTCTCTCTCAGTGCCTGCCATTTCGGACCAATACATGATCGTTACGGACATACACTCTAAACCAGAATATATGAAGGAGAAAACGAGGGCAGACTGGGCCAGCATGCACAAAGCAGTGTATAAGATTACAGAACCCACCCACGACATGTATGGGCACACATAAAAATCATCCGTGAAGACAGAGACTAATAAGCACATTCCATACATAATGCGTGGCGGTCGTCAACGAGCACCATGAATAACAAGAAACATTCAACGTACGTTGAAGAAGAAACAAAGGTTTTATGACCAAGCCAATAAAAACCGGAACTGGGACAACTACAGACACTTTCAGAGAGATTGCAAGCGCAGCATACAGCGAGCTGCATGGGAGCACATCAACAGCGTGATTAATGAAGGCCTACAAATGAAAAACACAAACACTTTTGGCAATAGATCAAGAACAAGCGGCAAGACAACATCGATGTATCCCCACTCAAAGAGAACGCAACCTTATTTAGTGAGAGCAAGTCCAAAGCCAGAATACTACTGAAGCAGTTCCAGTCAGTCTTCACACCTGAAGATGGGTCACCACTACCTCCCATGGACGACCACTCATGTTAGCCAATAGAAAACACCATCGTCACTGTAGCCAAACTTCTTCGAAGTGTAAACCCTACGTAAAGCCTGTGGTCCGATGCCATACCCAAAGCAGTCCTAAAAACTGTGCAGATGCCATAGCTCCAGCCTTGAGAAACATCTTCCAGAAGTCCCTGGACTCATGCATTCTATCAACAGATGGCTATCAGAAAACATTTTCAGTGTTTTCAAAAAGCTGATAAACACCAAGCATCAAACTATAGACCTGTTTCATTGACCTCCGTGTGCTGTAAGATCCTCGAGCACATTGTACGCCGACACCTCCTGAATCACCTAGAAAAGAACCAGATCCTCTCATCACTGAACCACGGATTCCGATCAGGTTTTTCACAGCTGCTCACTACCTTAAACGATTTTCTCACGTCATACGACAAGAGGAAGCAACTGGGCGTTGCCATACTTGACTTCAGCAAGGCCTTTGATACTGTCCCAATTAGGAAGATCCTGTATAAACTTGAAAGGTACGGTATCGAGGGCAATACACATGCCTGGTTGACCAGTATTCTCACCAACTCGACCATGAGAGTAGTGCTAGAGGGCGAGTCGTCTAATTAGGTAACTGTTGAATTTGGAGTCCTACAAAGGACAGTGCTTGCTTTTACAGAGAGGCCAGACATACCAAGACCACTTTATCCTACAGGAAGATCTCCGCCAACGGGAAGATTGGGCTCACAGATGGGGTATGCGATTCATCCCTAAAAATATTACATACTCGGCGTCAGAAACAATAATCAAATAAGTGCTAAGAACTACAAGGACTCTGTGGCTGGCAACATAGTAGATAGGTCTGCTACCAACAACAGTAGACCATCTAAGGTGCCAAACAGTAGGACTGAACAATATAGACACTCTTATTTCGTACATACTGTGATTGACTGGAACCAGCTGGAAGAGAGCTCTGTGACGCGGACACGGTTACAACATTCTGGCGCCGGATCGGCCACAAATAAACATTGAGCGCAATCAAGGCAGTATTGGTATATGCAATGTATCAATCAAGATCAACTCCATTTGAAATAAGATGCTCTAGGGCGCTTTACATAAAACACAATAAACTAAGTAATCATAAATAAAAAGTATAGGGAACGTAAAATTACAATTGTTGTGCCCAGCTATATACACACAAATAAAATATTACAAATATACATACATATATATGATTACATCACAGTATTAAATATGATGTAGTAAAATTGGGGTAATCACGTTAACTGATTGCCTGTTTATAAATACATGTTTTTAGGTGTTTTTTTCTGTTGATGGTATCAAACGCAATGTCAAATGAACAGGTGCTTATGCCGAAAGGCAGTCTTCGCTGGACATACATTTGGAGATGTTCAGATACTGGGGAATATTGCAACAATGTTGAGCAGATTACCACTTGCATTGTCATAATGCAGTGGGAATGAAGAGGAGAACGGATAGGACTATTATAAAGAAGATGAATACGACAACACCGAGGTGTAAATTGTGCACTATGTTATATTTTATATAATATCAAAATATTATTATTTAGGATTGCATAGTTAAATTTTCCATTACTTTCTTAATACAACTATATAAATCTATTAAAAACAAACATAATTATGTTGTGGTGTAGATATTAAAAACACTGTTTCATGACAATATGGTACTTTATGAAAAGTAAACATAATTTACATATATTTCTAATATAATATTATAATTATGTAATCCAAATGTGACAGTTATAAAATATGATCTTATCTGCTTTAGTAATAGCTGCAGACCGTGCGCATTTAAGTTTTATTTCCTCAATATGGCAGCCATTGCGTTTGTTTTTATGGCAACGAGAGGGCTTAGTTAATTATAGTGAGCATTTCAGTATCTTTTTGCTTCTTTTGACCCACACATTCTCAATAGATAATATAAATTTGTCATATTTACCAACATAAAAACACCCTATGTTGGCAGCATAGCTTTACAACGATAATTGTTTAAACCTTAGTAACAAAATGATTTCACAGATTCCTTAACTCTTGTGATAGAAATCGACGTGAACCGGTTTAAACTGATTATACAAAAAACTACTAACTGATGAAATTGTCCTGGACAAAATGAAAACGGTCCTATACCCCAACATGAGCGAATTGCCGTCTTAGAAACCAAAGTTACAGATCTAGAAATCCAGCTTGATGGATTTGAGCGATACGCCCGCAGGTAAAATCTCCGCTTCGTGGGTATCGAGGAAACCGTCAGCGACGACAAAATTGAAGATACAGTTATCGACATTGTCAACAAGACGATGTGCGTTTCCCCGCCGTTCCTGGTTAGCGATATCGTCCGTTGCCATATAATCGGGAAAAAACACCAATCAACTGACACGCAACGCCCTCGCCCCGTGATTGTGAAGTTTCACAATGAACGTCAGAGAGATTAAGTGTTTCGCCAGCAAAGCAAGGTGAAGGCAAGTTCACACACAAATCGGAATTTCATAACAGCTGTAATGAAGACTTAACAGCCCGGCGCTCTCGGATCGCCCACGAGGCACGGATGCAACGAAAACAAGGAACTATCTAGGACAATTGGACTTTCAACGGAAAAATACTCATAAAGGATCGGCAAAACAAGATCGTTGTCGTCTCTACGATGTCTGACATTCCAGCGAAGTAGAGGCTTAAGGTGTTAGCTGTTATTATATTGATGACAGTTTACACTGCAAAAGTTGAGTTTCGTCGATGTATTCTCACCCAAGCTACAATCGATGCTAATCGTTTTATTGCTATTAATATTATGTTCTGTATCGACACAGTGCATGTTATCATGTTCGTGCTACAGTTTACTATGTCTAAATCTCAAAACTACAAACAGTAACGCAATGATGATTTATCTTTACTTAAATTGTTATGTTATACATGCAATCACTACCAACAAATACGGTTTATTGGAGTAATGTTATTTGCAAGTATGTAAAAATACATGTAGGCTCAATGATAGATTTACATAAATGTACATTGTAATGATGATGAAAACCTAGAAAACGACAGTTTGCCAATAATGAAGTCTTCATCGTACTATAACACCGACAATTTTAAGTCACTGATAAATACAAAAATAAATAGTTTTGGCATACTCAGTACAAATATACAATCTATGAACGCAAAATTCAACGAGATGGAGGTCTTTGTAAAATAACTGCAGGTACATAACTGTGCTTTCGGCATCATATGTGTTCAGGAAAGTTGGGTAACTGAACAAGACGATTTATGTAACATCCAGTTAGAAGATTATACTTACACTTCCTTGGGTAAGATTAGTAGTGCCAAAGGAGGATTAATTACGTATGTTCATTATAAATATGATTATAAGGTATTGCAATGAATAATAAATGACGATTGGGAAGGACAGCTAATTGAAATTACTGAGGGTGGTCTTATAAAACCTGTGATAGTTGGTAAAATATATAGGCCTCCACGAAACTTAAATTGTGATTACAAACAATTTATTGAAGAATTTGCATTATTATTATCATAAAGTTATTATTGCTGGTGATTTTAATATAAACTTGCTTAAAATTAATAATAAAGAATATTATAGTGAGTTTTCCAAAAGTAACATTCCCAACCAGATGTTCTGCCCTAAATGGCACATTGATCGACAATTTGTTTTGTAAAGTTAGACAATTAATGTTGCAATCAATAGATGGTATCCTAATCAAACAATTTTCAGACCACCAACCATATTTTAAATGTATTGACACTGCTCCGGTTAAAAAATGTCCTCCCAAATTAGTTAAAATACATTTACAAAATGAAACAGCTATGTCAAATTTTGCTTATGAAATAATTAACTCAGATATTATAGAGAAATTAAATCAAGACCCTCTGCACGATCCAAATAACAATTACAAAATAATCATTGATGTTCTTGAAAAGGCAAATTGTAATCACATGCCATTTAAATTAGTCACGTTTAAGAAATATAAACACACACAAAACTCAAATTTCCTGCTTAAGATAGATGAAACCAGAATCGAACGAGTCCAAAACTTTAATTTTCTTGGGGTGACTTAGCAAGAAAGCCTAAGCTGGGACATTCATATTAAAAATATTTCAATCAAATGTTCTAAATTGATAGGTATATTAAACAAATTAAAACAATTTTTGCCAGTAAATATAAAGGTTACTTTGTATAGCTCATTAATGTTACCGTACATTAATTATGGCCTAATGATATGGGTTTTTAAGTGTAACAAAATCATCAAACTACAAAAAACAATTAGAATAATATGCTTAGCCAAACATAATGCACATACTGATCCGCTATTGAAGAAACTAAACATTCTTAATGTAACAGATATGCTGCTTTTACAGGAATTGAAATTGTATTATAAATATGTGTACATGACAATAGTAGCATATTTGCCAAACTTACCATTTACGCTAAATAAAAATGTTCATAACATTAATACACGGATACATGAAAACATCCATACATATAGGGCAAGACATGACTTTGCCAAACTGATGCATTAGGTTTGATATTCCATTACTAGTAAACAATACTGCACTTCACATAAGGAACAACATTTTAACACAGCTTACAAATATTTATTAGTTGTGCCAAAATATGTTTTCTACAAAATTACAGAATGCAATGCTCATTGCCAAATTATTATATATGTGGACATTCTGAAAAATCAATAAATAATCGTATAGTGTTTTAATTTTATATTAACTGTTTTAATTGTGTTGTTGAGATTTTGACATCAATTAGTGGTAATATAATTCAAATACTTGTGTAACCGTTACTGCATTAGAAAGTATGCACTTGTGTTGTTATCAGTTTATCGAAAGTGTTTAATAAAGCCAAACATTACATTAAAATTACTAAATGGGGTGGCTGCTACGAGAGCGACCAATAATGGTCTTAGAAGCAGTCTCCCATTTGAAAATTGTACCGTTTTGTTTTTATATGTGGGTCAAATAAACACTTCCGATTCCGAATTGGAACCTATTGGCGTAGTTTATTAAATAATATTAACAAATGATAACTTGATTACATAATATGGTTTTAATTGCATCTAATTTTAGCGTGACTCGCGTTACGGCAAAAGGAAAACACAAAAACATGCCTTCGTTCATGCCAATTTTGTCTTCGAAGTATAAATGACAGAAAACAATGAACACCCTTGAATTAATCACAAGTAAATAGGGTTTCAAAACACAATGAGTAAATTCAAATTTTACCACCAACATGCACAAATATTACATAATCAGCCTGACTCGCGTTACCGCGAATTGCGTTACATTAATTCAGCTATAATTTAATAACTGATCAGGCACACTTACGCTTGAGGGAAACATATGTTTCTGTTTTCATTAAGTTATGAAGATGATGTAAAAGGAGAAAGGAGACAATATTGGCTAACATTATTAATTAACCCTTTAGTCCAGACATTATACAGCTACACCTCGAACAAATTGCAACATAAAGTATCTGAACTGTTTTATACTCAGGAAGGTGTCCTGTGTAACATAAAAAGTATACCAGAATTCTTCAAAGGGAAAGTATTTAAATTAGGGTAAACATTTTCGCTATATGTACATGTTAAAAATCGTATTTTCCTATATAGACGAGGCCCAGATTGTAAAAATTGCACCAACAAAGAGTTAATTAATTTTAGAGTAAAAGTTGTAACAGCTTTATGTAATTTTACTTTCTGAATCCAAAAATGAGTGTTACCAAGCTGGATTTTGGCCCCATCATCCTCAAAACGGCGATTCAAAATGACCGCCACGCTTCACAACATCTGTCGTATCTCGGTTTCTAAGCCATGTAGGAGGTGAGTTTTGCTGGCGATTCCGACATTTTAATAATAAGATAACTTCTATTGCGCGTAAATCCTTGGAAACCAAGCTCAGAGGCGCATCAAAACAAAAGGATTGGTCAATCTCAAAATCCATAAGTAGTATTCCAATTGTCAACAGATGGGTCAAGCCGCTAGGGAGCAACGGTGGGTAAGCAAGGTTGTAAAGATAAGTTTTTAAATGACGACGGAATTTTATAATATTTTCAACTGATCTAACACTAAGAGGTCTTAGATCCAATGTTAGTGTTGACTCTATGAATAAAAAGTAGGTCAGAACTAGATGATCGAAGTAATGAATGCAAATAAGATGGTTGCTTACTGGACAGTGCCTGGTAAGTAATGGTACATATCTTAAATAGTATACGATATTGTACAGGA
Source organism: Paraescarpia echinospica (assembly GCA_020002185.1). NCBI lineage: Eukaryota > Metazoa > Annelida > Polychaeta > Sabellida > Siboglinidae > Paraescarpia > Paraescarpia echinospica. The sequence goes on along the minus strand of CM034544.1, from coordinate 49,550,120 downwards.
AACCAATGCAAAGACTTCAAAAGTGGTACAGAGCGAGAAAAATGAGGAGATCTTGTAACTATTCTTGCTATACAATTTTGGATACGTTGACATTTTGTGATATCCTTGCTAGCGATATTATTCTATAAAGGAGGGAATTGCAATATGGATTTTTTTTGGTGAGCCTCCAGTTGGAGGGTTTTGATGACATATTCATCACGTTATGACGCATATGTAAAATGTCAAAAACATGACTATTAACAAATTTTGTTAAATGTAAATATGCTGTTAGCAAAATTACTAACTATATAAACACATTATGCAGTTAATTAACTGTAACATTAATCAGGTGTATTGTATATGATAATTAACTCCACAAATGTCTATGAACATATAACTGTGAGCCTTGCAACCACGGAAAAACTGGTTATTGTCTTGGAATTGGACCAATTTCTTGTAGTTTTCATAGCATATTTTCAAAATTTGAAAATATGCTATTATGAATTATTTCTCCTCCATACTAGCATGCACCGCACCTCAAAGAACGCTTGGAAAATAAGTGGAACTGTGGACATCGCATGATTTTCTCCCCTTATAAGCGGCTTGGGCTCTTCTGAGAAGTATGCTGCAAGTGCAGAGATAGGGGCCTACTGACGCCATTAGCCATATTCGAACAAAAGTTAGCGATGCTAGCGGTTTGTTTTAAATGGGTAAATCACCTTACAAAATGGGTTTTTATTAATTGTGAACCAAAATGGATACCCATAGATGTTCAGCAAGTGGGGTCCGTGGAATATGAATTAATGGTTTTCTAAACAAATTTGTTTTATAGAATATCTGATTATTATGTATAATTGCATTCTTTTTGCAGCTTTTAGAAATCGATAAACCTGAACGCGTGGATCACAAAGTTATTATTATAATCGTGTACAAAACAACTCAAAATAATTTGTTAAATCAGCCAATTGACTTCCGCTTGAGGCTCACCAAAAACGACAACTTAATTACGGCTACCTGATTTTTCAGCCTGAAAATGTTCCATATTTCAAGATATTATCAAATCGTTCCATTTTAACTATTTCGTACAATAATTGTACGATGTTGACAGGTTATCCTTCCGCATTTTGTGATGAAAATTACGTGATTCACAACAAAACATATGTTGCATCGCGATCGATTTTGTCACTGCGATCAAGTAGCTTGCGTTAAAATATCGTTTTTACGTTAAAGAATACATAAAATACCTAATTTGTTTCACCCATATATGCTTCTCACTTTCAACTTATGTGAACCATAAAGAAACCAAGAATGACTTTCAAAATGATGATTACAGTCTGGAACAAAACATAACGCCATGCTAACAGATACGACGGGAGACATTTGTTGGAACCAGTAGTGCAGCGTGACGTCACTAGTCGGTGCTATATAATGGCTTATATGTGTAATGCATAATAATAACAGAATCTAGCCCATTTTTCCCCAGCAAAAATGATAACCTTATGATAACATATAAAGTTGCAAGAACCCTTGCAACCAAACTAAATTATACAAACTAACCTTCACGTATAATTTTGCATAAATCTATAAATCTAAGCAAATTCTGAAGCCATGCATTTGTGACTAATTACAGATTTAGACATTGAAGATGGCCCCAGTGGTTTACAATGATGGTTGGCTTCAGTTTTAAAAGTGGTGTGTGTAATGTGCCTAGACACCTCTGATTCCAAACCTGGGTATACCCAGCTCATTAACCTTGGCAAGCAGTGGGTTTGGAGAAGGAAAACTATGTCTTCAAAACCATACACGCTGAGGCCAGGAGGTGATACATAACCTTGCCAACTCAGGTAGTCTGAGTGTACTAGTGGGTATCCTGGTGGAGGAACGTCCATCTAAAGGCGGAAGAGTCGAATTCATTGGCCAACGGCAACCACATTCCATTCGAAAGGGCATCAACCAACCAACTGGCGTGGTGACGAAAACAACAAGTAATGAAAGAACATGATGAGCACAATGACAACACCAGGGTTAAAGCCCCTGACATCGAAGGTGGTTGCAGCAATGGGGCACAGGTGGAAGTTGCCGCCAATTATGACGTAACCTCCTCAAAGTCTCAGAAAATGGATGTTACTGATGACAATTCTAAAGCGGCTACCAACATTTTCAAGCCCAAAAGAGCAACAATCATCAGCAGATTCAACACAAAACCATTAAGATCAACATTAGCTACGATACCATGCTATAAAGTACAGCATCGAAATTATGAGTCTATAAGAGCACCGGATGATACATGAAGAATAAATAAATATCACATGTTAGAGGAAATCTGGCAATTAATAACTTCCACTGCAATCAAGAGTACAATGGGTCGGCTGTTAGTGGAGTTGGAATCCTACTTAGTCCAGCAGCAATGAGATTTTCCGCGTCGGTTTCGGTCGTTGTGCTGCGTGCAGCCCAAGGGTATGTTTTGTGGTTCGTCTCGAGACCAGTGATGATGATATCATCAATTCGAAAATATTGTTCGAGATCGTCAACTCTTGTTTCATGTTCATGGATGAGTTTGTCTTTCTGTTCGTTAGCTTTCTGTAGTCGGCTGTCTTCATTCAGTAGGTAGGCGATTTATTTTTTGGGATTTTGTAATGCCGGCAATGTATCCTTGTATCGCGATCAGCTGTTGCCTGATCTCGGTGATTTCTGAGGTGTCGTCATCCTGTGGCGCGGGAAAGAAATTCATATTGGGGGGCTACCGGAGCTTCAGCACCACTGAAACTTTTTCTCCGCCGAACCGCCGCATATCTTCACATCTTCCTTCACCTTGTGGCTGTTTCGATTGGCTCGACTGTGACATCGGAAGACTGGGGAGGGGGGGGGTGCTGTTGGAATTTGAAGAAACAAATTCGCCGCTGTAACTTCAGCTTCTCCGCTGTCTCGGCTGTGAACTTGACATCCTAATACGGGTGGGGGAAGAATGCTGTTGAAAATTTAATTTTTACCTCGCGCCGCTGCTGACAATTTACCTTCTTCAGCTTCTCTCCGCTGTCACGGCTGAATTATGACATCGGAAGCAGGGGGGGGGGGGTGCATTGGTTAATTTTTTTGCCGTCGCGCCGCCTATTACTGGGAGGGGGACATAACACCATGTGTCTGCCCTCCAGTTGCACACACCTTTCACAGTCGACACAAATAAATAACATTAATCGTCTCATAAATTTTGATTTCCACCAGCCATTGACGCTCGCCATAAAAACAAACATTCCCCGACTCTCTGTTCCCGCGCCTATGTTGTCATCTTTTCTGCGTTGGATCGTGAATTGCGTAGTCGTTTATTGTCGATATCCATCGGCTTGCCAACAATGTAAACAAGCCAGATGGAACAGCATGCAGTTGTTCACGTTCAGTTAGAATACGGTCGCAGAAAGCAAAATAGATGCAATACTTGTTTTAGGTAAACGTTTGTTCCATCAGTTATAAACATGGTCACTACAACAGTAACCACAGGAAACTTGAACAAGTTTTGGGTCTGTACATTATATATTATTGTTGGTGTTGTGAATGGTGCAGGTGCGTGCAATAAAATAAAGTAATAATACTAATCTGTAAATGTATATTTTTTTAATAATGAACGTGTGGGATAAAACTTCCAAGTGCTAATTGGGTAAACAGCACAGGGTGAGAAATACTATAGCTGTCATATATATTAATATGATTCAGCTAAGCTAAGAATGAACTAGTTAATTATGCATACAATGTATCAGATATAAAGCTAAACGATTTTTCTATGAGTCGATTTCCCGAAAAAAATTGTCGTATTGTTCCACCGTACGTTAGGGGCGAGGTAGTGGAACTCGTCCGATAAGGACACGTGGTCGCGAAATGACACCAAAACGAAGCGTGGGTGCTGGAACACATAAGGGAGACCGGGGATTGTTGTCACAATTTACGGCTGCTTTCTTATTTTGTTCTTTGTAATAACAGTTCGTAAAATGTTGTTGTTGCTAAGAATAAGTTTAATCTAAAATGCATGTATAGGTATTAATAATGTCGATGTAGTTATATAAAAACCGATATTTGGGTCATTCAAAAGAAGCGTATCTCATGTGACAATCTGCCACATGCCCTGATTGGTTGTCACACACTGTGGAATTGGTTCCTGCAATAATTATGTTATATTACACGCACATTACGTTTTACGTCCCGAACAACTTATTTACCCAATAAAAGGTGAGCATGTCGACATATGTGGGGTATTTAGAAAATGTATAGGTCTTAAGTCATATTCGTGGGGTCATAAGTTAATCCCTGAAAGATTGGCGCTTGGGGAAATCGTTAACATCGACTCACACATACATACATGCATGCATACCTGGTACATATATTCACATACATGTTTCTTCGATTATAGTAAGATTCCTTAAATAAATCAAATATAATCATCCAACATTCATGACAACTACTAACGTAAGCATATACTGCACAGAACCACGCGCACACGAATGCACGCACGCACGTGCGCGCGCGAGCAGACACACATACACGTGTACACACACAAATCAAGGGGACATCTGAACAATCAAAATTAATAGTAATATGAAACAAATAAAGACCACTTATTTAAAAAAAAATGGTCAGTTAAAAACAATAATTGTATCTTTCAAGATATCATCTAATTTATTTATTAGATGACCCACGAATTTACCGTATTATTTCTGTTAAAATACAACTTTAACTGATTAAGGGGCATATCCTAATATACAATTGAATGGTAATAAAACTTTTGAGGGGCCATCCAATAAACTAAGCTTAAATTACTGGATATCATAAAACGTATAAATATTGTTGATCTTTATTTTTCAGACGACTAAGTTGGTTGTTTGAAACTATTTTACTTTGTTTTGTTGAGATGCCCATTTACTTTTCCCGGGTAACCCCGTAATTATTTATATTTGCGATTAACCCTTAAGTTTGTATTTTAATGTGACTTATTGAATCCGGATTTTGAATCTAGTCCTTAATGGTTTGAGATGATCCCTTAATTGTCATTAGATGATCAGCTAGATCATGGTTTGAAAGTGTTATTATGTATAAGATTGTCCGTTAACGGTCCAGTTGTATTTTGATGACTTCTTTAATTTGACGACGAGGAGAATACGAATGTAGTCTAACTCGTCGTTCTCATCATTCTTGGTGTCCTCATTATTATCTTCATCAGCATCGTTATCTTCTCCACCATCACGTATTCGTCGTCATTCTCATCATCACAATAATAACCATCTTCATCATCACCACCATCATGATCGTCTTTGTCTTTATCATAGTCTTCAACATCATCACCATTTTCTACATCATTTGTGTATACATCATTGTCGTAATCTTTATTATCATCTACAACTTGATCATTACCATCATGGACACCTTCACATTCATCAGTATTATTTGCATCATCTTCATCGAAATCTGTATAATCATTATCATCGCCGTCATCATCATCTTCTTATTCGCCATCTTAATCTTCATAATCATATTTTATCCATTTGCATAACCGTTATTCTCGTCATCATCATATTCCTTTTTTCGAATGCGACCTGGCTGCAGCTTGATCGTGCAAACAGTGTATCGCCGCGATTAACACCGCAAACAATGGCGTCGCTCCGTCGTTGCAACGTTTCACATGTATTGCATTCGACTAGTGTATGTGCGCGCGCGCGTGTGTGTGTGCGTGTGTGTGTGAGTGTGCTTGCGTTAGTGCGCGCGTTCGTGTGTAGGATGAGCGATCATTTATTATCATCACCATCATTATATTCGCTTTCGTCAATAGCGTACCATTCTTCAGCCTCGTCGTCGTCATCATCATCGTATTTATCATACGTGTGTGTATGTGTATTTGCGCGCATGTGTACGTTCGTGCGAGTGCGTGCTTTCGTGCGCGGGCATGTGTAGCATGTACTTACTTACTACCCGTTACGCACCCTGGCGTTTAGGGAAAGTGACACAGTTCCTCCACCTCTGTCTGTCTCCGGCCATTCGCTATATGGAGCCCCAGCTGTGGTTCATTTCCCTCAGCTCCGACTCCGCTGTTCTCCTCCATGTTGTCTTTGGGCGCCCACGTTTCCAATTCCCTTTTGACGTCCATTACACAACTGTTTTTTTGTGTGTGATGGCGTCTGCATCCGTGCGAAGGACATGTCCAATCCACATCTGGCGTTTTCTTTGAATGATGGCGGGTATGTCCTCTTGCGGGAATTGGGCAAGCAACTCCTGGTTGGATATGGGTATTTGCCAGAGGATCCTGAGGATTTTTCTAAGGCAGGTCTTGTGGAAGGTGGACAGTCTGGATAGGTCCTGCTCCGTCATTCTCCAGCATGCTCCTTACAGCAATGTCAGACCTGCCTACCATTTCGGATTGTCCGGAATCATTCTGGAAACACACCTCAAATTACGCTATTACGGTGAGGGATGAAAATACTACGGATTCTTTCTTTATCACAATGATCGTCAATCACATCCGTGCTCCTCAAATTTAGCTTCCACTTTATTCAACAGGTGGCAGCATATATACACAGCTTGTTGTGACATGGTTTTTTATTCGTTGCTTCTGGTCGTAATCTGACCAATAGGAAACAGCGTTACGATAAATTAACATTTCCGCGCTCAAACAAAACACAGTCATGCGGCACGAAATGATGGCGGAGGTCGAAATGACACAACACCGCCAGCCAAGAAGAAACGTGTGCTGCAAAAGTTTATAACAGCATACTGACGGCACTCTAACCAGATATGTCTTGCGTGGACAGTGGACACAACTAGTCGCGGCACTTGTGTAGTATAATCTGGACCTACTTCGATTTAGCCATTAATACCTTTATTTATAACTTGAGTTTTGCCTAACTTTGGTACATCAGGCTCATCCTCAATGCGTTACATTAGTTTTGTTATTCAACATTATCCCAGGCATATTTACTTTTAAGAATGGTGCGTCTTAGAGCACTTTTGAGGCGTAAATAGCGCCCCGGTTTGCACCAACATACGCCTCTATATCGCCCATTTTATGAGCGCGATGCGGTAACGCACGACCGCAGCGGAGCAGACTAACGCAAACCGGGTCGCTATTTGGACTTCAAAAGTGCGCTAAGACACAATATGTTCGTAATTTAATTATGCCTGGGACCATGTTGAATGAAGGAACTACACAAGTGCCCTAGTCGCAACAATGTGCAGTGTAAAGTTCGACATGCATACAACTTGCACCTGTAACACAACAAAACAGCTAGTTCTAGTCATTGTAAATTAGCTATGCCAATAATGTATAGATGCATTTACACTAGAGTTACGCACATTCACGTTTGATTTCCACCAATGCTGGTTATGAACATCTACCTTACCTTGTTAACTGGATGCTTCAAAACACCTCACAGTTTATTAGAGACAATTATGTTTTGGGTACAACTATCATCATAGTCACAGTATCAAAGTATTACTGACAGTGTTGTTCTTTTCCTGACAATATCTGACACGGTTCTGAGCTATTACTGACAGCAGGCCTATATTCCTGAAAATCACTGTAAATGGGAAGACGGATTACTGACAGGAAGTTTTTGGTAGGCAGGTCTGCAATGTTGGACACTCGACAATTCTGAGTTTTGTCCTTGTGCTGTACTGTGCTGATCACCAAACTGCAAGTAGGCTCATGGAGGCATTCCGTGCCTTGTTACGTCTGCTACGGATTTTTGTGCCAGCTCCTCCATCTTAGCTAATGACACTTCCAAGGTAAATGAATGTTTCAGTGTTCATTGAGGCTGGCATGCTAACATTCAGGGTCTTGACTTTCGTCTGCTTAGTCTTCTCCTGGATGTGTCTGTGAGTGTAGGATGTTGTATTTAATATTTTCAAGTCTGTTTTGGCATGAGTTGATGGTCAGCCATTGTTGTTACATTTTTGACCTGCTGTTATTACAAAATTGGTCGTTATTTCAAAATGGGACCGATTTTTTTACAAAATATTACAACATTGCTGCCAAGTTATGAAAATGCTTCCTTTTTGCATAATAAAGCATTACGGACATAGTCTCTATGTAAATGTATAACATTTTGCAGAGAATTGATTAAGAATGGCTATTTACCCATTCATAAACCTTTAAGGACAACTATGGAACATGTAAATAACAATGTCATGTATTTTCATAAAATAGAAAAAAAGTGGACTTTGACACCTGAATACTTTCGCCGAAAGGAAGAGAATTCGGACTGTTGTCTGAGTAGTCAGCTACAGCTGGCTGTGGAGAGTCGGCGCCTTGTGTGTTTGATGTAATGTCTCTGTTTTGTTCACAGCCTCACATCCACTACTCTTGTTTAATCAAAGGCAGAGGCAACTACTGCACCAACTTTAAGGTCCCGGGGTGCGATGAGGACAAACCATGGTGTTACACGATGGACCCTAGCACGCGGTTTGAATTGTGTAACATACCCATGTGTCGTAAGTAGCACGTGACAGGTTTATTATCTACGGTTTGTATGTACGAAACTGTGCTTCAGGTAAATTAACAATCGCGATGTAGTTGTGTTGTTTGAGCAGATCGTTTGATGGTGGTTTTCGAATATGCGTTTTTTCGCCGACATAAACCACATTGGTCAAGTTCTTAAAAACAGAAATTAGCCCACACCACACTGGCGCAGCCGCTGCGATGAATTAATTGGAGGGAAATGGTGTGAACACGTGATAGTGGACGGTGTGACTGTCTAACTGTTTTATATATATATATATATATATATATATACATGTATATATACTGATATGTAATTGATCTACTTATTGTTCCTCACCCGAAACGGTGTTTAGCTATCAACGAATGTGAGGACAGTGGACAAGATGAACATGAAGCAACGGACGTAACTCATGATCTTAGTTTTATACTTGATGAATGGGTGTTAGCAAGTCACATTAATTGACCTCTCCTAAATAGTACCTCCATCATATTATTAAAGTCATCTTGCAGGTTGTACCCATATTAGTTCCAGGAATATGTTTCATATAGCAAACGCTACGATATTGTATTCAGTCACGTTCTGTAAATATGTATTAAAACATCGGTACATGTATGATTTATGGACAATAATTTATTATGTGTAATGTTTTCTAACCTAAAATGGTGTTTACCCCCAAAGTTGGAAGTTTACCATAAATATTATTTTGCAGAAGTACAACATGGCGTCACCGTATTACCACGTTAGTACGATGTACACATAACCATCGCTAGACATGATCAGTACTTGTATATTACTATGCTAACATTGGACAATTGTAAGTGTATTTCCTCCGTGGCGCAGAGTTGCAATTGCCGCTTTACATGTCCATTCGCTTCCTTCGGCCAATGGCTTCTTATTTACCAATTGGTGAAGTATTACAAACAAAATACGAAACACAATTACAGTAATCTACTGTTTTAAGGGGGCAATTTAAATGGTGAGACTTTCTCCAGAGGGCGCTACAGTGGTGTAATGGTATATTTACCGGAATATGTTCAGCGGGGGTCAACATAATGTACAGGTGATTGTTGCGTGTGTGGGTGTAAACTATTTTTAATTAATTGTGCAAAGTATGCAACAATTGCGAACTATTATTTAACGAATGCATAACTACGTTGTTCAGGAGACATATGTGTAAGCAGACCGTGCGAGAATGGCGGCACCTGCGATCTGGCATTGCGTCATCCCGATCGATACTACTGCAAATGCAAGAAGCATACCACCGGCAAACGCTGCGAAATAAGTGAATATTTATACATTGTGTTGCTCGTATGTATGGCTTCCCGGTTGTGTTTCGATTTACGTATGGATGACCGGTGCATGGACACATTTTAAATTCATGATATGCTGATTTCCTTATAATTGGCAACTAATAATTTATTATTCTTACATTACCTTACCTATCCTTTTTGGGACTTATGGCCCATAAGGCTGCAGTGCAACTCTGCCATCTCGCCCCGTCAACGACTACGTGTCTTGCTTTGCTCTAAATTGTCCATCCCAGTTGGTTTCGTTCTTTTTCCACTGTGGTTCTCCATGTTGTTTTTGGCCGACCAACTTTTCTCGTTCCTTCCGCGTCCATGTCAGTGCTGTCATGCAGTGGTTGTTGTCCTTCTTTCTCAGCAAATGGCCGAACCAATTCCATTTTCTTCCGTAGTTATGTGTTGACCTTCTCTTCTGCTGTTATATTCTCAATGTCTACTTCATTAAGTTGTTGGTCATCGATCTGTATTCTGTCGTTGCATTTATTATTTATCTTTAGTACTTTTGTTTTCTTGTTATTGATTTTAGGCCGGTTGTTGATGCAAATGCATTCATCTTTGTTGCGTTTGCTGGCATGTGTCTGTAACTTGATGACATAAGCGCAATGTAATTTGCGAAGTCCAAGTCCTCAAGTTTTTACATGAATCTCCATCTTTTTCCTGTATTGCTTTCTTCAGTTGTTTTCTTCATTATCCAGTCGACTACCATCAAGAAAAAAATCTGGACATTACGTCTCCTTGCTTATCTCCAGTTTTTACCTTGAACCACTCAGATTTGTCACCTTCATCTAACACTGCACAGTCACTGTCCTCGTATAAAATCTGGATCATTCTGATTATCTTGTGTAGGGGATTCCGTAGCTCGCCATAATTTCCCAAAGGCTCTCTTGGTGTATGGAGTCAAACACCTTTTTGAAGTCTACCAATATCACTACCTGTTTTATTATGTTTCGAAGGATGAATATCTGATCACATGTCCACACTCTGTAAGGTTACCTTTCTTTGGTATTTTTACAATCAGTCCCTGTTTCCAAGTCATTGTTAGTTGTTCTTGTTCTCAAATTGTTTTGAATAAGCTTCGAAGCCAATTCTCTGTTGTCGTCATGTCTGCTTTCAACAGTTCTGCAGTATTGTTATCTTGCCATCCAGCTTTCCCATTTTTCAGCTTCCTCAGTCCTGCTCTAATCTCTGTTTTTGTTATAGAGTCTGTGCTGATTTCATCTGTGATCACATCTAATTCAATATCTATCACGGGGTCATCGGGTATTAGTCTATTAATCACTTTTTCTTGTACACCTGGTCCTTCAGTTATTAGGTTTCCAGATTTGTTTTTTTTACAGCATTCGTTGTCTTGTGTGTGTCGTTACTAAGTGTTTTTATGATGTTGTAAATTCTATTATACTTCCATTCCCGGCTGTTTTCTCTATTTATCAGGTCAGGTTGTCTACCCAGTTTCTTTTGTCTTGTATCATGCTTTATTTATGACTTTGTCGTTTTGTTGATATTTATCTTTGTACCTCTGCTTTATCCTTTCTGGCTTTGATTCTTTTATGTTGTTCTTTAGTCGTTTATTGTCTTCATTATTTTTCATTTATTCTAGTTATTCATTAATTACTATTTTATTGACTACCTATTGTCTAGTGTAACGATTAAATGCGTATTCTCTTTAGTGATACATCCGGGCATTCGCTGTTACTCTGTGCATATCACCATTCCCACATTTGTTTATTTTATTCGGTGTTTAATCAATCCTGTCAACACTCCAACACATGTTGTTGTGTTACTGAACAAATCCACATATACGTTGACCTTGCTGGAGCGAACTTTGTGAACACGGAGGCACTTGCATGGTGGAAACAGATTCTTACAGCTGCAAATGTTCGCCGAATTACATTGGAACACGCTGCGAAAGTAAACGCATTAATATAACAGTCATTTTCAACACCACCGTTAATTAAATATAATATTAAAGACCATGTGAAATATCGTTATCAATTTGAAATTCCGTACACGTAAATATAATGCTCTTGTAAAGTAATGTGCCAAATTATACTGTGAGCGACCTCATAACATTAAGCCTGCTCACACGTGGTAGTGAGTGTGTGTGTGTGTGCGTGCGTTCGTGTGTCAAAAACTAATGTGTTGTAGCTTAACAGGATTAGATGCCGCAGAGCGCGTGTGGGCCTTTAGCATTGTGCGCTGCGTTGGTGTCTGCCAAACATATAATTCGCAAAAAATAGTATTCTTAAATACAATAATCTTATCTCCATTAATACAATACTCTTATATTCAAATATGTCAGTGGATGTACGCAAAGAATATGTTTCCTTCTTGGGCTATTGTCGTTTGAACGCGAATGCATGCTTAAAGTTACGTTGTATCTGCGATCACATAGCCGCATTCAACAGAATCATGTGTACATCCAGCGCGATATTTGTAGACAACAATTATTACGTTTTATGGTGATATCAAACATATTGTTTTTATATTTACATATATGAACGCATGCTTAAGCAACCCGTGCGTAAACACTGGAACGTGCTTTAATGTTGGAGATTCGTTCAACTGTACATGTACCAAGATATTCACTGAATCGACGTGTGAAAGTAAATATGGTTAAATACATATTATAACATATCGTATTGTGTAGATTTATGATACATTGTTATGTGTACCTCGTATCTCGTCTTGTGTACATATATGACCCGTCACAAAGAAACCAGTAACAATTGCAGACTCACGCACGCGCGCACATATATGCAGGCACACGCACAAAGACACGCACATGCACACACAGACATACACACAAACTATAAAAATTTCCCATCTTCAAGATGACACTACACACACATACTTCTCACATTTACTTCGTATATATATATATATGATTATATATATATATACACCTGTATATATATTTATATGTGTAAATATATATATATATATAAATATATATGTAAATATATATATATATATATATATGTATGTGTATATATACATATATATATATATGTACTTGCATGTATATACATATATATATGCATATATATTTAAATAATATATATACGTATATACATAAATATATATGTATATATATATATATATATACATACATATATATGTGCCTGTCGTAGAATCCCTATGTTCCTGTTTCGAGGAACTTTCTGCCGATAGACAAACGTGTGATCTTCTACCATTGCAAATATTTCCAGTGAACATAAGGTACGTTGTAAAGCAGGACGTAGGGAGCATATGTGTAATACATTATGTATTACTAATTACTTGTCGCCGAGTGTGACAACTGTGCCGTGTCATCCAATTACTCATATACATGGACTGTCAACACGACTATTAACTGGCGTGACGACAGCGGCACTGGACGCAATTTGAGGACACTCAGTATCAATCCTAACGTTTTTCTTGCCAACACCGAATACGTGTTCATCATATCAGGTACACCTATATAAGATAAGGATGACTGCGTTGCTTTCATTGTTGATTCCTAATAAGCATAAGCATTTTCGTAAATACAAGTGCGCGCTCACACACACACACACACACACTCGCGTGTGACGGCATGCCTTGTTACCTGCACAGTCGGCTATCATATATGTATTTTAACATATTTTGTAAAGGAAAAACTTTGGCTATCCTACATAAATGCCTTTGGGACCATTAGTCATAAGTCAATGCCCTCATTTGGTGCCCGGTGTTCAAGATGATACACCATATTGACTATACGCATCAGAATGCTGCACGTTGTCTACCATGAGACCCAAATGTGATAATGCCACCTCTAAAGCCTGAGAGTAACATACAAGTGTCAGCGATGCGATCATTAGGCAATTAGTTTAAATATACAATCATCATGATGCTGTGATTTGTCTTGGGTCTCTCTTGGCACAATACATATATAATAGCGTGACAAGTATTATGACGGTTGCATTACAAAGTGCATGCAGTCGCCATAAAAGCATGTAAATATAACGTAACATTTCTTAGTGGTTAATGTACTCTAAGGCATACCAACCAATGTTGATAACGCGTCAGCTGCATTTAATGACGTGACAAGTTCTGTGATAACAAGTAACCTACGCAATAAGGTGCAAAGCACCAAGACTGATCACCGTTGGCATGCCAAGTGTGTGTAATTGCCATGGAAAGAAATGCACAACATACACAACGAGTACACATTAACTAGTTATTAATCAACTTGCTTGCAACCACACAGTTGTAGGAGATATGTGTAGTCGAATAGAAGCGAATGCAACGTACACAATGCACACTGCGCCGAAACCGACGATTGGAAACTGTAGCATCGAGCCTGACGTCGGCCTCGCTACTAAAACTATGTTTCACGTCAGATGCGAGGGCTTCTACGACGCACTGCATCCAAAGTCTTACATGTTCTTCTACAAAACCTAAAACAAAAATGACGACACATCACAAGACAGTAGCTGATATGAATGTTCTTCACGTGTATTCCACCTTACAACACTGATACAAATGCATATTACTCGTTTATTTGTATCAATGTTTGTTATATTAAAACACGTTTTAATTGTAACAAAACGTCAATATTGTTATCCAGAGCAAGTAAGCCCATGTGACAAATGGCGTGCGTGCTTGCGTGCATGTGTTCGTGTATATGTGCTTGTCTCAACGTATACATTGTTATGCAAGTTTGTGTTGTGTTTGTTCCAGGTACACTGTTAGGTTCTGGCACAGAACCGACGTTTAATAAAACTCTTCCTGTTGGAAACGAGAGGAGAAACTACAGCGCTTTCGTTAAAGTTAGAGGAATAAGTTATGACGGAGAAACCAACTTCCAAAATATCCCAATAAAAGTCAGTAAAGTTGTTTGGTATTTTGGTTTACGAAGCATACGTGAAACGTTAATTGACTCTCTTACACGTACACATGCACGTTTGATTGCACGCACGCACACAGACCTACATACACACATACATACACACACACACACACAAACACACAAATATACACAACAACTGCACACATCCATACACACCAACACACACGCACACACACACACACATGTGATATTGCTATGATGTTGTACAAAGACCGAATAAAATGTATCTTATTCACGACTTATTTTTTTATTATTGACTGACTGTTATGCAAATAAAGCCGAGCATATGAATAAGCAACAAGTTATTTCAGAATGACTTTATTAATTACAATACTTAACGAAGGACTGTATTTTGGTAGGTATTGCCAGTGGTGGCTCAGGTTAATAAGGCGGTTATTAGTCAATATGCAAAAGTGATTGAATCAATTCAGACCAGAGGAAACAGCTCCAGTCAGCAAGTCGGTCATGCTGGCAATGTTCAAGGTATGCCCATATATATACGTGTGTGTGTGTGTGGTGTGTGTGCGCGCGCGTGCACGTTTGCTGTTTACCTATGCCTAACCCACACGTGGGCGTATGAAGTTCTGCATATCAGAAAAGAAAACGCACAAATTGAACTGTAATGTATAACTGAACGACGGTTAGGGAATGTGCTGTAGTTTACATCCTGTTACACAGAAGACAGGCAAGGTAAGTGTGCATATTGGCACATTATTCATAATACCGTTGATAATACTATGGCGAAGGATGACGATCAACCGTTGTTACACTTAAGGTATATACCGGTACGTATCCTATTTACACAATGTGTGTTATTAAATTCCTTTCTTTTTTGTGAAATTGATCACATCTAATTAGTCAGCACATTTACTAACACTGCGTTCGTTTTCTTTTATCACCGTTGCCAGACACTTTGTCACTGATATCAAGCGTGACATCAGCTATTCGCCATGCTGCGAAGGTGGAATTAAGTCGTTCTAAGGAAAGAGAAAGTACTGAAATAAAACCAAATTCTATATGATTGCTTACTGCAATATTCCATACTCTGTCTCTCTCTCTCTCTCGCTCTCTCTCTCTCTCTCTCTCTCTCTCTCTCTCTCTCTCTCTCTCTCTCTCTCTCTCTCTCTCTCTCTCTCTCTCTCTCTCTCTCTCACTCTCACTCTCTCTCTTCCTCACTCTCTCTTTCTCTGTCTCTATCTATCCCCCTCTCTCTCCACTCTCTCTATATCTGTATATATCTCTCCCCCTCTCTCTCTCTCACACACACACACACACACACACATTTTTACACACACACCACGCCACACACACACACACACCTGGGCACTCACACACACACACAGACACACAAGCACAAACAAACACATACAAACATACACACACGTTAATGTGATCGCTACATTTAGTTATACAGCAAGATAATGTCGAAGCTGAATACAGTGTCAATAAGTGACGTCACTAGTGTCAACCAGAAGCTGCAATGTTTGAATGACGTTACTGACGTCGACGACGACCTGAGTGACGAAGCCAAGGTATGACTGCATTCTGTCAACTGCATTTGAGACACAACGACACACTTTACACGCATCTGCTTCAACAAAATAGTATACATGTTTAAATATATATTGCTTTGACTTGTTGTAGCAATATGAATTGATTCGGTTTGCCTGAAACAAATAATCGACAAGCGATTATTATTTACAGTGTTTCGATGTATTGAAAAGCTAAAATAGGCAGTTACCCGGAACTAGTTTATATTTAGGCATTAACATATTTTCAAATTTTATGGAAACCTTTTTCTCATTGTTTTTGGTATGTTGCCCATAGCTATGTATATATATGCTATTGAGTAGGCAGATATTTTATTATAAAAATCAAAAGTTATGTTTTGTATAGAACGACGCTATCGCGATGTACGAGGATATGGCTGGTTTCCTTCTAAACGCTACCGACGGTAAACACGTTGGAAGTCAAACTTCGGCGATGGTAGCGAAAGCGGCAACGTAGGTTCTCACTCTTTGTAGTTACACATCTCTGTGATCGCAGCCCATGTTGTAACGTTTGCTTACCACTTTAACAATTGTAAGATCTACAATTCAAATCTCCTGAAGTGGTGACATATCGTTCATGAACACATACTTTAGACATGCTGTAAATACTATTTATCGTGATTGTGTAGATCACTGCTGCTCACCATTTTCATGTCGCCATACAGTTAACGCCGTGACAAAAACGTTAAAATTTACGTCATAGCAACGTTGTTTACGAATACATCGAGAAACCATCTTCAACGTTTGCGTGTATGTTCAATCATACGACGGAAGGGCATTATTGTCAATGCACATATTGCCGCTGCGAGAGGTTTAATGAACGACAGCTCATGGGTTGACGTGTTGCGTTGGTGAGTAGTGCAATACACTACTTTGTTAGTCTATTGATGTGACCGTGTGGTTAATACGCAGCGCTGCATATGTTGGCGTTCAGAAGATGCTGGAAAAGGTATTAGGCGAAGCGGAAACGATGGAAGTCGCAACTGGAACGACTGATGACATCGACGTTTCATATACTAGGAAGAGGATGGCAGTGGTGAATATTAAGAATATAGCACTGCTGATATATAGTTATTTGTTATACCACTGTACAGATTACACATGATTCAGTGTGTGAGTGTGCGTGCGTGCTTGCGTACGTGCGCGCGCGCACGTGTATGTGTGTGGTGCATATTGGTCGCCAAACAGACAGAGATTCGTCTGCAAACAAGATAAATAAATGTACCACAGTTGTTCTCGAAATTCTGCTGAGACTCGGGCTTCTTACGTAACATTCGTTAAACATGAATTACGAATGTGTCCTGCATTCATATTCGGTGTATGGTTGTACGTAGCTGTCTCTGTCACGTACACGCGAAATTTGGATTCGGTTGCTTGATGTCTGATGTAATTTAACAAGATTTAACAAGATTTCCATCCAGAGAATTAATTCTAGATGGCAGGTGGACAAGGAAGCCCTTTGGCTTATCGAGAGTCCAACCCTTTTATCTACATATATCCAGCCCTTCTGAGGTATGTGTCGATTTTATTTTTAAACATATTCACACTACTAGCACCCACACAATCATCAGATAACCTGTTCCATTCATTCACAGTCCTTTGTGAAAATGAGAACTTTCTCACGTCTAATCTACACTGCTCCTTTACTAATGTAACTTCATGTCCTCTAGTCTTTCTATCTTTCTTAACTGAAAAAAACATATTTCTATCAATATTTTCATAACCATTCAATATTTTAAACACTTCTATCTGATCTCCTCTCAATCTCCTGGTCTCTAGTGTTGTTAAACCACATTCTTTTAGGCGTTTTTCATAACTAAGATCCCTCAGTTTTTGTATCATTTTAGTCGCTCTCCTCTGTACTCTTTCTAGCATATCTATGTCCTTCTTGCGGTATGGCCTCCACGCTTGTATATAATATTCTAAATGAGGCCTAACTATTGTTTTGTACAGCGGTATTATTAGTTCTTTTTTTTCTTTATATGCTATATTTCGCCTAATCAATCCAAGGATTTGATTTCCCTTTGAAGCTGCAATTCTACACTGCTCTGAAACCTTCATGTCAGCACTAATTGTCAGCCCTAAGTCTTTTTCTTTTACAGTAGTACTTAGTACAGTTTCCCCCATTGTATATTCTACATATTCGTTCCCATGTCCTGTGTGAAGGCATTTACATTTCCCAAAATTGAACAACATTTGCCACTTTTCAGACCATTTGATCAACCTGTCAAGATCATCTTGCAAATGATGTCTATCCCCATCACTTTTAATCCTTCTAAACACTTTTGTATCATCTGCAAATTTCAACACCTTGCTAGCTATATCATCGTCCAAATCGTTTACATATATTAAGAATAATATAGGTCCCAGGACTGATCCCTGTGGAACCCCACTCAAAACTGAATTCCAGTTTGAAGCCTCCCCATCAACAACTACCCGTTGTCTTCTGTCAATCAGCCATTTTTCTATCCAGTTAATTATACCATTTCCTATGCCATGGGCTTTTAGTTTAAGCAGTAATCTCTGATGTGGCACTTTGTCGAAAGCTTTTTGAAAATCTAAGTAGATGATATCTACTGGTGATCCATCATCTACCCACTTAGTGATATCTTCCAAAAAACATAACATATTTGTTAAGCATGACCTCGCTTTTAGAAACCCATATTGAGATGGGTTTATCAAGTTATGTTTAACAAGAAAATCCACCATGTGATCTTTAATTAGTCTTTTTAATAATTTACAAATCACCGATGTTAAACTAACTGGTCTATAATTATTTGACTTGTTTCTCGAACCTTTTTTAAATAACGGTATAATGTTTGCTTCTTTCCATTCTAAAGGAACCACTCCCTCTTCTAATGACAAGTTGAAAACTGTTGCAAGCGGTATGCTAATTTGTTCTACAATTTCCACTAGTAGTTTGGGTGGAATACCATCCACTCCAGGTGATTTATTTTCCTTCATAGCCCTAATTTTCTTAGCTACCATTTCTGGGGTTACAATTAACTGTCTTAAATAGTCTGATTCTGCCCCCTTGAACTTAGCCTCTGGTACTGGCAGTGAACTAGTGTCTTCTCTGGTAAACACTGAACTAAAATATTCATTTAGGTCTTCTGCCATTAAGAATCCTTCTGATATTATATTTCCAGCACTATCTTCTAGAGGACCGACCTTATCCTGAACTTTCTGTTTGCTTCGAACATACGCATAAAAACTCTTGCTGTCATGTTTTATATTACAAGCTAATTTATGTTCATAGCTTCTCTTTGAATTTCTAATTTCAGCTGTAGCTTGGTTTAGTGCTTCTTTATAAATGTTGTAGTCTTCGTCATTTCCAGTACGTCTATATGACTTCCACATCATTTGTTTATACTTAATTTTTCTAATGGCTTCTTTCGATAAGTATTTCTTTCTGGTCCGTTTCCCTTGTTTTTTGAAGGGAACAAATTTATCTACGATGCACTCTATTTCATTCTTTAAGATATTCCAGCATTCTGTTGCTGTCTTATTCTTCAGTGTATTATTCCAGCCTATCTTTGCTAAATATTTCCTCATTTCCTTATATCTTCCTTTGTGGAAATTTCTCCGGAACTGCTTTTTATTATTTCTTTCTGATTTCACTTTGATGGTAAAATGTATCTGGTTGTGATCACTACTTCCCAGAGGCTCACATAATTTAAAATTGTCAACTAATTCATTCTGTGAGGACAAAACTAAGTCTGACACATTCTCTCCCCTGGTTGGTTCTAGCACATGTTGAGAAAGGAAACTATCTTGTACTAAAACTAAAAATTTGTGGTCCTCACTACCCATACTCTGTAGAGATTTCCATTTTATATGCCCATGGTTGAAGTCCCCCATAATAACACAGTCCCGTTTGCTCACTTCCCTTATAGCGTTTTGTATTTTTTCATTCTCTTCTATGCTTATGTTTTGACTTCGATAAACTAATCCAACCGTTAACGTTGAGTTTCCTGTAACTATGTTACACCAAACAGCTTCTTCGCAATCTGCTTCTCTGTCTAATTTTATTTCATAAGCCTGGATAGATTCTTTAATATATAAAATAACTCCACCTCCCCTTCTTCCTATTCTATCTTTCCTAAACATTACATATCCTGTCAGTCCCAATTCGGCATCTGATATATCGGTGGTTGCCCATGATTCGGTTATACCTATTATGTGAGGGTCAATACCTTCTACCATAATGTTTAGTTCATTTCTTTTGTTTACTATACTCCTTGCATTTAAACAAACACATTTATACCCAGCTTCAGAACAGTTTTGCAGACTGTTCTTTGCTGAATTATTTTTGCTGCCTTTATCTATGCCTCCAGTTTCAGGCTTCTCTGCGAGTCCCCCCTGCGAATTTAGTTTAAATAGATGCAACCTGTTCCACTGTCAACAGATCGCAGCAGATTCTCTGAGAATACTGCTGCCCCCTTTCCACTTAGATGGAGGCCATCTCTGATGTACATATCTTCTCTCCCAACAAAGTACCCCCATAAATCTAGGAATCCCACGCCCTCTTCCTCACACATCTGCTCAACTAGTGCGTTGATCGCCATCCTCTTACAGTTTCTGTATCTTGTCCCCCTTCCTCCCATTACTGGCAAAATTCCTGAGAGAATAACCTGTTCCACTCTTGTCTTCTTTAGCTTCCTCACTAGATGTCTGTACTTCTGAACTATCCCAGTTGTTCCCTCCTTGTCTGCATTGTTTGTCCCAACGTGTACTAGTATAGACCCTCCCTTGCCATGCCCCAATACCTTCTCTACCCTTTCGGTCACATGCTCTATCCTAGCCCCCGGTAGACATACAACAACATCCTTCCCCTCGCATATAGTCTTGTCTGTTTTTCTCAGAATTGAATCGCCCATAAACACTCTCTCTTTTCTCCTTGCCCCCTCAATCACTGCCTCGGAGTAGCTCCTCCGGTTTGCATATGTCTGGTTGTTGTGTTTTCCTCTTGTCGTCTTCTCTCCTGTCACATTCTCTTCCATTCCCTTCTTTCCTTTCTCTTGTCCCCTTTCCTCCTGTCATCTTCTCTTCTAGCACATTTACTCTCACTTCCTTTTGTCCCTTCTTCTTTCCTCCCATCACATTTTCTTCTCTCCTCTCCCGTCCCTTTTCCCCGGCTACCTCCTTAACTACGATCACTTTCTCCCCTGTCACCTTCACGCCTGTCATGTTTTCTGTGTTTTGCTGAACACTCTGTCTTCTTCCACCAGTCTTCTGTCTCACAGTCTTACCAACTGCCTCTGTGGTATCTACCTCTTCACCACCTGTATCGCTGTCGTGTCTCTCCTCGTTCTCTACAGTCTGACTACCTGCTGATCTATCACCACTGGCCAGTTTTCTTTTCCTCTGCCGAACACTTTTCCTCCGTCCCTCTGTTTTCTCAATGTCTTGTTCCTTCACACCGGTCACCTTCCTTCCTCTCAGTGTCACAACTCTGCTCCTTCTGTGTTGTAGAATTCTCAACTCTCTCCGCGTCATCCCTCTCTGCTCCATCTATTTCTATGTTGAGTCTCGCCTCCATCTCCTTCACTATATCCGTCAACTTACACACCTCCTTCATCAGACATTCCACCCTCAAACACCCCATACACCGAAAGGTGAATCCGTCATCTTTGGTCTCTGCCCATGGTTTTGGACAGCCAGACAACGCAAAATCCACCCAGCTCTGGCAGTCGTTGCAAACTAGGTGTCGTTTTGCCCTGAGTTGCCGCTTGCAAGGTGCCATATCAGAATTTATTTATGTTCAAAGTAGTTTTTATGTAGTCTTTGAAAAGACTTTTCTGTGTACAATTTACACCAGATTGTTTAGGTTATAGTTAGTTATATTTGTTAACACACAGTGACACACCGTGCCTTACCTAGTTACGATGTCGATGACAATGTATTCAAGTTAGGCTTAGATACAAGGTAGTCTTTACAAAGACTGTTTCCTGTGTACTATTATACACTTTAAAAGATTGTTATTTTAGGTTTTAATTACTCATCTAACTACACCGATTATCTCAAATAACGCTATTCTATTGTCGTTCACGGTACGCTAACTTCGCCAGTGACCTACTTTGTAAACAACGTTCCGATTACATTCACGTCCCCAATTATCGCTCGCAAATCGCCTAATTTTAATCTACCCTAGATTACTCCCTCTAGCTAAATTTTAACAAAAAATATTGCTTAATATATATCTATAATTACGTTATGTATGCTATACGCTCAATAATATAACTTATCTTGATCAAATATCCTTATATTTTCGCAAGTTTGCTGCACCAAATTCAAATCAATTCACCACCGGAAGTCCCCCAAATAATCATACATATGATCACATAGAGCTGCCTACTACCAAGTTACATTATCGGTTCCTTTACAAAATGATGCTTTATCATAAAACAGTGGTGTAGTACATAGTGTGCTTGTACCCCAGGCCAAATATATAGTAAAGAAATCGATGGACGTCCTAAATACGGTGGCTGACGTGATGCTGAACAGTCAAGTCCCTGGAGAGAAGGCGACGGTCTTGACGTCTGGCGGAATTGCTTTTGGAGTACTTAAGGATACTGCCTGTCAACTGAGTAATACATTTGTTGCACTTCCACAGTCTGGTGAACGCGTCATCAAACTCCCAAATTTGCGTCGGATCAACACGACACGTTCAGCTGCAGGCAATCTTTGTGTGAAAGTACGTTACTCGTTTGTCCTTGATTGGTTGTACATGTGATATATGTAGTTGCATGTGTAACTGACAATGTGTCCTATGAACATGACGCTCTGAAATTGTTTTTATTATTATTACTGTATTACTATGTTATTATTATTATTTTATTATTATTATTACAGTTGACGAATGCGTTCACAGCAGATTTGTCGGCTTCACCTGTAAGATATTACAGTATCGTTGACAGTCTTAGCAACTTATATTTACTTGCAGCACACACAACACCTGATGTGCCATCATCAGATGTTGGACTCCCAAATGTATCATGCTGTTTACTAGTGACATTTAGTTCAATAATCAGGAACATTGTATAGATTGGTGAATTAGTTTAATAGATACATCGATATAAAAATGACAAACACAAAAGTGAGTCTTTAAATATTTCATATAACTTGTTAGTATTCTGGATGAGCCAAAGACTGCCGACAATGCGTCCCACAGTCGTGGAGCTGTTGTATAAATGGAGAATCGCATACGCACTTCTTCGTGGTACATTAATGCAGTGATGGCGTACGGTCTTGGCGTAGACAGATGCCTATCACAAATTCTTAAGTGTATCAACTCCGCTAATGAAATCGGCGCCAAATCACACACATACACACACACGTACGCACGCACATACACACACAGACACACATCGGTACATCATCAACATATTGACAATGACTCGACTCGCTATTGGCATCCAATGCAACCTCCTCGACATAGGTGCAATGTTTTCATGTCTACTGATACGTATCACTAGTCTGGCAGCATTGTCTGCACTTGCTTCAAGCGAGCTGTACACAGTATAATTACATGTAGCACACACTACAGTCATCAGATGTGCCATTATCCGATGTTGGTTCATGTTCCTAGAAAGTCAGTCGTGTTCCGCTAGTGATATTTGCTTAAAACCAACCACGTCTTTTAAATGACGAGTGTATATTATAAAAACGTTGCATTATCAGTTTGATTAGGCTATACAACTTAAAATTGTTTGTAAGCAGGTGTTCTAATCACTGACCAGTATGTTCAATTGGGAAGATTCGTCAAGAAATGTTACCACTGGTGTAGTTGGATTGACGATAACTGCCGACAACAAACAACGGACGAATATCGCTCAATTTGACGATCTTCTTATAATCAGTGTCCCTAGTAAGTACCGTGAATGTTCTATTATGAGGGAAATTACAATAAAACTACTGAATGTGTTTCTTATTACCGTGCATAGCAACATTAATAACGTGTCATGTAGGCGGTCGTCTCTTGTCGAGAAGGCTTAGCAAATACGTATGATGTTTCCATCGAATGGAGTCATCATACAAATGTGACAGTTCGTAGTTGTATTTGTCTCGGTTATTTGACGGATACGCGGTTTGCCTACGTCAAACTGTGCCTTTACCAATAATGTTGATAACGGTTATAAGCATAAATTACACTAAAGAGAAACAAAGGCGTCGTTTGGTGCAAATGCATCTAAGAGAGTTAATAACCACTAAATGTTAGCATCTGCAATCAAGAATATTACGCCAGCGGTTTACTGGAATAACCTTCTTAAAATCACATAATTTAAATTCTACGGACAGCGATACGTTGCGATAAATATACACCATTACCTTCTCTTCCCAATTCGCCAGTCGTCAACTAAGAATATATTACTCTAATTTGCGTCGCCGAATTAGTTTTTACGCTGTAGCAGGTTCGTAATGTACATTGTACAGCATTATAATAGTTATTACAACTCCGAATCGAAGGGAATACCATAATCCAATGTATGAATTGGAGTATGCATATGCATGCTAAAGAAATACGGGCATTCGACTCGTCATCAAGGTCAGAAAGCTCTATTGGCAAAGCATCGAGGTCGTATGTTAATAAAAATTATGTCAAACGCCGAACTGTAAGATTTTACTAGAATATCCCACTTTGGAAATACATTGTAAACTATCGGCGTTATATTGTTTATTGTAATTACAAATGGTGTGATTGTATAAACTGTTTAGGTGTATAGGTCCATACAATTGCCTTCTGTTTCTCATTAATATTGTAGCATGACTTATATTAGACCAAACATTCCTGCACACAATTATCAGTTAAAAACAATTGTGTTGTCATAATGAACATTACAGTTAGGGGACCAGAACTTCAACAGAATATACTACAGAATGTATGAACGTACCATGTCTTCGGCATCCATTTTTGATGGTTTGACGGACTTTTTGCAACGAAATCTTTTTCAGTGATTCTGCAAATACAAGGGTGGTTTCTTGTACCAATTGGTGAAAACTGTTCAATGTGCATTATTTTGTTCTCTCCTTGAACGCAATATTTTATGGATGTGCTTGAACATGTCAGTTCAATTCAATTATGTATTTACAATTAGCACTGATGCATACAACGAGTGGACATATTCATAGTTTATTTGATTTGTTAAACATTGAACATAGAATATAAAACCTTTATGAAATGCATCAATATTCAAAATTGCAACGGTTTTTTAATCAGTACAGTGCAACCAAACTGATAGAAAAGTCGTTGTAAATGAAATATTTACAATTTGTTCAACGAAAAAAGAAGCTTTGACAGGCGACGCTCTCTAGCAAATTAATCAAGGCAGCTGTGAATTACCTCGTTTTACGGTAAGATGCAGGGCATTGCTAAATCAACCGCACGGGGCCTTTCGTTAACTTTCGTGTGATTAATAATGTACGTAATTGCTATAATGTTTGCTAAAAGTTAAATAGCATGTATTTTTCTATAACTCATCGATTTTTTACAAATTGTGATGCACTAGTCTGTCATGATGTGCACACTACTAAAACCGTCTCAAAATATTTATTACGTAAATTTACTTCAAACATGTCGTACTAGGACATGCGTACTCTTAGTGAACACAATGTCTGACTAATAAAAATATATATAAAATAATAAACATGAGTTCATATTCAGATCAGTATCAATTTTTTAGAACTGCTGAAATCGCAAATGGTGTACTTAACTTAATACCCAGCAATATCTTAAGGCATACGCTAAGGGTGACCAATTTATGAGAGGGACCAAACCATGCAAGTTAAGTATGCTACTACAAGTGATACGTTTGCAGTTGCTGCCGTTGACACTCATACCTACATTAACATAAATTTCGATGTGGAGCCAGATACTTTGAGAAACAGGGATATCACTCATTTCACATCGCGCGTAAAAACTTACAAGCGGATCCACGTCATGTTTTCGTTGCCCGCTAAGGAACCTGATGCGGCGCTTCTTCTTGTTCTTAAGACCGACTCCTACGCTAGGACGACGGATTTCTTTGGTGAAATTGGCACTTCTGCTGTTCTGGTTAAACTCGAATTTGCTGGCGGTCGATCCACAAAGATCGTGTCTAGTTTGAATAACTTAGGTTACTATGCAAGAATAACAGAAACCACCAATGGAACCGTGATCGTGTCCGGCATAGTGACTCACGGACCGTCAACAAGTCGACTTTATATCGGCTCGCTGCCCGCTTTCTACGACTCTATTCAATGTCAACAGTGTGAGTGGACATCAAAGAAATGCGGATTTTTCGATGAAATGTTGCTGTCAAGAACACACGTTCATTACACTCAACGTATTCGTCGAGTACGTGTGAGCACAACTACGCATAACTGCCTCTACTGGGACCCAATACATGAGGTCTGGACTAACACAGGTTGTAAGGCATGTATTGCATGAATTTATATATATATACAAATATATATATATATATATTCACATATATAATGTGTGTGCGTGCGTGTACGTGTTGCTGTCCTGTTGAAACCATGATTCCGAAAATGAAACCATGACTTTGAAAATACAGATCCGTACTAGAATAAGCGATCTAATTATGGGCTACCTAGCCAATACTTGACAACATATATACAAATAAGAAAAGTAAAGTGTGTTAAGATAAATAACATCTGCAGGATAAATCGATGCCCATTTGTGAAAAATAACATAAATATTAGATGTTCACGCGGCTAAATCGATTGGATTTGACGAGTAACCCAGTGAAAGGTGTCTTGGTTGGGCCATAATTTGAGCGATACCTATTCTCGTCTGCTAAAACGTAATGTGTTTGTCCATTTCAGGTTTCCCTCGACAATAAACCGGGATAAATTGTCTGTGAATGTAGTCACTTGTCGACATTTGGTGGGAAAATGCTAGTAGCACCCAACAAAGTCGACTTGTTTGAGTTGAAATTGTTTCTTGGGTTATTCCACAATGCCATTGTGTTAACATTTATAATAGCATGCTGGTGCATTTTCCTACTTACTGTAGTGTGGGCGAGACGAAAGGACAACACCCATCCGGTTGAGGTAAGCAATATGTTCAATCGTAGTGAACATGTTCATTATTTAGCAGACTAATGCAAAGTCTAATATAATTTTCTTATAAAGCAACTGTATATTTGAAATTCACTTCAAAGTTTCATCGTCCGCCACCAGTCGCATGTGTTCGTCCTCTGCTCGCCAGATGGAGGGTCGAGCAAGCTGTCCAACACATGAGCGAGCCTGGGGAAAAGATCAGTGGAAAGGGTGGGGGGAAGAGCCAACGAGAATTGTCAGATCACCTCAACCCCATTGACGCAACAGGCAACGTAAAGTTAATTTATGGCGAAGAACGTTATCAATACACGCCACGAGAAATGTTATTGGAAGGTTGAGGGACAGAGACAACAAAAAAGATCTGCAGCACATCACCAAGGCGCTAAGACAGCGAGGGTGCGACGACATATACGATGAGATAAAATAATAATATCACAAAGGAAGTAGCAAGGAAAACAGAACAGATACAAATGCGAAAGCATGGTCATAACACCATATGTCAAACGAGTGACATAACCGGTACAGCGCTCACAAAACATCACGACATAGCGTCAGCTGTCGGACCACACCTAAACCTAAATAAATACGAATACATCCCAAAGTGGAAGAGAGTAAGAAGACACACAGTGAGCATCAAATCCCTTGTAAGAAGTGCAACAACATCTACATAGAACAAACAAGGAGAACGTTCAGTGCACGACCGAAATAACACAAGAAAGATGTTGCGACATTCACAACTCATAAATCTAGAAGAAAGTGTATTCAGAGGCGCTAAAATACATGAACGATAAAATTAGCTAGTCAAATACATGATAATACATAGTAAAAACCGTGGTGCGTAATGCATAAGATAAAAAGATTATGTAATAAATGGAGAATACATTAATTAAAACGATACATAATATGACATAAATAAGTTAGTTAAATTTAAATAAATAATAAATTAATCATAACTACTGTTATGTTTGAGTTCACACGTTAAGCTACAGGATGGATGCTGCACGGAAAAAGTGAGTTTTAAAAAGTCGCTTGAATATAGCTGGCGCTGTGACAGTCTTTAATTCTGACGGAAGAGTGTTCCACACCTGTCGGGCCGAAACTGAGAATGAGCGATCGCCGTATCTGCTGTTGGATGGCGACACACTCAGGTCGTCGTGCGCTGGTCAGTACACGTCGAGCAAGTCGGTGATGTACGACGGTGCGATGCCATGTTGGGATTGGAACGAAAGCAGCAGTATTTTGTACACGCTATGCTGTTTCACCGGAAGTCAATGGACCGGGGTGATAAAGAATGTCTTTACCACGACAACCAAACTGCATCAATTACATGGATACAATCCTGCATTGAGAAATAGTGTTGCCACCTTACGAACACAATTACACTATAATTTTTTTTTTTAAATACGTGAAATACGTAGGACGTTTGACATAACTGAGCTATTGATTGACTAAAACGCATCATGTTTGGTTTAGGGTTACCTGATATCCTTAGTAGACAATGACCAGGAGTCGAACTAGTACTACCTGGTGACGGTAATGACGGGTTGGAAGAACGGTGGCGGAACGACGTCGGCGGTGGCTCTGTATATCGCTGGTATTTGGGCGAGCACTGTTATCCACGTGATTCATGATCCTCGCAAGTGTTTGCTGGAGACTGGATCGGAAAAATGGTTTCTGCTCGCAGCAAAACAGTCGCTAGGCGATCTGAGAACACTGACGGTGTGGCACAGTTCCAGCGGTCTCTTCCCAAATTGGTTTGTCTAAACTAACATTTTATTCATTACTGCTATAATTTTCTTCATTATAGTTATTACAACACGTGGAGTGCAGTGGTGCAGTGGCTAGAGCTTCGGACTCTCGACCGAGAGTACCCAGGTTCGAATTCTGTGCTGCGGTGTCGAACCTTGGGCAAGTTCGTTCACTCTACGTTGTTCCAGTATACTCAGCTGTATGAATGAGTACCTGGCTATGGACAGTGTTGGACATTTGTGTACGAATAGTCTTCGCGCATTAATTGTAGCATGGCTAGATCCTTCCCAGAGAACTCGATATGCTGTTCGATTGAACAGGTGTGCCAGGGGGTAAAGTGTAAAGCCCTATCAGCAGTCCTGAGCACTGGATACTGCGCTATATAAGAACTTACCTGTTTAAGCGTTAGCAAGTGAACATAAATACAAGTACAGAAAATGTGAGAAACCAGAATGGGTTTGAGTTTATAAGATGGTTATAATTATAATAACATCGATAGCAACGTGATTAAAGAAAAGACCAATGTAATATTTACGCACACTATTGGAGGCTTATACAAGTGCAACCAATACTAAGCATAAGCAGGTGACATAGCGCACTTTGCTCAGTATATTAAGCCTAATACATCCGAAAAACGTTACTGTGTTTATTTTCAGGTATCTTAATCAGATAACGGTTCGCGACGTCCAGACAAACGAGTGTTGGCATTTCAAGTGCAACGACTGGTTAACGCCAGAAAAAGGATTGCGCAGTATCAGGCGGACACTTGCGGTACACAAAAAAGGAAATTTACGTTACAGAACTAAGATAAAGGCTGCACAGATTGTTCGAGATAATCACCTATGGCTAAGCATCTTCTTTCCACCGTCACATGGCCTGTTTGCTCGCGTTCAACGCGTCGCCTGCGCTATGTCTTTTATCATGGTAGAGATGGTCACATCAGTCTGTATCTATATTTCTATAATGCCACCAGTGGAGACATGTTTACCTTTACTTATAACCTAGTATGTATCTATATTTCTATAATGCCACCGGTGGAGACTTACCTTACCTTTACTTCTAACCTAGTATGTATCTATATTTCTATAATGCCACCAGTGTAGACTTGCCTTGACTTTACTTATAACCTAGTCTGTATATATATGTCTACAGTGCCACCAGTGGAGACATGTTTACCTTTATTTATAACCTAGTCTGCATCTATATTTCTACAATGCCACCAATGGAGACATGTTTACCTTTACTTATAACCTAGACTGTATCTATATTTCTACAGTGCCACCAGTGGAGACATGTTTACCTTTACTTATAACCTAGTGTGTATCTATATTTCTACAATGCCACCAGTGGATACATGCCTTACCTTTATTTATAACCTAGTCTGTATCTATATTTCTACAGTGCCACCAGTGGAGACTTGCATTACCTTTACTTATAACCTAGTCTGTACGTATATTTCGACAATGCCACCAGTGTAGACTTGCCTTACCTTTACTTATAACCTAGTCTGTATCTGACTTAATGTTAAAATAATACTTCCGAATACGTTAATTGCATCGAATTGGTGGCAGTGCTGTATTTTGTGTTCTTGTCCTGTTGTGTTGTGCTATTAAACTTAATAAATTGTTCTCTGTTATGTGTAGTATTCTGATTACATTTGACATTCATATAGCTTAGCAAACACTTCACTGTTGTTAAGGGCATTTCTCCACTTTTTATATGTATATCTTCACAATAGTTATGACAATACAAATTTATTGTCACTTGGGGGAATCCATGTGGAACATCAGACCATAAAGTAAATGTACAGGCACTTTAAAAGAACGTCAAATACACCATGTGCTTACACGTGCGCACACACTCACCCACGTACACGCAAAGCAATCATGATTTATATGTAAAAAAAGTAATAAAAGTTAGTTATAAAAAATAAATATTCTCTCAAATCATCCCAGGATCACTAAGTGTCAGACTGGCAAAGAAGACAGGCAAATATGGAGGAAACGAAGGACAGTTACTCATCCATTAGACTGATCAAGAAGACGTAACGCTGGAGGGAACAAAGGACAGTTACTCATCCATTAGACTGATCAACAAGACATAAACATGGAGGGAACGAAGGACAGTTACTCATCCATTAGACAGATCAACAAGACATAAAGCTGGAGGGAACGAAGGACAGTTACTCATCCATTAGACTGATCAACAAGACATAAAGCTGGAGGGAACGAAGGACAGTGACTCATCCATTAGACTGATCAACAAGACATAAAGCGGGAAGGAATGAAGGACAGTTACTCATCCATTAGACAGATCAACAACACATAAAGATGGAGAGAAAGAAGGACAGTTAGTCACACATTAGACTGATCAACAAGACATCAAGATGGAGGGAACGAAGGACAGTTACTCATCCATTAGATTGATCAACAAGACATAAAGCTGGAGGGAACGAAGGACAGTTACTCATCCATTAGACAGATCAACAACACATAAAGATGGAGAGAAAGAAGGACAGTTAGTCACCCATTAGACTGATCAACAAGACATCAAGATGGAGGGAACGAAGGACAGTTACTCATCCATTAGATTGATCAACAAGACATAAAGCTGGAGGGAACGAAGGACACATACTTATCCATTAGACTGATCAACAAGACATAAAAATGGAGGGAACGAAGGACAGTTACTCATCCATTAGACAGATCAACAAGACATAAAGATGGAGGGAATGAAGGACAGTTACTCATCCATTAGACTGATCAACTATACATAATCCGCACACAACTTTTCGCTGAACACGTAGTACATCCACGAATTAAAGCTGACAAAAAACGACAGAAGCTTAGACAGACACTACAGGTAGCTGCAACAGTGCTCTCTATCCCGAAGACTGTGCGGGTGTGTGAGGATGGTTGGGTTTGTGAGTGGGGGGGGGGCTGGGTGGTGTGTATGTGCGTGCATGTATGGGTGGGTGGGTGGAAGGTTGTTTTGGGGGGGGTGGATAGTGGTGTTGGTAAGTCTGTAGGTGGGCGAGCGCTCTTGGGGTCCTGCAGGGCTGTGGGTCACTGGCATAAGAACGAAATTATCAATATTGGGGGAGCTGACAACCGAATCTTCAACACCACTCCGATGTCAGATCACGGCATCAGAAGATGAGTCATTGAAGCCCACAGAAACCTTCAATTGCACACGTCCCTTCACGATTCCCCAAAACCACCACATCCAGGGTCAGGGCAGAACCACATGTCATGCCCATGGACCCCTTTTTATGACGCAGGGCTTCCTGTTCATTCAAACTAATCTTCCTTGACCAATCACTTTTTAATGGATATGGGTCTTACTGTGTCTTATTCATTTGATGTCACTCCATCTTTTGTTGACCAGTTGTAGGTTGCTGTCAATTGTCTGGCACCAGTTCATTCTCTATTAAAAAGCGTTGAATTTGGTATTTCTCATTGTGTATGGACCCTGATAAATACCTGCCAATGTCCAAACCTCAACATTTTTACTGACACCTGACAAGATGAGACAATACTAGTAGAGCCTATCTTACTTCATCACCATACTTCTTTAGAAGAAGACCCAGACAGCAGTACTGGGCACTGTCTCTTGTGAGAATGACAATGACATTTATTTACTACCTGAATATTTTACTGTTTCATGCCATGGATTTCCTGACATACACAAACACAAGGATTAGGCCTCTACTGGTAACCAGTATTTGCTCTCAATACGAATTATCTTTCCATCTGGACTAGGTTTAGTTACAGGAACTAACAAATGTTTATAATAATAATAATGTTTTTATTTCAGAAAAGCATCGTGTCCATATAGAAAAAGTACGTCGATAAAAACATCCATATAAGAAATAAACAAATAATATCAATAAAAACAGGATATTTAAAAATTATACAAAGCCTTGATCCACTGATGCCGCAAGTGCGACAAACTGTATATGTCGCTAGTAACAATACTCTGAATAACTGTACCTACACACCTGTAAATCCTCATGATTAAGCTAAAAATAGCTCTTCTGATAATACATTTCTATGATTTTACATTAGCTGTGGCAAACATGTGGCTAGCTGTACATCTCATAGACAGATTGCTCAATATCCTATATAAAGTGTTATAGACAACAATTGCCGAAAATTAGATTTATAAAAATAACCCATAGTGCACGCATATAAATATTACTGAAATATGCAGTAAACAGCTTAATCTTTATAGCAGTGGAGCAAAAATGAAATTTTTACCGTAACATGTTATTTCGGCATAAAGAAGTCTCACTTTGGCTTGAATGTCAGCCTCATCCGATAAGTCGTTACAAATGACATGCCCAAGGTATTTACAAGAGGTGGCAAAGTTTAACTTATTTCCTCGTAAAGTAATTTCCTTGGCAAAATTTGAGTTTCTAGAATCAGGGATTTACCAGCATTATATTGAACATCAAGCTCACACCCATAAGAATAACATGTCAAGTAAAATTTGTAGTCTCTTGGCGGAAGGAGCGAATAGAAGTAGGTCATCAACGTATATCAGGTGATTAACAATCATAGTACCCAGACTACAACCAAGGTTGTTTGTGTAGTTGTACACTCAAATTGTACATGTAAAGGTTAAAAAGTAAAGGGGATAACTTTCCACCTTGCTTAACACAGTTACCCACCAAGAAGAAATCCGAGTAGATAGATCCTATCGGATACATACAAATTGGTTATTGACCTCATTGCTGAGTATTCTTAGAACATATTTCGGTACATCTCGTTGTTCTAATTTCATTAACAGCTGTCGATTGACTCGATCAGATGCTTTTGAAGCATCCAGAAATACAACATGCATAGCTGAACCATATTTGGTGTAAAATATTAGTAATTCCAAATAAACACACATAGCTCCATTCCATGTTTTGTCTTAAATCCAAACTGATCAGGTGTAGTTTGCAAGTACGTTTCCATTCTGTTGAATAACACAATATCTATTATCTTGGAACATATGTTACAAAGCCATATTGGCCTGTAATTACCTTTGTCATTTACCCGTCAATTTTTATCTAATAAATGGTACAATAACAGACATTGAGATATATATATTTTTGTAGTGGTGCTTCCACATTGACCCAATATCACCTTGTATACCATCAATGTTTGTTTCATCGACATCATCATGGAAGTAGGCCAAAGCGTCAGGAACGTGCAGAAAGTACAGAAGAGAAGTCTATATAACCTTTTATCAGTGGGTTTCATTTCAGCGTGACATTGCTAGTAAGCATTTATTGAGAAGTCTTTGTCATGTTTTCCTCCTGTTGAATAACTCAGCTCTTGTCTTCAAGTAGGCAGTGTGGTCGTCAAGATGCTGCAGACAAGGAGGCATTGATGTACTGATGAAGGACAGGATTTCCTTTTTACCTGAAAAGAAAATAGAACACTTTACATTAGAAAGTAGTTTATAATATTGTTCTACTGCAAACAATGTATGTTGTAACTACGCGTGCTGTGCTATATTGTTAAAGCCAGCCCAGATGATAGTATTTTAAAACAAAACATTTAAATGTGTTTCTACTGTATTGACAGATTTTCTTATTAATATTGTTTATGTTTATAACAATTACATACACCTAAATCACTAGTGTTCAAGAATAAAGAGAACTTTTATTAGATAATACTGTCTAAAAAAGGCCATTTAGAGAAATGTTGGTTGTGTCAACTTGTGTGTATTTGTAATCTACACTTCTCTGCTAATATAAATGTGCTACCAACCAGGTTTACACTGTTGTATTCTGCATTATTCTCCGCCTGCACTAACAACCTTAATATTCTAAAGTCGTTAATTAATTGGTATTGTTAGTATTACAAATTTATAAAGCAACTGAATTTTTGTTGAGCTGTTTTAATTAAAAATAATATATATTTTAATAATGTCATAAACATAAGGTTGACACATATTAAAATCGAGACTTATGGACTATGCCGAACAACCTTGTAGAAGTTGTTATGGCATAACGCCAGATACTTGGGGTAGTCTAAATGTGATAATGAAATAATGATCTACTGTAGCAATGGTTGAGGCCGTGATAAAGTATGCTATGTTTCATTATTATGGTGGCCATTTTGTTTCTGTCCATGGAAACGGTGGTTTGGGTGGAACACCCTATACAGGTGTCACATCTTCCCTTAATTCCAAGGTACTGCGCCAGCATGTTTTAACGGGCTTGTGGTGACCTGGAGTGTTTGCATTTGCTGCTCTACACTGCAAATTAATTTCCCTCACAAGGGACAATAAAGTATTGTAATTGTGATGTGTTGTTTTTAGTCCTTTGGGCCGAAGGTCCAACGGACTATTGACATCACTCTGTGTCCGCCGTTAGCTGCCATATCTCAGAAACCGTTCAGCAACTTTTTCCTCCAATTTTGCATAGACGTATCTTAGGGCACTGCCACTATGCATGAGAAATCTGTATTTGATTGAATCGTTCTAAGGGCTCCCTAGGGTCTCCAAGGGCCCCAAAACTGGTAAAATTTGTACATTTTGCCTATTTTTTCAAAAACTGTTCAGTAACTTTTTCTCTAATTTTGCATATACATTTCATGTGGTAGTGTCACTGTACAAAAGAAATCTGTATTTGATTGAATCATTCTAAGGGCACCTAATGACCCCCAAAAGGACCCCCGAAACTAGTTAATCTTCATATTTTGCCTATTTTTTCAAAAACTCTTCAGTGACTTTTTCTCTAATTTTGCAGACATTTCATGTGGCAGTGCCAATATACACAAGGAATCTGTATTTGATTGAATCATTCTAAGGGCACCAAAGGTCCCCTAAAATGCAAAATTTGCCAACTAAATTGCCTACTGCAGTAGCAGCTCTATCTGGCTTACAGTCCTTTCCTAAACTAATCCCTTTTCCTACAACATATGTCACATGCACAGTCTGTGTAGGTTGGCAGAGTGACAAGTGACCCATCCCACCCCCCACCTCACTGTCTAGGAAGGGTCCTTGCCTGATGGAAACTGTGACTAATCTGTAATTGTTCACTGGCAGAGGCTTGTGTCAACAGCTTCTAGACCAGTTTAGGCAGCTTGCAGTAGCACCTTTCAGTCTACCTAAAGAACAGAGGGAATGCTGACCTTTGGACAGTGACAGGTGCTAATCCACCCTCTGAGCAAACAGGTTTCTTCATTAATTAGCACTGTTAGATGAATGACACATTTGGATCACAACTTAGGCATTGGGTCTTTTGTATGATTTATTATTTTGTAGATTGAAAACAATCTGTGAGACAGCTGTTTCTTAATAATTATTTTTAGATAAAGCGTGCGGTGTCAGAAAACTAATTTATTGTAATTCAATGTCTGCTAATTAGACTGTGTAATATTATGTAATTGAACTGCACAAGTAGTCTGGCCTTTCGGGAATTCACACCCTAAGGTGATTTTTTGTTGATATTTACCTTTGTAAATAGGACACAAGGTCATATAATCAATATAAATTTGAATGTAACATATAACAACTGGCTGTATTGAATATTCTATGAATGACACATTTGGATCACAACTTAGGCATTGGGTCTTTTGTATGGTTTATTATTCTGTAATTAAAAACAATCTGTTAGATAGCTGTTTCTTAATAATTTTTTTAGATAAAGCGTGTGGTGTCAGAAAAGTATAATTTATTGTAATTGAATATCTGCTAATTAGGCTGTGTAATATTATGTAATTGAACTGCATGAGAAGTCTGGTTTGATTTGCATTAGTACCTCATTTTGCGTGAATGGTCTGTTTATGTGTTCGTTTGACTGGGAAATCTATCTTGGATCAAAAGGTATCTCACTAGCTGCAGTTTCACTTTCAGGTTTTTCACCGAGTTTTTCAACGTGGTTCATAAACTTATCCAGTGAAATATTTCCACATATTTCACTGCTGTTACTTGCTTTATTAAGTATATCCCAGTATTCTGCAGGCTTGCAATGTTTTAGGTTGCGCAAATTTTCATGTAACTGTTTATGGTAGCATTTTGATATTTGTTTTATAAAATATTTATACCCACTAGCCAATTCTCTTAACTCTGCTTTAGCTTTGTCATTTTTAATTTTCTTTAGTCTACCTTTTGCTCTCAAATAATCTGTCCTCTTAGTTTTACACATAAAGACATAATCTGGCATAACTTGATAAGTCTTTGTAGCAGCACATTTGTACTTCCAGTGTATCAGTGCATCATAACATGCATAATGTGTGCCACATTTGAATGTCATGCATGTAATATTTCCATGCAATCCATTTGCATATATAATGTAAAATTTCAACAGCCGTTTTCTTAATTTTCACTTTTTGACCTTTACCATGTTCAATGCTCCATAACTTCGCAAATTTTTGTAGCAGTCATAATTTTTGAAACCGTGTAAAGAACCCTACCCAACCTTTACAAGAATGTAAGAATACAATGTTACTATTTATCCGACTTATCACTCATTTGGTCAGCCGGGGTCACATTAGTCCAAAGGATTTAAGATCCTCTTGGCCCATTTTTTCATAATGGATTTAACACAATCAAGGATCAACATATAAGCTGTTATTAGTATTATTTTATAATGAATCTAACACAATCAGAGATAAACATAAGCTGTTCTTATTATTACTTCATAATGCATTGAACACTACTTGAGATCAACATAAGCTGCTATTATTATTATTTCATGATTTTAATACAATCAGGGATCAACATATAAGATGTTATTACTATTATTTTATAATGATTTTAACACAATCAGAGATCAACATAAGCTGTTATTATTATTATTTTATAATGAATTTAACACAATCAGAGATCAACATAAGCTGTTATTAGTATTATTTTATAATGAATTTAACACAATCAGAGATCAACATAAGCTGTTATTATTATTATTTCATAATGAATTTAACACAATCAGAGATCAACATAAGCTGTTATTATTATTATTTTATAATGAATTTAGCACAATCAGAGATCAACATAAGCTGTTAGTATTATTTTATAATGAATTTAACACAATCACAGATCAACATAAGCTGTTATTATTATTATTTTATAATGAATTTAGCACAATCAGAGATCAACATAAGCTGTTAGTATTATTTTATAATTAATTTAACACAATCAGAGATCAACATAATCTGTTATTATTATTGTTTTATAATGAATTTAACACAATCAGAGATCAACATAAGGTATTATTATTATTATTTTGCTGAACTGTTTTCAAACATTCCATATCACCTGCAGTACCTTACTTATTTATAAATATACAGACACTGTATTTTGTTAATAAATGAAACGTCTGACATACCCACTCTTCAGCCAATGGTTTTACAAGTATAAATGTTACTTGTGAAGTGGCTAAACTTATGAAATCATGTGTACCTCTTTTCTTTGGTTGTGGTACCACTTCCTCCTCGTTGCCAGAGATAGCGCCAACTGCTGCTGAAATGTATATAACTATAGTATTAATGGTCAAACTACAGACACAATAAACAACTATTATTGATGTAATAAATTAACGAAAAACCATGACCACATTGGCTTTGAATACATCACATTTATGGGAAACTGGATAAGTAAATGAGCCATTCTACTCTATCACGTATACCTGTAAGGCATCAGTGAATTAATACCTTCACGTGACCCGTTGTTAGACAAAAGATCAGGCAAGTCATCAAAATGGATGCAGAACACATGCAGTTTGTTGTAATTCCATCAAATATTTTGTTGAAATTCTGGCTCGAAGTGAATTCCTTTTTGAACAAAACATAGAACAAAGTTGTTTAAGGCCAGACACGGCAGGTAGATATGATTATGTTTTACTTTGTGCAAACTGTTCAATTTTTTCTGCCCAATGCATCAAATCGGTCCTACTGAGTAAAATATATATTTAACTTTTTTCAGCCAGACCCCCCACTTCCATGGTAACAAACAAAATGTCCACCATTTTTAGCAAATATTGGCAAATTTGGAAACACTGCCATTTTTTATTGAACCCATATATAGGTATAATTTTTGCAAATCCATGTTCTCCATAGATTATATTGTGCAATGATCAGAGCATTTTTTGAAATGTTTTTATTTTTTTAAATAATTGTTGGTTAAAATACAAAAACAAATCTAGTTTTATGGCAACAAATATGGCTATATCTTTCCAACTATTCATGATTTTAAAACCGTGTCTGATCATTGCACACAGTAGAATATGCTGAATGCAACACTGAAAACATTATTTATATAGCATAATTATTCCCAGAGATATCCCATTTCAAAATGCAGAAATTTGAAGATAAATGTTTTTTGAGAAAATGGCTGTCAAAGATTGCATAATGGATTTCATTGCATGATATCGACATGCTTGATCCATGACAAAAACTCACTTAGAAGTACGTAATTGTCACAGAAGTGAACTTTATTGATAGAATGCATACAATGGTATAATAATCTGGCAAAAAAACATTTTCTCGTGTGTTTTTGTCAAAAAACACCATTTCACCTGGGGTGTCTGGCTTAAGAGAAAATTGCATGTGGGAAAGACAGATTTAGCAGACGTCATGCCGCCCTTGTAGGTGTAAACGTCTTTGGTTGGCTAAGCTTGACGGAGGTCGCGCGCATAAATCTGATTGTGACATAGACAAACAATGACATACCGGATCCACCAATTTACATGAATAAGTTTGTGGTTCATTATTCTCTTACAATCAGAATCATAGCAGGATCCAGGGAGCATTGGGGCATGTGCAATTGGAGGTTTTTTGCGAGCCTCAAGGTTGGTATTTTTTGCGAGCCTCAAGGTTGGTATGTTGGCGAGCCTCAAGGTTGGTATGTTGGTGAGCCTCAAGGTTGGTATGTTGGTGAGCCTCAAGGTTGGTATGTTGGTGAGCCTCAAGGTTGGTATGTTGGTGAGCCTCAAGGTTGGTATGTTGGTGAGCCTCAAGGTTGGTATGTTGGTGAGCCTCAAGGTTGGTATGTTGGTGAGCCTCAAGGTTGGTATGTTGGTGAGCCTCAAGGTTGGTATGTTGGTGAGCCTCAAGGTTGGTATGTTGGTGAGCCTCAAGGTTGGTATGTTGGTGAGCCTCAAGGGTTGAGCCTCAAGGTTGGTATGTTGTGAGCCTCAAGGTTGGTATGTTGGTGAGCCTCAAGGTTGGTATGTTGGTGAGCCTCAAGGTTGGTATGTTGGTGAGCCTCAAGGTTGGTATTTTGGTGAGCCTCAAGGTTGGTATGTTGGTGAGCCTCAAGGTTGGTATGTTGGTGAGCCTCAAGGTTGGTATGTTGGTGAGCCTCAAGGTTGGTATGTTGGTGAGCCTCAAGGTTGGTATGTTGGTGAGCCTCAAGGTTGGTATGTTGGTGAGCCTCAAGGTTGGTATGTTGGTGAGCCTCAAGGTTGGTATTTTGGTGAGCCTTGAGGATGGTGCAATTGGAGTGTTTCACTCCCCCAAACTACCCTGTGTGGATTCGCCCCTGATAATGTAATGTCACCTTTCTTCCTCGGCTGCTGTGCGTCCTCATCACTGCAGCCCTTGATGTCAGCCACAACTACAACATATTATGACTGTAACATCAATGATGATGATGTAGATGTCATCAGTGTATTCTAAAGACTTTCATCTAACTCAACATTTTATAAGTAGGCACACATTACATTACAACAATACAACTTTTACTATTAACTATTTTATATTATTATTATTTACACACTATTTGGAAGTTTATTTACAAAACAGGATAACAACAACACTTATGAAAGGAAAGCATAACATCTATATTGCGTTGCATATGCTAAACATTATATCTGATGTAATATCTCTGAAAGATACCAAAATATGCATTCCAATTGGTTGAAAAATAAAATAAGACATTAAACAGGTATTGGGTCTAAGTGGGAACGGGTAACATTTATAAGGGTCTAACGGGGCACATTTCCAAGGGTCTAAGGAGGCAGGGGACACATTTCCAAGGGTCTAAGTGGGCAGGGGGCATATTTCCAAGGGTCTAACGGGGCACATTTCCAATGGTCTAAGAGCACAGGGGGCACATTTC
The DNA here is from genome assembly GCA_020002185.1 of Paraescarpia echinospica. NCBI lineage: Eukaryota > Metazoa > Annelida > Polychaeta > Sabellida > Siboglinidae > Paraescarpia > Paraescarpia echinospica. Next base: position 49,509,067 of record CM034544.1, on the reverse strand, counting down.
CAAGGGTCTAGGTGGGCAGGGGGCATATTTCCTAGGGTCTAACGGGGCACATTTCCAAGGGTCTAAGAGCGCAGGGGCACATTTCCAAGGGTCTAAGTGGGTAGGGGCATATTTCCAAGGGTCTAACAGGGCACATTTCCAAGGGTCTAAGAGGGCAGGGGGCCCATTTCCAAGGGTCTAAGGGGGCACGGTCACAGGGGCCCATTCAAAAACGTGATGCCAAATTCCAATGGTCTAGGGGGTACATGCCCCAGGCTCCCTGGATCCACCTATGAGTAAATGCTTTTATATAATTATCAATCTAACCTGCATAGCTCATACACTTACCAATTGTTCTTTTCTGCACATTCCCAAACCGGCTGTTGGCGCTGGTTCACTGGTGCCTGGGATAGATTTAGACAAAAGGTGACCAGGTATTTGCCATAAGTATAATACATTTTGCACATAATGCAGCAGTGTTTGTCAGAATGTATTTGTTTAGCGTTGTGACAGGGCACTAGGTTGTTTTTGAAAGGGTAAAAGGGTGGTAAAAATTATACAAGTTATCAGCATGTTAATTTAGGGACTGTCATCTTAGTTTATAAACAGTTATTTTGAGTGGGGTGCACTGGCGTAGTGGCACTGACCTCTCAATGGAGAGAACCCTGGTTTGAATCCTGTGCTGCCGTTTCAAACCTTGGGCAAATTCATTCACTTTACGTTGCTCCAGTCCACCCAGCTGTATAAATTAGTACCTGGCTATAGACAATGGTGGATATTTGTGTACAACTAGTCATTGCGAATTAATTGCAGCGTGGCTGAATGCTTCCCAGAGAAGTCAATATGGTGTTCGATTGAACAAGTCTGCCAGGGAGTAAAGCATTCTGAGTAGTCCTGAGGACTGGATACTGCGCTATATAAGAACTTACTCTACTTTTCTTTTCTTATTTAGTGGTATTTGCAGCAATGTGTGCTAAATTAAAAAGAACTGTATTTTGCTATAAGCACTGCCTTGAGAGTTGGTTTAATAATTACCGTCATCCAGATTCCCTTGCATCCGCCCTTTGGTGGTGTGGTGGTGACACAGGTCTGTGTGATGTGTCTAGTGCCATAGTGTAGTGTGGTGGTGACACAGGTCTGTGTGGTGTATCTAGTGAAATTGTGTAATGTGGTGACACAGGTCTGTGTGATGAGTCTAGTGCCATTGTGTAGTGTGGTGACGACACAGGTCTGTGTGATGCGTCTAGTGCTGTAGTGTAGTGTGGTGGTGACACAGATCTGTGTGATGTGTCTAGTGCCTTAGTGTAGTGTGGTGACGACACAGGTCTGTGTGATGCGTCTAGTGCTGTAGTGTAGTGTGGTGGTGACACAGATTTGTGTGTTGTGTCTAGTGCCATAGTGTAGTGTGGTGGTGACACACGTCTGTGTGATGTGTCTAATGCCGTAGTGTAGTGTGTGGTGACACAGGTCTGTGAGATGTGTCTAGTGCCATAGTGTAGTGCGGTGGTGACACAGGTCTGTGTGATGTGTCTAGTGCCATAGTGTAGTGCGGTGGTGACACAGGTCTGTGTGATGTGTCTAGTGCCGGAGTGTAGTGCGGTGGTGACACAGGTCTGTGAGATGTGTCTAGTGCCATAGTGTAGTGTGGTGGCGACACAGGTCTGTGTGACGTGTCTAGTGCCATAATGTAGTGTGGTGGTGAAACAGATCTGTGTGACGTGTCTAATGCAGTAATGTAGTGCAGTGGTGACACAGGTCTGTGTGACGTGTCTAGTGCCGTAGTGTAGTGTGGTGGTGACACAGGTCTGTGTGATGTGTCTAATGCCGTAGTGTAGTGTGGTGGTGACACAGATCTGTGTGATGTGTCTAGTGCCTTAGTGTAGTATGGTGACGACACAGGTCTGTGTGATGGGTCTAGTGCTGTAGTGTAGTGTGGTGGTGACACAGATTTGTGTGTTGTGTCTAGTGCCATAGTGTAGTGTGGTGGTGACACACGTCTGTGTGATGTGTCTAATGCCGTAGTGTAGTGTGTGGTGACACAGGTCTGTGAGATGTGTCTAGTGCCATAGTGTAGTGCGGTGGTGACACAGGTCTGTGTGATGTGTCTAGTGCCGGAGTGTAGTGTGGTGGCGACACAGGTCTGTGTGATGTGTCTAATGCCGTAGTGTAGTGAGTAGTTTGTAGTGTATGTGCTTCACGCTCTCGCTTCCTGCTAGCCCCCTAGCAGGGGTGAAAAGGGAGCCGAATGTGTAAGCCTTCCCTGCTGGTACATAGCCTCTCCATAGACAAGACTCTAGCATGACCTCCTTGTGGTACCCTGTGGATATTGGGCACATTGCGGCCCCAGGCTAACATGCTAGGGATCTAGGCGAAGGACAACTCTGATTCCCAACCTGGGTAGACCCAGCTCATTAGCCTTGGCAGGCAGTGGGTCTTGAAGGAAAACTCTGATTTTAAACCAAAGAGACGGTCCCTCATAGTCTGTGAAATAAAACTGTACTGCCAGATGATACTGAACTGAATGCGAGATGTGGTAGATGCTAAGCTGCTAAGTAAGTGTCCCTTCACTCTGTTTTCACACATACCAGCTGGGGACTGACAGTTATCGGCCTGGCCAATTTCCTGGACGAAGGAGACTCTGTTAGAGCTGGACATAGACACTTCAGCATGCAGAGTGGAGATGTGGTGTTGGTTTGTGGTGACCATCAGAGACATGCCAGCCTGATTACATGTCTGTCTCACTGCTGGCCAACCAGAACAGTGGGTCTTTGACCCTATTCAAGCAGACACTTGTTCATACACAAGTGGTGTAACGACATTACGTATGGACACCGGATATGTGTGTGCAGAAGATGTGTCAATTTAACTTCCCTCCGCCTACAGCCGTGTGGCAGAAAATGCAGACAAAAAAATACAGTTCGAACTGTATGAAGCGAAAGGGTTTGTAAAAAGGGGACAAGGGTATCTGTGCATCATGTAATTGTCATGGTTCCCACAGCAAGACCAATGAAGATAGAGATACTTACAGTACAAAGTACAGCTGTACATCAACTTCAGCAAACTTCCACACATTTCATAAGATACCTGCCAGGGGTAGTGTAATCAATACCAACCCTGGCTTGTGAGGATGGTTTCAACCAAGGTGGATCCTCTCATGTCTTTTAAGTGTGGCCTTTTCTGTAAATAACTTTCCACATTGATGACAAATGAACAGAATCGCACCTGTATGAGTCAGATCGTGATTGGCTAGTTGACTTGTTTGTGTGAATGATTCTTCTTTGTGTGACTCATTTGGTGACGGGTGAGGTGACCTGTCTGTCTAAACGACTGTCCACATGTAGCACAACCATACAGCTTCACGTTTGTATGAATCCTTTCATGAACAGTAAGACTGTTGGAATGACTGAATGACTTTCCACAGGTTACACAACAGTATGGCTTTACCTTTGTATGAGACTATGAGTCCTTTCATGATGTTTACGGCTGCTGGAATGTCTGAAAGACTTTCCACACGTAACACAAGAGTACGGCTTTATATCTGAATGAATCCTTTTATGAGCTGTAAGATGTTTGGAAAATTTGAATGATTTTCCACACGTAATACAAGCGAACGGCTTTATATCTGAATGAATCCTTTCATGAACACTAAGACTGCTGGAATGACTGAATGCCTTTCCACAGGTTACACAACAGTATGGCTTTACCTTTATATGAGTCCTTTCATGTAGTTTACGGCTGCTGGAATGTCTGAAAGACTTTCCACACGTAACACAAGAGTACGGCTTTATATCTGAATGAATCCTTTTATGAGATGTAAGATATTGGGAAAATTTGAATGATTTTCCACACGTAATACAAGCGTACGGCTTTATATCTGAATGAATCCTTTCATGAACACTAAGACTGCTGGAATGACTGAATGCCTTTCCACAGGTTACACAACAGTATGGCTTTACCTTTATATGAGTCCTTTCATGTAGTTTACGGCTGCTGGAATGTCTGAAAGACTTTCCACACGTAACACAAGAGTACGGCTTTATATCTGAATGAATCCTTTTATGAGCTGTAAGATGTTTGGAAAATCTGAATGATTTTCCACACGTAATACAAGCGTACGGCTTTATATCTGAATGAATCCTTTCATGAACACTAAGACTACTGGAATGACTGAATGCCTTTCCACAGGTTACACAACAGTATGGCTTTACCTTTATATGAGTCCTTTCATGTAGTTTACGGCTGCTGGAATGTCTGAAAGACTTTCCACACGTAACACAAGAGTACGGCTTTATATCTGAATGAATCCTTTTATGATCTGTAAGATGTTTGGAAAATTTGAATGATTTTCCACACGTAACACAAGAGTACGGCTTTATATCTGAATGAATCCTTTTATGAGCTGTAAGACGTTTAGAAAATTTGAATGATTTTCCACACGTAATACAAGCGTACGGCTTTATATCTGAATGAATCCTTTCATGAACACTAAGACTGCTGGAATGACTGAATGCCTTTCCACAGGTTACACAACAGTATGGCTTTACCTTTATATGAGTCCTTTCATGTAGTTTACGGCTGCTGGAATGTTTGAAAGACTTTCCACACGTAACACAAGAGTACGGCTTCATATCTGAATGAACCCTTTGATGAACTGTAAGATATTGGGAAAATCTGAATGATTTTCCACACGTAATACAAGAGTACGGCTTTAGATCTGAATGAATCCTTTCATGAACACTAAGACTGCTGGAATGACAGAATGCCTTTCCACAGGTTACACAACAGTATGGCTTTACCTTTATATGAGTTCTTTCATGTAGTTTACGGTTGTAGGAAAATTTGAATGATTTTCCACACGTAATACAAGAGTACGGCTTTATATCTGAATGACTCCTTTCATGAACTGTAAGGGCGTGGGAATATTTGAATGACTTTCCACACGTAATACAATGGTATGGCTTTATATCCGAATGAATGCTTTCATGACCTGTAAGGGTGTGGGAATATTTGAATGACTTTCCACATGCAGCACAGGTAAACGCCGGCTTTGCATGAATCCGTTGATGGACGATAAGGTTTAGAGAATAGTTAAATGCCTCTCCACATGTAAAACAGGCGTACGGCTTGACATAGGCACACCGCTCTTCAACTTCATCACTGCTCTTATTGTGAAGTTGTTGATCACAGTTCTCACTGCAAGTTGATGTGTCTGGTCTCCAGTCAGTCGGCTCTACTTTGACTTCCTTCAATACACCGCCCTCACCCACCACCCAACGTCTCATCTCTCCACTGCTACTGTCTTCAGAGTCGACCTTCTCTAACTTCACCTTGATGTATGGACCACTCTCATTCTCACTCCACGTCTTTTCCTGATTTCTGTTGTCAACAGGCAGAATTCCTTCTTCAAGCTTGGTGTCTGGCATCTCTATTTCGCATTTGATAGATCTCAAGTCGGTGTCAACGTCAGGAGAATACATCAGCAATGTCTAAGAATGTTTAAATATGTTGTTACATGTAATGATGATCACCTGAACAATGTTTTGGAACACTGATAGAAACTGCAGAGACAATAGAAGACTGGGTGTTTGAGGAAACTGTTTCCAACAATGTCTGTTGACTTAGCTGCAGGCTGAGAGTTGTCTGGTGCTGGAAGTTTTCAGACAACTGAATTGCCGTCTTCATTATCTTATGGCCATTAACTGAAAGAAAATACACAGCAAGGTCAAGTATTTGTCACCATCTAACCTACGTAATCAACAAAGTGACTTATGGCCATCACCTGAAAGAAAATACACAGCAAGGTCAACTATTTGTCACCATCTAACCTACGTAATCAGCAAAGTGACTTATGGCCATCAACTGAAAGAAAACACACAGCAAGGTAAAGTATTTGTCACCATCTAACCTACATAATCAGCAAAGTGACTTATGGCCATCGACTGAAAGAAAATATACAGCAAGGTCAAGTATTTGTCACCATATAACCTACGTAATCAACAAAGTGTTACATATTCATCATAATCATTTCCAATCTGACAAAGCACACGAACACGGAAATATAATAAAATGATGCATCGGTACAGTACTACACTGTGTCTGATGCAGACCGTATATTACAAAAAGACACACTGTCGACAACAGAACTGGTGAAAATATTAAGCCTATAAAACTCAACTACAAAAAAACCTTCAAATTATGCAACTTTTTATGTATGACTGACTTACTTAAAAATAAGAAATTTTACATGCCAGCTATAATGCAAGTCTGTGTCTGTGTTTGTATGTTTGCCCGTATATCTCCACATATATATTTATATCTGGTTTATAAATTATGGTTAACATTATAAAATAGTTGTGTGTCTGTTTGAAGGTATAATCTATGATTTTTGTTCGGGCCGGTCCATTGGGGTGGTTCATAGATTTAGATGGTAGGCCCTGTCTATTTTCATTTCACCCAGGGGGTTGTGGGATAGGTATATTTTAGTGCCCTGAGGCTGAGTGGGGCGGGCTTGCCTTTATAGCCATTTGCAGGACGCGTTGGGTCGGGCATCTGCCTAACCCTAGTGCTAGGATACGCCTACGCCCAATTAGCCTATCCCTAGGCTTTGTATATGGCTATGCCTTTTTTTAGGTCTTAGGTGATTTACTCCAAACAGCCCAAACTTGAGCTAATGCAGGAGTTGTATGGTGCTTGTTTGTTTATTTTATAGGCACTTTAGATTATTGGGTGTGGTGAAAGGGAGGTTCATGATCGCTGTTTGAACGCTATGGGGTTTTCTAGTTCAGTAATCGGTGGTGGAATCATATTCCAGATTCGAACTGCTCGAGGGTAGAAAGAAAACACTGCTGCATTGATGCGGCACCTAGGGGCTATGTAGTGGCCACGGTTTTTTGACTGTGTTAGTAGACCTGGTGGGGGTGTGATGTTGACTGTGTTAGTAGACCTGGTGGGGGTGTGATGTTGACTGTGTTAGTAGACCTGGTGGGGGTGTGATGTTGACTGTGTTAGTAGACCTGGTGGGGGTGTGATGTTGACTGTGTTAGTAGACCTGGTGGGGGTGTGATGTTGACTGTGTTAGTAGACCTGGTGGGGGTGTGATGTTGACTGTGTTAGTAGACCTGGTGGGGGTGTGATGTTGACTGTGTTAGTAGACCTGGTGGGGGTGTGATGTTGACTGTGTTAGTAGACCTGGTGGGGGTGTGATGTTGACTGTGTTAGTAGACCTGGTGGGGGTGTGATGTTGACTGTGTTAGTAGACCTGGTGGGGGTGTGATGTTGACTGTGTTAGTAGACCTGGTGGGGGTGTGATGTTGACTGTGTTAGTAGACCTGGTGGGGGTGTGATGTTGACTGTGTTAGTAGACCTGGTGGGGGTGTGATGTTGACTGTGTTAGTAGACCTGGTGGGGGTGTGATGTTGACTGTGTTAGTAGACCTGGTGGGGGTGTGATGTTGACTGTGTTAGTAGACCTGGTGGGGGTGTGATGTTGACTGTGTTAGTAGACCTGGTGGGGGTGTGATGTTGACTGTGTTAGTAGACCTGGTGGGGGTGTGATGTTGACTGTGTTAGTAGACCTGGTGGGGGTGTGATGTTGACTGTGTTAGTAGACCTGGTGGGGGTGTGATGTTTACTGTGTTAGTAGACCTGGTGGGGATGTGATGTTGATTATGTTATTTAATACTTTGTAAAATGTCATGGCTTGTTTGATAATGCGTCGTCGTTCAAGAGTTGACCATCGAAGGGTGGCTATTAGGTCTGCTGCGTTTGTTTGGCGTCTGTGGTCATTTCTGACAAATCTGGCAGCACAGTGTTGTACACTTTCATGATGTTTAATTTGGGTGGCAATGTATGGGTTCCATATGGGAGAGGCATACTCGAGTTTTGGTCGGATTAGCATGTTATAGGCTGTTTCTTTTACTTCGGGTTTGCATGGTCTGAGGGTTAGTTTGATCATGCCTAGGACTTTTGAAGATTTGGAAGCTGTGTCAGTGATATGGTTAGCCCAGGTTAGTTTAGAATCTAATTTTATTCCAAGATATGTGTGACTAGAGGTGGTAGAGAGTGGTATGCCAAAGAGTGAATATGAATGTAGTCTGGGTTTGGTTTTGTTTGTTATTGGGAGATGCACACATTTAGATATGTTAAATTCCATCTGCCTTTTATTAGACCATGTTTGGAGTTTGATCAGGTCAGATTGGAGAGTTTCGTGATCGGTTTCGGATGTGATTTTGCAATATATCATGCTGTCGTCTGCAAAGAGACGTACGGAAGATTGGACATTTTCGGTTATGTCGTTTATGTAGAGTAAAAATAGGACAGGTCCTAGGACTGAGCCCTGTGGTACACCAGATGTAACATTTGTTCTGTCCAACAGGGCTCCACTGACTGAGACTCTCTGTTTGCGATTGGATAGAAACGATTTGATCCAGTTTTGTGTGTTTCCACTTATTCCATAGAAAGCTAATTTGGATAGGAGGCGTTTATGGGGGACTTTGTCGAAGGCTTTGGCGAAATCGAGTAGGATGGCATCTATTTGTGTCTTATTGTCCATAGCAGTCACCCAGTCGTGGACTATCTCGATGAGTTGGGATTCACAAGACAGACCTGGTTGGAATCCATGTTGGAAGTGGAGGATGATGTTGTGTTTGTGTAAGTGTTTCCACATGTTGCTTAGAATGATGTGCTCCATAACTTTGCAGAGGATGCATGTTAACGAAATTGGTCTATAATTAGCAGGATCTGATTTGTGTTTTTTGTGTGTATTGGTGTTACTAGTTCTTGGAGCCAGTCATCTGGGAGTTTGCAAGTGTTGTATGACTGCTGGAAAATGTGTGTGATGATGGGGACAATTTCCACTGCAGTCTCTTTAAGGACTCTGGCTGGGAGTTCGTCGGGGCCTGTAGCTTTATTTTGGTTTAGGTTTTTCAGTTGCTTAATTACTCCGTCTATCCCGATTTCGAGGGAGGGCATATCGGGATAGATGGATGGAGCTAGTTGGGGGATGAGGTACATTTCTGGAGTAAACACGGAACTAAATTGGTTGTTAAGTGTATTTGCTTTGTCGTGATCATTTGTGATTGGTTGGTCGTTTGCTTGCAGTGTAGGGATGCCAATGTATTCTCGTTTGTTTGCTTTAATGAATGACCAGAATTGTTTTGGGTTTGTTTTTAGGCTGTCTCCAATGTGATTGTTTAGATAGTCTGAGTAGGATTTGGTTGCAGCTTTAGTGGCTTGTTTTCGGAGTTGCCTAAACCTTTCCCAGTCACTATTACGTCCAGTTTGTTTTGCTTTGTTATGGCTTTTGTTGCGTTTTCTTTGCATTCTTATTATTTCACGTGTTACCCAGGGGAGGTGGGTTTTTGCTTTGGTGTTGCGGCTGGGAATATTACTGTTGACTAATGAAGTAAGATTATTCCGGAAAAAGTTCCAATTTGTGTTGACATGTGTTGAATTTGGGTTCGTGTCGAAGTATGTTGTTGTTAGTTGTTTTATGTCATCTTTAAGCTTATCCCAGTTTGCAGATTTATATTGGAACACTTTGTGTGGTGGTTTACTGTTATGGATTGGATTTAGGTTTACGTTTAAGGTCACAGCTTCATGATCACTCATGCCGGGAGTGGTGTGAGTGTGAGCAATTATCGATGGATTAGAAGTGAGTATGAGGTCAAGGATATTGCCGGAATCAACTCGTGTGGGGTCGTTGACCATGTTTTGTAATCCAAATTCTCTAATTATTTCTAGCAGTTTGTTATGCTTGCTGGCAGTTCTGTTGTCAGTGGTTTGCTGCTTGCCCCAGTTAATATCAGGAAGGTTGAAGTCACCTGCTATAACTACATTAGGAGAAGTTTTTTGTGATCTGTACAGTTTTGTTAGGGATTCGTGGAGAGCTTCAAGGGATTGAAGGTGGTCACTAGGGGGTCGGTAGTAGGATGCAAAGTATATGGATTTGTTTCGTGTGAAATGTATTTTTGTCCATACTATTTCACAGCTTGAGTTTAGTTTTGTAAGTGGTTCTGCTACAATGTCATCGCAGAAGGCTATGAGAACTCCACCACCATGGGTGTTTCTGTCCTTTCGGATGGCGCTATAGTTAGGTGGTAGGAACGAATAGGTAGGGTAGTTTTCGTCTATTTTGGTTTCGACTAGGAATATGATGTCAGGATTATTTGACTGAATAGTTGTTTTTAATTGGGTTGTCTTTGCGATGCTTTTGACACTGTTGGTATTGATTAGAATTCCGCTAAGTGTGTTACGTTTGGTTTTCTTACGACGTTCAGGGGTTGATGCATTTTGTGGGTTTGGTCTAAAGGTTGGATCCCAGGTTTGGGATGTACGACTCGTGTTTGTTTGAGAGATCTGTGTGTGGGGGGGTCAATGTTTTGGTTATTTTGGTCTGTGTCACTAAGGCTGTTATATTGGTTGTGAGAACATTCCAATAAGTGGTCTTGGAAGAAGGAATGACTGTAGTTAGGATGGTTGCATTTCATGCAGTGCCAGGAACAGGAACTGTTACAGAGGAGATTATATTGATCTGGACTTATGTCACAACATTTAATGTGTACCCATTGATTGCACTGGTCGCAGCAGACTGCTCGGTGATTTGAAGCAACAGGCTTTTTACAAAATCCACAGGCCCAGGGGTCTTTAACTGGGCTGGGGTTTGTTTGGATGTCCCCACAGAGGATTAGTAGGACAAGATAACATGTTTTGTGTCCCGATGTAGGGATTGCATAAGCCAGTTTGGTGTGGTACTTGTTACGGGAGTCTCTGGTGAAAGTCAGTCTAATACTTAGTTTATACTCGTGGAATAAAAAGTATGGCCTATGCCTTAGCCTTAGGCTATGCCTAGGCTATGGGTATTACTAGCAGTATTGGCATACATTTTCCAGGCTGGGACGGGCCTGAGACTGGAAATAGTAAACGATGCCAATAGCAAACTCTTTGCCTTTGGGCTTGGACCGGGCTTGGGACAAAGATCTGCGTGCCTGGGTCTGGGACATGGTCTGGGTGTAATAAAATATTAAAGGGAATAAAAACATATATTGCTTGAATTCATGTTATATTACATCCTGCTATCTATTTCCACGTCCACCAAGCAAAAAAAATCAAAAAATTCAATGAATTAGAAATTCCACATTTTATGCTGTACATCCGGACATTTTCGAATATGCATATTTTTGACGCGTTTTCGGGATGTGACGTCACTTTTGACACAAACTCGCATCAGGCCGACCCTTTCCATGCATTCAGAACATGTTTACAAGTATAGTTTTTGGGTCGAAACAAGCGTCAGAATGAGTTATTGTGCAATTTTCCGACGTAATACAAACACTAGTCATCATAGAGGAACAAGCAGTTATCTTACGGTTCCACATGAATCCAATTTTATTCAAATAGGCCTACAAGTCGACTAGGTTTCGCCGAACTTGGGCTCGTTTTCAGAATAATTATATCGAATGCAACCAACGGGAGATAATGTACACCAATATGCATACATAGCAAACATATATCGTATCCAGCTACAGAAAGTAACGTGTAAAATCTCATAATATCACTAAAATATCGATGTATGAAGGAGGAGTTGTACAATTTATCATAACAACTGAAATCAGTCAGCGAATTTCTGCCGGCTCTTATAGCTCACTTGGTAAATGCGTTGGTTCCTTGGCATTTGTTTTACAATCGGGCGACGCCGGTTCAATCCTGACAGCATGCAAACTATTGATTTTCTTTACACTTTTTTTGTTTATGTTTTCACAAAGTAATATAAACCAAATCATTTAGTATTTAGTATGATGCACTGTTTGTAAATAATGTTTATTTTTGTAGTAATTATTTATTCGCCACAAAAATGAAAATATGGTCATTATATAACGATGTTTCTAAATTTTATTTATCCAAACAAATATAATGTAATGGATATATAATTTATTAATTGTAAATATATTGTACAGTAATATATTGTAATTATATATGTGAAAAAGATTGTGATCTGTCTGGATAAATTCAATTTAGTAACATCGTTATATATAATGACCATATTTTCATTTTTGTGGCGAATAAATAATTACTACAAAAATAATAAAAAATTATCCATGTAACCATGCTCTGAATGCATAGAAAGGGTCGGCCTGCTGCGAATGTGAGTCATGTGTGACGTTAACTTTAAGATACTACGTGATCCCCTAGCTCATTAAATTTATATTTTCCGCGGGAATCGCTACACAGACGGGTTTAAAATCGAATTTATGCTACAAATGTATTTTTCTGTATTTTTTTAATGTTCTCGGATTTTAGCTAATGCCTTGTTTTTATTTCCTTTAATTTAAATAATAAAATGTAATAATAGAAAACAGTCATACTTACAAGTTACACTGACACTGACAGGTAGGAGGATTTGCGTAGGAAGAGACAGTCCAACTTGACCAAGGCAAGCCACTCGCTTCCTTTTAACATCAGAACTATTCCGTTCCAACGCCAACTCCGATTACAAAATAAAGTGTTTAATGATCGCGCACAGAACTTCAGTGTACTAGCGGAAATAACCCGTTGAACTCTCCCGACCGGTTCGCGACCCCTTCCTGCACAGCTTGCTTCTGTAATATTCGCCCCTATAAAAATGCTGTCGCGACGAATCCAGTGATCTATACCCAAACAGCCCAAACTGCAATCCCCTATAGGCTCATGAACAATCTCCCATTGGATCCTCTTGCCAAGATATTGGGAGCCAAACATATGTCCATACCCTAAACAGTATGGCTCAACCACTAGTCCCGATATCATCGACGTTATGTATGATAGACCTAGCTGTACTGTTACCGTTGGTTTGCAGACATAGATCTAGTTCCCAAATATAGTACCATAATAAATTTACAAACTTACATAATATTTCTTTGCCAGCTCATATTTTCTCAATCTCTCCACGTGACTAGCCCATTTATGTAGGCTCCTCGTCGGCATCTTCTATATAACGTTCTTTCACACCAACCTTGTCCCCCACCTCCTTCGATCTTCGCCTCTCTCTTCATTCCCGAATTTTTCTCATCCACCTACATTAGCAAAGGTTGACTGCCTTAACAGAATCAGAATAATTTATTCGACTATAAAATACAGATTATATACAACAAATAAATGTAAAGAAATGTATAGTCAGGGAAATTCTCATTAAGGCGATATGCATGCCGCTAACACAAGAGCCACCTTTTTGTTAAATGTATAATTTTAATACACAATTATAATAGGGTCGTTCAAGGTAAACCGAACCACATAGCACTTATCTTGATTTCTAACGACTCCCCTTGGCCACATCCAGCCGCCAAAAGTGTCAAACGAATTATGTAAAAGGTCAGTTTCATGTGACATTCAGATAAACCGAATCAATTAAAGTTCAGGTAAACTGAACAACCTGAATGTATTCGTTTGGTCTTGTTGGTTAGATTTATCTTATTTTTTCGGTAAAGCGAACCATCCGGTTATATAAATTGAACTACGTGGTTCGGTTTACCTGCATGAAAAAAGACGTAACAACGTATTCTAATTAACATAAAATGTGATTTATTTTCAACAATAACTTCGTCTTACTTTTGAAAACTGAACATAACGCTAAATCAAAACTATATTGTGGACTTTGCACACATTATCTGTCATCTGGTCCCTCTTCATACCATCAACCTGATCATAGTCGTCTAGGTGTGTTTGATGCACTGATCGCATTTAAAATGTCAGTTTATAAGTCGCCCACAGGCAAAAGCGCACGTGTCATGCCACCAACGGCTGAGGTGGAACAACTTCTCCACTCATATTCAATCAGTGGGTCAGCCGGGTGACCGTATTAAAAACTGCACAATATGCAAGGGTCTTGTTTCGCGGAAGCTTGACCACCGGCCACATGCTTGGTAAGTGTCGGCCTTTTCGAATCGTTCCGTGTTTTGCCCACTTTCTTTTTCTCCACATCCTTAGATGTTTTCATAATTTTCCCTGTCTCAGTTTTGTTCTTTCCTTCAAGCTTTCGTGAGATAGTAACACAAGCGGTTGCTTCGGACATGGATGGGGAGACTGTGGGCGAGGTTTCGTCCTGTTGTCCATCGTTAGCTGCTTAAGCTACATTGGCACTGGGGATGGCTGGCATGATGGCGTGTATGGTTGTGTTATGTTCTGCGTCCTCAGGAGCCATGTCGGACGTGGTGATTCCCCTGTCTCTGACTTTCAGCTGCTGGAGCGATGCTACCAATAGCCATGTTTCATATGCCTGATGGGATCATGGATTCTGGTGTTCCGTCATTCATAACCACGATTCCATGATGTGGCTGGACATTCGCTGCAGGCAATTAAGGGCAGATTTCCGTCAGCACCTTGTTAACGGGATCAGTAGTACTGCTTGGCGTAAATGTTGCCTCTGGGATTGCCATCGGGTTGAACTGGAACAACCCCGACCCCCTAAAACAACCTTGGGAATTCTCTATCGTCACGAACCGAACCCACGCTTTGTTGAAGAAGTCCTTCCTTTCTAATTTGCGCCCGGCAGTTTCCCTAGTAAACAGCCGCATTGCGTCTCTCCATGCTGCTTTGAAGCTTTTCAAGACACCGCGATCTACTTGTTGAAGCCTATGGCTCGTGAGACTAGGCAGGGCGAGAATATGGATGTTATTAGTTATCATGAGTTCAAGAAACACGAGTTTATACAGGTGGGAATAATGCTGATCCAAAACTAGAAGATGAGGCTTCTGATTGACGAGGTTCTGATTCTTGAGGAAAGTAATTAATTTGTTTGCATGTCCCAAAACGAATTCCTTGTTCACCCAACCATTTTTACTCGCACGAATAGTGGTACCATGCTTCGCACCTTGGCCCAGTGCTTGTCATCCTTTTCAAGCACAGTGGTGTTATAAGTAGGAACGCCCATTTCTCCAAAGACCTCATCAGCTTTGTGGATGTTCTGGCATCCGGTTTCATCACAGTTCCACAGATGAAATGGCATAATAAATTATTTTTAATGCAAAGTTTGTCCAACATATCTCCTAACTTCTGAAACCTAGTCATGACTTATGGTTTATTCATGGCCATAGCCCGAGCGACAGACAGGTGTTCTGCTTTTTTTGCGAAGAGTTCTGGATTGCGCTTCATGAAACCCACCAATCATTAATACCCAGCACATTTTAAAACTGTTTTCTGCTGAAAATCCACTAAGGCCATTTAAAATCGCATACTCATATGCTAAACCTCGGACTTCTAGTCTCGTCAGAGGAAATCCAGCAGCTGCCAAATTTCGAATATGAACCGCCAATTCCGCCGGGTCCCACTTCTTGAAGCTCTCCCCTTTGTAGTTAGCCCCGGAATGTCGGACATTAACATGCTGGCTGCCATCATCTTTGAGATTCGATATTTGCTGCATTAATCCTTTTCCTTTCTCCATGGCAATGCAGAAAAACAAATCACGATTATGAGCCTATTTAAGCTATGATTCAAAACGTATATTATGTGCCCCTTGTAGACATATTCAAAAGTCCTGGATCCGCTTCTGTCACCCCCTCCCCAGTTGTAAGATTTGGGAATTTGATTCCAGTCCAATTACTAGGCTACATGTATTGGTCTAAGTCTAGATTATATGATTTTGATATGTAGCCGTTAAAATACTGATATTTATCCTATTCGGTTAAGCAAAACTGAACCACCTGGTTCGGTTTAACTTATGACCACTGGTTCACTTTTTTATACAGGGTAAGGTAATGCAAACCAGTAGCCATGTTTGTTCTTGGGGTCGCATTACAAATCGCATCCACCCCAACCACATCAAGAAAATAGGTATATATATATATATATATATATATATGTATGCGCCCCTGACACATACATCCTCCTATGCAAAGCAACAATGCAAGACAAGTGTAGATTGAAATAGGCCAATTTAATTACATTTAGCTTTATTCGTTTACATAACTCATAAACTACAACATAAATACATCAATACATGTTCACAGCGAGCATGCCGGCCCCAGTGGTATTTCTAACCAATACCTACAAGTCGTAGACGTATTACCAACCACCAGTACTAACTATCTCACGACATTGTATCTACCATCGACACCGTATCGGTGGGGGTCACTCCGCCACCAGGTCACCTAAAATCAAATGTGACCGACCCCCACCAAATAAACGCCACGCATTGTTACCGACATTGATGTCATTAAAAACAACACCACCACCGTTTGAATGTAGCTATTAAACCGATTTCATAAATATATGCCACATACGTAAGATACCCTGCTGTTTCCGCCACTGTCACAGACGCAGGTATACCTTAACGCTACCATATAGTTAGGCAACCGCTGCTGCCTCCGCCCCTGTCAGAGACATATCCCTGCTGCTAACTTCTAGAAACTCTGCTCCCCTATACAAGTAAGATACACCACTGCTGCCTCCGCCACTGTCAGATATATATTCCTACTGCTAACTTATAGAAACATTGCTCCCCTTTACAAGTAAGATATACCACTGCTGCCATCGCCCCTGTCAGAGACATATCCCTACTGCTAACATCCAGAAACACTGCTCCCCCTATACAAGTAAGATATACCGCTGCTGCCTCCACCCCTGTCAGAGACATATCCCTACTGCCAACTTCTAGAAACACTGCTTCCCCTATACAAGTAAGATACACCACTGCTGTCTCCGCCACTGTCAGAAACTTAGGTATATCCTTCAAGCTACCATCTAGCTAAGATATACCATTGCAGTCTCCGCCCCTGTCAGAGACCTGGATATCTACCCTCTAGAAACACTGCCCATTAACCAATCATGCTACCCTAATATATTTCCTGAACGCGTCTGAAGCCCCACGACCTGCAGCTCTAACCTGTGCATCAGACTCACCCCTTAATGCTGCCGACGGTGCAGCACCTATTCTGAAGCTATGCCCCTTAAAAACTTTACTGCTAAGACCGCAAAATTCCAGCAAACACTTTAGCGAATCAAATTCCCTGCGCACCATCGGCGTCCCATCCATATATGCAAATAACGGGGCCTGTACAGGTCGCAAGATGGCAAAATTCAAGCAGACTCTTTAGCGAAGAATAAAATTCCATGCGCGACCCATCCATAATTATACGCAAATAACGGGGCCTGTACTGTCCCCCTAGCCTGCCGAAATTAACTACGCAACCTAGCTGGGTGAATGGATGTGCCTGGTACACGTCCTCCATTAACCTGCAATGACTGTGGGCCCTGCTTATCAGTGTGCTTAAAATGTCTAAAAGAGACAGTTATCAGTTCCCTATTTACGGTGACATCCTGAAACTGCAGACAACCCTGCACCATCCTACGAATTGTTGCATACTGCACGTACTGTAGCTAATTCGGTTGGTATGTAATCATTCACTGAAGACCCTTCTGGGTATGATAGGTTATGAATCATGCCAAAATCTCCCGGCAATTTCTTAGGTACAACCCCAAGACGTGAATGCAGGATCAGCTGGTGGTATATCAAAAGGGGGAAGGGTCCAAGATATGTTGCAATGACTTTTCTTGCTTTATCTTATCATCTATCGCATGTGGAAACTCAAACGAGGATTTCATGGTTATTTTTTTGGCATTGAAATTCCTAAGCAACCCATCTCAAACCCTACCGTGAAATCGTTAACCACATATATTTACTAGTCACATCATCATACCCTTGTAACATATGTTTCAGCGACACCACTCGCATCCCTTTACTGACCTCAGAGCGCGAAAAGACTCGTCGAACTCTCGCCCATTCTCTCCCATCTCATGTAAAATGTGCAGATTTTTGCCTTTTGCTTAAGAGCGACGCAGACTGTAGGGTCCCTATTATCCCCCCCAGGACGAACTGTCAGGGCCAAACCTGGCCGAAAAAACTTTGGGCAGGAGGGAACATAAATCAACAAACTCACTCACCCATACTTCATCACGCACTTTTTAGGGGACATGACTGTAAATGGAAAGGGCGTTTGTGATCATCCTGGACACTCTTGTCTGCGTCGGCCCTGGGCGATTCTGCACTATCTCTACCACACCTGCAATGGGTCGGACAGCTACTGCCTCCACCATGCTCTCTACAATTGGCCAAGGGGAGGGTAACTATTTAACACTAACATCAAACAAGGAAAATAATACATAAGAATAACAACATATCAATTACACTAATGTTAAAATGAAACTATTAAAAATGATTAACCTATTTATTAAAAAACATCTAAACAATTAGCCAATAACAACAATTAATACTAAGTAACAGTGCAAAAGCCCTACTAATATTAATGAAAGAAAAACACAAATTCTTAACCATAAAATCTTTTAAAATACTAACAGCATAAAATACAATTATCTTATGATAGAAAACATTGTAATGGTGATTCGTCCTGTATAATATATATTATAGTCATAACTTATGTCTTCCATCACCGCCATTGTGTCTATGATAAATACTTATTACAGGTGTGTGACGAGACCCACTGTCATAGTGAAATGTATTTATCAATAACGTAAATTATGTAGATACTAGATAAGGATAAAGACACTTTTATTTTACCAACAGCATTTAAACAAATACAAATTATGTAAATATATGCACACATATGTATATACTAGCATATGTAGCAATATTGAAATGCGAAAAATACAATACAACTGAAGATATGTAGTCAACAAAATATACATTTTGCAAAAAACGAAAGTAAAATACGAAAGAAATAGCTGTGGGATGGGAGACTCCTATTAAGATCACAACTAAACTCTATCGTAGGAGCCACATGCAAATATTCATATAATATTCTTAATGTATCTATTCCTAATTTTTTTTATAACAAGAAGATGAGTCAAACATTTTAAAAGTGTTAATAGTCTTTGTCTTACATAATGTGCATGGTAGTTGTTTTATTGATGTAATGTGCTTTCTAATGTGTTGTGTATATGTTGTGTACGCATGTGTACATATAGTCATGCAAGCGACTATAGAGATTTAGTAGTTGTATTTTTATTAAATGTATTACTCATTTATACTACATTAATTTAGTTGACATATGTAACATTGTAGTATGCTGCACCTGACGTTGTACTTTGTAGCATATGGTGTTTGGCATAACTTGAGAATCCTCTCAAACTCTGGGTCATTATTTTGTCTTTCACAAAATCAGAGATATTATTTATAACATGAGGTAGGTTATATTTAAGACACACAAATTCATGATTAGTTCTGAAGGTGTGTAGTTCAGTTGCTCTCCGAGTTTCATATTTGTCTGTGCTGGCATTTGGAATTATCTGCCAATATAAGAAGTAAACTGGTAAATTATTTGATGTCTATATTTGTAATAAAAGTTTAGTTCTTGTAATTTTAGCAAGTCTTCTACTTTTAATGTATCGCGTTCTTTAAAAAGCGGTTCTGTCTGTGAATTGTATTTCCTTGGTGTCATAATTCGCACTGCTTTCTTTTGAATTTTCATTAATCTGTTTCCTTGGTATCCCCATGTCATAATACTGTTGCCGGACCCCGAGCGGTATGGGTTCGTCGATTTGGGTGGTTAGGTGTCGTCCGGTGCGGTAAAGGAAAATGCCGAGGCGAATGCAACTTCTTTATTTCGCAACAGCAGTACCCAGCTGCTTCAAATTCAAATTACAGCAGACGCTACAACATGCACCAACTACGCGAAGGTCATACTAGAATGAACAACAATCAAATGAGGTATTCTCGGAACCACAGTCTAGAACACTTTCCCGCCGATTCGCTCACAATATAACAACAACTACGTCACTCCTCTTCACCCCCCCCCGAATCCCACACGTCCCCGGCCGAACCCGGTACACCAACATAATACACGATTTCTGTTACACTGCCCCCTCCTCAGCCGTAACCGTCCCTGGTTACTGATTTCTATTGAAACTCACCCATGACACTTACTAAAATTATCAAACAATAATCTACACTCAATATCATCTACAATCAGACGTTATCCGTCTAACTAAATGCAGTTCAAGCAGATACTACACTACAATCAATCAATCTTTATTTCAGACAAAAAAGCATACGTGTAATATGCACTATGTCCATAGTAAAAAAGTAAAATAAAAAGTATATTATAGTGTATAAATTGCACTAATCCACTTCCTGCGCAATACAGAGGTCGTATAAACATCACTGTGTATAATACTCTCAACAATGTTGTTCGTCGATGCAGATATTCTGCTCATAAAACTGTACATGCATTTTCTAAATCTAGTATTGCAACAGTCCGTGTCAGAACTAACAAACATTAGGCTAGCACTACACCTCATAGATAGGCTGTGCATAATTCTAAATGCATTGTTATAGGAAACAATAAAGTGCTGCATAGCGGCTTTTCTATAATTAGCCCATAAGGAACATAAATACACATTACTACAATAGGATGTGAACAGTTTGTTCTTCACCTTCACTGAACAAAAGTGAAAATTCCTGAGTAGAATATTGCTTCTGCCGTACAAACTCCTTTCTTTGGATTTCATATCCGTTTCATCTGACAGATCATTACAGATTATATGGCCAAGATATTTGTATGCCTTCGTTGTATTCAGAACTGCATCACCAAGCTTAATAGCTACTTCAAAACCGGTTTGTCTTGTGTCAAAAAACATTATCTGCGACTTTACTCTGTTAAACAATATGTCGTTGTCACATCCATAATTGTATGAAACATCTAGCAGTCTTTGCAACCCCTTAGCCGATGGAGCCAGTAGTACAATGTCATCAGCATACATGAGGTGATTAACAGTTGTATCACCACAATAGCATCCGATGGGTAGTTTCATCAGTAGCAAACTCAAATCATTCATGTATAAATTAAATAAGAAAGGAGATAGCATACCCCTTGTTTAACTCCATTAGTCACAGAGAAGAAGTTGGAAAATACCGAACCCCATTTAACACACATAGTCTGATTACAGTACCACTGACATATCACTTTAATTAAATATTTAGACACTCCAAGCTTAAGTAGCTTCCTAAATAATGTTGTGTGATTCACCCTGTCAAATGCCTTGGAGGCATCAAGGAAGGCAACATACATGCATGACCCATGATTAGTGTAATATCGAAGGAGCTCCTTCAACACAAATACACACATTTCTGTCCCATGTTTGGGTTTGAACCCAAATTGGTTACTTGTAGTTCGTAGATGACTTTGCATCCTATTATACAGTATTTTTTCCACTATTTTTGTGAATACATTAGACAGACATATCGGTCTATAGTTATCTCTGTCGCTGACACGTTTATTTTTATCCTTAATAATGGGAACAATGACAGATTTTTGCATATTTCCCGGTACGTAACCATGTGTAAGTATAGCCGACATCAATATAGCCAATAAAACTGGCAGCTGTCGATCTGCCCACTTCATGTGCTCGCTAGTAATGCCGTCTAAACCAGGTGACTTATTGTAAGATAAATCTTTGATAATTTCACTAATTTCATTAACAGTCACCCTCATACCTTGGTCAAAGACAGCATGCTCCTGACACAGATCAGCAAGAAATTCCTTGCTGCAACTTCCTCTAACTACATTAAAAATTTGACTGTAGTGTTCTTGCCACATTCCACTTATGTTCTGGCTGCCATGTACATCACCCACAGTGTTTGGTAATTTAACATTACTGTTTGTGGAGTTTTTGATTTCCCTCCAGAAATCTCTATCGTTTTTTCCACTCATTTTCTCAGCAATTTTATCCGCAATAATGGAATTCTTTTTGTTCTTGCAAACTCTAAGTGCATGTTTGAATTTGGACCTAGCCTGCCGCATAACGTCATAAACAGCACCCGTTCTGGGTTTGCCAATGTCCTTCCACAAAAGATATGCATCTCTAGCTGCCATGTGTAAATCCTTTACATGGTCGTTCCAACCAGGTGTAAACGGTTTCCTCTTTCCAGATACTTGCTTTAACATTTTTTCACCTGATTTGGATAATGCAGTAATGATCTCATCATAAAATGTGTCGATGTCAGCAGTATGGCTATGATTATGACAGTTCGCGTTAGAACATTTAATCCCTTCAGGGAAGGCAATATTACACAAACCCTCACACGTACATCTTGCATAGTATTCTATTTCACTGGATGAGAGATTATCCCACTGTATACGCTGATTTGATTCATTTATCGTACTACCCTCATTTTCAGGCAGCTTACTGAGTGTAATTGTATATAACACTGGATGATGATCAGACAGAATACATGCATACATAACTTTTATATCAGTAATGCAGTCTTTTGCATCATAAGTACATATAATATGATCTAACCAAGAGGTAGTGCTCCACGCTGGACTTACATATGTATATGTATCTCCGGGGAGGTGCTCCACATCCACAATTATGAGGCTATTGTCAGTGCAGTAGCTCTGTAGAATTTCACCAAACATAGTTTGTTTAGCAAGATTAGCATTGAAGTCCCCCACAACAGTAATACAGGTACTATTGATACTGTCAATGAAAACATTAAGTTTAGCTAAACAGTCATTAATGTTATCCCTATTTTCATAGCTTTCAAATGGTAAATATACATTGATAAGAAAGTATTCTTTCATACCATCACTGATTTTTATACAACATAGCCAGTCATAAACTGAATCAATCATTGATATACTGGAATCTAACGATTTTTTCCATAGAAAACCTACTCCACCATAAGGGCGACCTGTTATGACACCCCTAGTGGCATCCACAGGAGACACACCATGTCCATAGAATTCTGGATGACAACTATTCAATAATATGCATTCCTGTTTCAATAGCATCAACTCCTGTAAACACAGTATATCACACTTGTTGAGAAGTTCGTGAAGATTTGGTTCAAAGCTCTTGAACCCATTACAGTTAAAACTTGCCAGTTGGATAGCCATTGTTTACGATTTGCGAAAGAAGAATTTCCTAATGTATACACCAGCAGGCCATCTTTGGGGGTCGTAGAAGTTAGAAGTGTTATCGCACATTGCTTCCACCTTAAAGGAGGCGTAGGTGTCATGTTTGGTTTCCAGCTGGGTGCATTTTGCTGTTACATTAAAAGTGCACTTAATGTATTGTTCAAGCTCACTAGGTGACGTGCATGGATCCAACCTCGATACGAACATGGTCAGGAATCGACCGGGTCTTGCTTTCAACGTAGAGTCATTTCTGGTGCCAATCACGGTACTGTGTTTGTTCCGAGCTGACCGTTTCTTCTTCTCCACCACCGTGAAGCCTTCATTCAGTTTGCTGACAGCTGTCGACGTTGCGACAAGAAAGGAACCACTGGTCTTGCTCTCTTCAGCACCACATGGAGCATCACCAGTTACACTATTCATCGATGTGGTTACTGTCGCCCCTGCAGATGGCGCCTTAGGTGATAGGACCTTCTTCCTTCTGTGTGGGAGAGCCGGTTTCACGGCTTCATCAGTCGGCACTGGAGGCAAATCTACCACCAACGGCACTGGCTTTGTCACATTGGTGCTGCGGTTGGCCCACACAGACTGTGAGATGTTGCTTTGCTTACAAAGCTTGATCTCCTCTCTCATTGAGGACATTTCGGCACGCATTCCCTGAAACTCGTGTACCAGGAATGCAAAGTCAATGTTACACACATCTAGTGGGGGCAGGCGGGACAAGTCACCAGCCACAAACTTAGGTAGCATGCTGGACTGCGGGACACATTTATGTAGTATGTGAAGGATGTCTTCCATGTTTGCTTTGTCTTTGCTGGGCCCTTGACGCTTGATCATCCTTACCCCAGTTTCACTGATTGCAGAGCAGCTAAAGATCTTCATCTTCGCAGCTTCAATTTCCCTTGACCCGTAAAAGTCTGTACATAACTTCACTAGAGTGTCATGTACGAGCAAGTCCATTTTGTTAAATACATAGCACAACAGCTCATTGCACACTACCGGCGTATGCGTCTCATGGTCAGGGCAACTGGCATCATCGGTGAGATCGCCAGCATCTCTCGTGTTGGCGGCAACATCCTGGACTTGGCCAACGTTACCAGCCTCTTTCCTGCCCATGCCGCTGGTGAGCGATAATGGGTGAAGTGGCAAATTGATCTCAGTAGCACACACAATTTGACAACTTTCGTATGTTAAAGTTTCTTGGCGGAAGTTTCTTGCTAGTCACCGACATCTTACTATCAATCGTGCCGACATCTTTCTTGATTACACTGCCTCAAAAACTCCCGACTGTCATAATATTATGTTGCAGGAGGTTTTGCCTTTGTATTTGTCGCTGAAGATCAAAAGGACGGCTAGACTACAATCTGTACGTGACGGAACTCTGTCACTACATAGTCATAGTTCAAGCATGTACTACTCTACATGACGGAACTCTGTCACCATAATTATAGTCCAAACATGTACTAGGGAAAAATCAGTCACGATATCGTGCAGGTCTATTCCTCTTTCTCCGAGTCTTCCGCGGAAGGGCCCTTGACCCATTGCCCGTCGGCGACAACTGTTCTCTCGCAGCTTCACTTGACGGCTGTCGTCTGCTGGTCGACGGCGACTGTTCTTGCCCCGGACCAGAATGTCGTCGTAGGTTGTCTCTGGCGATTGCAGCCCATCGGGTGTCCACAGGCGCGCCTCGATACCGTCGCAGTCGGTCCTTGTGCACCAGCTTCGGTGTCCTACGTGGTCCATGTCGCACCCGATACAGGACATCGTTGATCCGGTCAGCTATGTAATACGGCCCGTCCCACTGTTTGGCTAGCTTGGGACACATGCCCTTCTTCCGCTGGGGGTTGTTCATCCACACAGGATCGCCAACATCAAACCGATTGTGGTCAGCACGAAGATCGTAGTGGCGCTTCGCTCTGCCATGTGTCAGCTGGGTCTGTGAGCGAGCGAATTCATGAACAGATTCTAAACGGTCACGTAGGTCAGTCACGTATTTGCAGTACTCAATAGGCTCTTCGTCAGGGCGCCCATACATCAAGTCGACGGGCATTGTAATTTCGCGTCCATACACCAACATACTCGGCGTGTACCCAGTGGTGTCGTGAACGGCCGACCGATACGACATCAAAAGCAAAGGAAGCTTCTGATCCCAGGTACCTTGATGCTCTCCGATGAACATCGCGAGCTGCTGACCAAGTGTCCGGTTGTACCGCTCCACCATGCCGTCGGATTGGGGGTGTAGAGCTGTTGTCCTCGTCTTGTGGATGCCCAATAACTGGCACATCTCTGTAAATACTGCGGACTCGAAATTTCGCCCTTGATCGGAGTGGATCTCCGCTGGGACGCCGTATCGAGATACGAACTCATTGACGAGCACGGACGCAACAGTAGTAGCCTCCTGGTTAGGCAACGCATATGCTTCTGGCCACTTTGTAAAGTAGTCCATTACCACCAATAGATGTCGATTCCCAGCATCGGTCTCATGAAGTCCAGCGCTATCCTCTCCATGGGACAGCCCACGTCATACTGTTGCAGAGGTGATCGTGTCTTCTTGCCAGTGCCCTTTTTCGCTGCGCATATGTCACATCGTCTACACCATGCGTCTACGTCGATACGACACTTTGCCCAGTAGAAACGTTGGCGCACCTTTCCCAGCGTCTTGTTTCCACCCCGATGTCCTCCCGCCGGTTCGTCGTGAAGTTGTCGCAGTATCGCTGCTCGTTCGGTTTTGGGCAAAATAAACTGCCACAAAGCTATGTCGTCTCTAGGCGATTCCCAGCGCCGGTAAAGGGCTCCCTCGCGCATCTGAAGACTGTCCCATTGGGCCCAGTAGATCTTCACGTCCTCGCTCATCGCGGACACCTCCGCCCAGCATGGCCGCTGTCCCAGTTCTTTCCATTTTAAGACTGGTGCGATAGTGGTGTCTGCGAGCTGTTGCTCTCTCAGTGACTTCGACTCAATTTCTGTGTGCGTCACCACACGTATTTTTGCAGTAGTGTCCTCTTCCCGTTGCTCGTTGCGAGGACAGTGGCGACATTCTGATACCAAACACGGTCGTGGCGCTCTGGACAAGGCGTCAGCATTGGTATGACTCTTTCCCGCGCGAAGGATCACATTAAAGTCATATTCTTGGAGTTTCTGCAACCACCGGGCCGTCTGTCCCTCTGGGTTTTTAAACCGCAATAGCCATTGCAGGGAGGCGTGGTCACTTCTCACAAGAAACTTGCGGCCGTATAAGTAGTGGTGAAATTGTCCCACAGCTGTGACGACTGCAAGTAGTTATTTCCTAGTGACACAGTAGTTTCGCTCGGTTTTTCGCAGGGTCCTACTGTAATATGCGATGACCCGCTCTTTTCCCTCCTGTATCTGGGACAAGATGCAGCCGATCCCTACATCACTGGCGTCAGTATCTACTATGAAGTCACCATCACTCTCAGGAAACGCCAACACTGGGGCCGCAGTCAGTACTTTCTTCAAACGTTGAAAGGCGGCAGTACACTCAGCTGTCCAATCAAATGCCTTTCCTTTCTCTGTTAGTCGATGCAGTGGCTTTGCGATTTCAGCGAAATCTGGCACAAATCTCCTGTAGTAAGTACAAAGGCCAATGAAGCGGCGAACATCCTTTGTTGTAGTTGGGACAGGCCATTCAACTATGGCAGCGGTCTTTGTCGGGTCCGTAGCCACGCCGTCGGCGCTGATGACATGCCCGAGATATGCGACCTCCCGACGAAACAGGTTACATTTCTTCGGCCTGAGTTTAAGTCCAGCACAACGAAATCGACCCAGCACCTCTCGCAGGCAGCGCACGTTGTCATCAAATGATCTGCCGTGCACCAGGATGTCGTCCAAGTACACCAGGCAAGTCGTCCAGGGCAAAACACGAAGCACCAGTTCCATGAGCCTCTCGAAGGTCGCTGGTGCGTTACAGAGGCCAAACGGCATGACCCGAAACTGCCAGAGTCCGGTACCAGTGGAGTCTTCTCCTTGTCCTCTTCGTCCACCTCCACCTGCCAGTAGCCACTTTTCAAGTCCAGTGTGCAGAACCATGAAGAACCGGAGAGAGCCTCAAGAGTAGAGTCAATGCGTGGCAATGGGTAAGAGTCTTTCCGAGTCAAATCATTCAGCAGGCGATAGTCAACACAAAAATGAGTTGAACCGTATTTCTTCTTAACCATGACGATGGGTGAAGACCACGCGCTAGCTGAAGGCTCAATTATCCCTTGCTTCAGCGTGTGGTCAATCTCAACCTGCGCGTCTTGTTGTTTCGCCAGCGGTAATCGGCGTGGAGGCTGGCGTATCGGTCGAGCATCCCCCGTGTGTATCGTGTGCTTCGTGACGTTAGTGCGGCCGATGTCGGTCGGCGAGGAGGAGAACACATCTTGGAATTCGATCAGCAGTTCCATGAACGTGCGTCGCT
This sequence comes from Paraescarpia echinospica, assembly GCA_020002185.1. NCBI lineage: Eukaryota > Metazoa > Annelida > Polychaeta > Sabellida > Siboglinidae > Paraescarpia > Paraescarpia echinospica. The sequence goes on along the minus strand of CM034544.1, from coordinate 49,481,771 downwards.
GCTCCAAGTCCAAATCCTTGTCGCTGTTGTTGTACAACTCCTCCAGATGAGGAGGTAGGAGGTTCCTCCATCCGCTGGGTGTGTCGGTCTCTCCCTTCTTGACGTAGCAGACTGCGTGACAGCTCCCGACCACTGTACCCTTCTTTAGATGTATAGGGTTCTTGGTGGTGTTTGCAAGTCGGACTGGAACGATATCATTCGAGCAGTCAACCAGTGTCCTTCCTAACACAAAGCCGCCAGAAGCGTCCTGAACTGGTTCAACTACACCCAGACCATCGCACGCGTGTTCCGCTATCACAGCCGGCGCAATCACCTGGGTCCTCGACTTGAGTTCGACATCGCAGTTTAAGGTTATCCGATGACAGAGGGGCGCGTGGCAGGTTGCACTCCGTAGAAGGGGCACTTGCATGTTTTGCAGTTCTAGAATACGGTTTGGGATGTCTACTCGACAGTTGAAAGCATTCATGAAGTCAAGGCCCAGAATACAATCGTCTACGATGTCAGCCACGAACACTTGCTGGCAATTCGTGAAGTCGCCAATCTCCACCGTCACTTCTCCACGGCCATAAATGGGTGTCACCTCTCCTGTAGCAGTCTGCAGTTGCGTATTTCCCAGTAGCTGTTCAACTATGTTGACCGACTGCAGGATGCTCTTCTTTTCGACAGACACACTAGCACCAGTGTCTATAAGCATCCTACATGGTTGTCCTTCAATCGTTCCTTCTACGTACAGTCCCCCATCATGGCCGCCAAATGTGCGCACCTCGATGACATCCGTAAGGGCATTACTTAATCCTCCTACTGCCGGTCTCCCCCCTGCTGTTCGTTTCCCAGATGTCGCGATGACGGCGATGCCCACTCTGTCTGTCTCGGCGACTGTCGACAGGTTCGCCTAAAATGGCCTACGTTGCCGCAATTCCAGCATCTGCGTGGGTCTGGCAGATCGTCCCTGGGTGGCGCTGCCCGCTTATCCAGAAGTAACTTCTGGACTCCCTCCGCCACTGCTAATAGCGTCTCTGTTAATTGTCCGTACTCCGACTTCTTGTTTGATGCCGAATCTTCTGCCACTGCCACGGCTCGTACGCTTGGGGTTTGTCGCACTGCCATGTTGTACGACTCCAGCTCCATAGCGAGGCGCAGAGCTTCATGCAGGCTGGCTGGTCTTGCCTGCATCAAGCGGATGCGTAAATCATCGTCAGTTAAAGCATCGACAAACTGTTCTTTGGCGTGCTCGTCTTCCAGGCTCGATGGTACATCCCAATAAACACGAGACACGAGACGAGACAGACGCTCTATTTCTTCTGCCAGTTCAGGCAAAGACTCGCCTTTGCGCCTCCGGCGACTACGGAGGTGCACCCGACTCAACTCCCGCTGCCCGGTCGCTCCAAACCTCATCTCGAGTGCGGTTACGAGGACACAGTAGCTGCGGCGCTTCGTGCTGTCCATGCCACCTAGCACATTGGCTGCTGGTCCTTCCAAGCTGGTGGCTAAAAAGGCAGCTTTCTCCGAGTCCTGCCATCCATTGAGCTCTGCGACCATCTCGAACTGGGCGTGGTAGCTCTCCCACGTCGTCTTTCCGTCAAACTTTGGTGGACGCTGACGAGTGTGTCCACCCAGGGAAGGCCGATACATCGATGCGGAGGTGACGTCTGTAGCCACGAACGGTGACGCGTTATGACTGAGTTGAGTCACTCCACTCACGCCATCCTCCAAATGTCGGAGCCGACTATCCAGTTGCGAGGTCTGCTCGGCAAGTTGTGTGGTCTTCTCTTCCAGCTTCTGCTCAAACTGGTCGATTTTGGCTGCGACTGTCGCATCTAGCGCTTGGACAGCCTCCAGTTGTTGCTGCTGTAGCTGCTGCTGCAGCAATTCTTCTTGTCTCTCATGCTGCTGCTGTTGTTGCTGCTGCTGTAACATGTCAGCGAACGCCTGCATGTTTATTACTGCCGGTTCTGGCGGGGTTGCTGGCTCTTCCTGCCGCGACTTACGGGAAGTGGCACGTCTCGGCATTTTCAGTTCCACACCAAAATCCCGTTTCCTCCACCACCTACCGGGTAGAGGAACACGCCAGGGTCTGGTTGTGTGAGAGGTCGTAAGTTCTGTGGCTCTACCACCTACTGGGTAGAGGAACACACCAGGTCTGGTTGTGTGAGGTCGTAAGTTCTGTGGCTCCACCACCTACCGGGTAGAGGAACACGCCATGTCTGGTTGTGTGAGGTCATAAGTTCTGTGGCTCCACCACCTACCGGGTAGAGGAACACACCAGGATCTGGTTGTGAGAGACGTAGTAAGTTCTGTGGCTTTATCACCTACCGCGTAGAGGAACACGCCAGGGTCTGGTTGTGTGAGAGGTCGTAAGTTATGTGGTTCTACCACCTACCAGGTAGTGGAACACGCCAGGGTCTGGTTGAGAGAAACGTCATAAGTTCTTTGGCTCTACCACCTACCGGGTAGAGGAACACGGCAGGGTCTGGTTGTGAGAGACGTCGTAAGTTCTGTGGCTCTACCACCTACCGGGTAGAGGAACATGCCAGGGTCTGGTTGTGTGAGAGGTAGTAAGTTCTGTGGCTCTACCACCTGCCGGGTAGAGGAACATGCCAGGGTCTGTTTGTTTCAGAGGTCGTAAGTTATGTGGCTTTACCACCTATACCACCTACCGGGTAGAGGAACATGCCAGGGTCTGTTTGTTTGAGAGGTCGTAAGTTATGTGGCTCTACCACCTACCAGGTAGTGGAACATGCCAGGGTCTGGTTGTGAAAGACGTCACAAGTTCTTTGGCTCTACCACCTAACGGGTAGAGGAACATGCCAGGGTCTGTTTGTTTGAGAGGTCATAAGTTATGTGGCTCTACCACCTACCGGGTAGAGGAACACACCAGGGTCTGGCTGTGTGAGAGGTCGTAAGTTCTGTGGCTCTACCACCTACAGGGTAGAGGAACACACCAGGTCTGGTTGTGTGAGGTCGTAAGTTCTGTGGCTCTACCACCTGCCGGGTAGAGGAACATGCCAGGGTCTGGTTGTGCGAGAGGTCGTAAGTTATGTGGCTCTACCACCTACCGAGTAGAGGAACACACCAGGTCTGGTTGTGTGAGGTCGTAAGTTCTGTGGCTCCACCACCTACCGGGTAGAGGAACACACCAGGATCTGGTTGTGAGAGACGTAGTAAGTTCTGTGGCTTTATCACCTACCGCGTACAGGAACACGCCAGGGTCTGGTTGTGTGAGAGGTCGTAAGTTATGTGATTCTACCACCTACCAGGTAGTGGAACACGCCAGGGTCTGGTTGTGAGAGACGTCATAAGTTCTTTGGCTCTACCACCTAACGGGTAGAGGAACATGCCACGGTCTGTTTGTTTGAGAGGTCATAAGTTATGTGGCTCTACCACCTACCGGGTAGAGGAACACGCCAGGGTCTGGCTGTGTGAGAGGTCGTAAGTTCTGTGGCTCTTCCACCTACAGGGTAGAGGAACACACCAGGTCTGGTTGTGTGAGGTCATACGTTCTGTGGCTCCACCACCTACCGGGTAGAGGAACACGCCAGGGTCTGGTTGTGTGAGAGGTCGTAAGTTCTGTGGCTCTACCACCTACTGGGTAGAGGAACACACCAGGTCTGGTTGTGTGAGATCGTAAGTTCTGTGGCTCCACCACCTACCGGGTAGAGGAACACGCCAGGGTCTGGTTGTGTGAGAGGTCGTAAGTTCTGTGGCTCTACCACCTGCCGGGTAGAGGAACAAGCCAGGGTCTGGTTGGTGTGAGAGGTCGTAAGTTCTGTGGCTCTACCACCTGCCGGGTAGAGGAACACGCCAGGGTGTGGTTGTGTGAGAGGTCGTAAGTTCTGTGACTCCACCACCTACCGGGTAGAGGAACACGCCAGGGTCTGGTTGTGTGAGAGGTCGTAAGTTATGTGGCTCTACCACCTACTGGGTAGAGGAACACACCACGTCTGGTTGTGTGAGGTCGTAAGTTCTGTGGCTCCACCACCTACCGGGTAGAGGAACACGCCATGTCTGGTTGTGTGAGGTCATAAGTTCTGTGGCTCCACCACCTACCGGGTACAGGAACACACCAGGATCTGGTTGTGAGAGACGTAGTAAGTTCTGTGGCTTTATCACCTACCGCGTAGAGGAACACGCCAGGGTCTGGTTGTGTGAGAGGTCGTAAGTTATGTGGTTCTACCACCTACCAGGTAGTGGAACACGCCAGGGTCTGGTTGAGAGAAACGTCATAAGTTCTTTGGCTCTACCACCTACCGGGTAGAGGAACACGGCAGGGTCTGGTTGTGAGAGACGTCGTAAGTTCTGTGGCTCTACCACCTACCGGGTAGAGGAACATGCCAGGGTTTGGTTGTGTGAGAGGTCGTAAGTTCTGTGGCTCTACCACCTGCCGGGTAGAGGAACACGCCATGTGTGGTTGTGGGAGAGGTAGTAAATTATGTGGCTCTACCACCTACCGGGTAGACAAACATGCCAGGATCTGGTTGTGTGAGAGGTCGTAAGTTCTGTGGCTCTACCACCTGCCGGGTAGAGGAACACGCCATGTGTGGTTGTGGGAGAGGTAGTAAATTATGTGGCTCTACCACCTACCGGGTATAGGAACACACCAGGTTCTGGTTGTGTCAGGTCATAAATTATGTGGCTCTACCACCTACCGGGTAGAGGAACACACCAGGTCTGGTTGTGAGGTCTTAAATTATGTGGCTCCACCACCTACCGGGTAGAGGAAAACACCAGGTCTGGTTGTGAGGTCTTAAATTATGTGGTTCCACCACCTACCGGGTAAAGGAACAACCTCTGGTTGTGTGAGAGGACATATTTATATTCGCATACCCATGGACCCCTTTTTTATAAAGCAAGGCTTCCTGTTCATTCAAACTGATCTTCCTTAAACCAATCACTTTTTAATGGATATGGGTCTTACTGTGCCTTATTCATTTGATGTCACTCAATCTTTTGTTGACCAGCTGTAGGTTGCTGTCAATAGTCTGGCACCAGTTCGATCTCTTTTAAAATGCCTTGAATTTGGTATGTCATTGTGTATGGACCCTGATAGGTACCTGCCAATGTCTATACCTCAACATTTATTTGTTCTTAACCAGACTGCAAACTGACACTTGACAAGATGAGACAATACTAGTAGAGCCTATCTTACTTCATCACCATACTTCTTTAGAAGAAGACCTAAACAGCAGTACTGGGCATTGTCCCTTGTGAGAGTGACAATGACATTTATTTACTAACTGAATATTTTAGTATTTCATGCCATGGATTTCCTGACATACACAAACACAAAGATTAGGCCTGTACTGGTAACCAGTATTTACTCTCGTTATTAATTATATTTCCATCTAGACAAGGTTTAGTTACAGGAATTAACGAATGTTTATGTTTTATTTCGGAAAAGCATTCTGTCCATATAAAAAAGTACGTCGATAAAAACATCCATATAAGAAATAAACAAATAATATCAATGAAAACAGGATATTTTAAAATTATACAAAGCCTTTAACCACTGATGCCACAAATGCGACGAACTGTATATGTCGCTAGTAACAATACTCTGAATAATTTTACCAACACACCTGTAAATCCTCATGATTAAGCTAAAAATAGCAGTTCTGATAATACATTTACATGATTTTACATTAGCTGTAGCAAACATGTGGCTAGCTGTACATCTCATAGATTGTTCAATATCCTATATGAACTGTTATAGGCAACAATTGCCGAAAATTTGCTTTTCTAAAAATAACCCATAGTGCACGCATATAAATTTTATGCTTAATCTTTATAGCAGTGGAACAAAAATGAAATTGTTACCGTAACATGTTCTTTCCGCATAAAGAAGTCTCACTTTGGCTTGAATGTCAGCCTCATCCGATAAGTCATTACAAATGATATGCCCAAGGTATTTACAAGAGGTGGTGAAGTTTAACCTCATTCCTCCTAAAGTCATTTCCCTGGCAAAATTTGAGTTTCTACAATCAAAGTACATGATCAGGGATTTACCAGCATTATATTGAACATCATGCTCACACCCATAAGAGTAACATAGTCAAGTAAAGCTTGTAGTCTCTTGGAGGAAGGAGCAAATAGAAGTAGGTCATCAGCGTATATCAGGTGATTAACAATCATAGTACCCAGACTACAACCAAGGTTGTTTGTGTAGTTGTACACTCAAATTGTACATGTAAAGGTTAAAAAGTAAAGGGGATAACTTTCCACCTTGCTTAACACAGTTACCCACCAAGAAGAAATCCGAGTAGGTAGATCCCTATCGGATACATACAAATTGGTTATTGAACTCATTGCTGAGTATTCTTAGAAAATATTTCGGTACATCTCGTTGTTCTGTCGATTGACTCGATCAGATGCTTTTGAAGCATCCAGAAACACAACATGTATAGCTGAACCATATTTGGTGTAAAATATTAGTAATTCCAAATAAACACACATAGCTCCATTCCATGTTTTGTCTTAAATCCAAACTGATCAGGTGTAGTTTGCAAGTGCGTTTCCATTCTGTTGAATAACACAATATCTATTATCTTGGAACATATGTTACAAAGCTATATTGGCCTGTAATTACCTTTGTCATTTACCCGTCAATTTTTATCTAATAAATGGTACAATAACAGACATTAAGATATATATATTTTTGTAGTGGTGCTTCCACATTGACCCAATATCACCTTGTATACCATCAATGTTTGTTTCATCGACATCATCATGGAAGTACGCCAAAGCGTCAGGAACGTGCAGAAAGTACAGAAGAGAAGACTATATAACCTTTTATCAGTGGGTTTCATTTCAGTGTGACATTGCTAGTAAGCATTTATTGAGAAGTCTTTGTCATGTTTTCCTCCTGTTGAATAACTCAGCTCTTGTCTTCAAATAGGCAGTGTGGTCGTCAAGATGCTGCAGACATGGAGGCATTGATGTACTGATGAAGTACAGGATTTCCTTTTTACCTGAAAAGAAAATAGAACACTTTACATTAGAAAGTAGTTTATAATATTGTTCTACTGCAAACAATGTATGTTGTAACTACGCGTGCTGTGCTATATTGTTAAAGCCACCCCAGAAGATAGTATTTTTAAAACAAAACATTTAAATGTGTTTCTACTGTATTGACAGATTTTCTTATTAATATTGTTCATATTTATAACAATTACATACACCTAAATCACTAGTGTTCAAGAATAAAGAGAACTTTTATTAGATAATACTGTCTAAAAAAGGCCATTTAGAGAAATGTTGGTTGTGTCAACTTGTGTGTATTTGTAATCTACACTTCTCTGCTAATATCAATGTGCTACCAACCAGGTTTACACTGTTGTATTCTGCATTATTCTCCGCCTGCACTAACAACCTTAATATTCTAAAGTCGCTAATTAATTGGTAGTGTTAGTATTACAAATTTAGAAAGCATTGAATTTTTGTTGAGCTGTTTTAATTTAAAATAATATATATTTTAACAATGTCATAAACATAAGGTTGACACATCGGCTTTAAAATCGAGACTTATGGACTATGCCGATCAACCTTGTAGAAGTTGTTATGGCATAACGCCAGATACTTGGGGTAGTCTAAATGTGATAATGAAATAATGATCTACTGTAGCAATGGTTGAGGCCGTGATAAAGTATGCTATATTTCATCCCTATGGTGGCCATTTTGTTTCTGTCCATGGCAATGGTGGTTTGGGTGGAACACCCTATACAGGTGTCACATCTTCCCTTAATTCCAAGGTACTGCGCCAACATGTTTTAACGGGCTTGTGGGACCTTCTGAGAGAGGGTGCTGTTGTGGTGACCTGGAGTGTTTGCATTTGCTGCTCTACGCTCCAAATGAATTTCCCTCACAAGGGACAATAAAGTATTGTGATTGTGATGTGTTGTTTTAAGTCCTTTGGGCCGAAGGTCCAACGGACTATTGCCATCACTCTGTGTCCACCGTCCGCCATTAGCTGCCATATCTCAGAAACCATTCAGCAACTTTTCCTCTAATTTTGCATAGACATATCTTGGGGCACTGCCACTATGCATGAGAAATCTGTATTTGATTGAATCTTTCTGAGGGCTCCCTAGGTTCTCCAAGGGCCCCAAAACTGGTAAAATTTGCCTATTTTTTCAAAAACTGTTCAGTAACTTTTTCTCTAATTTTGCATATACATTTCATGTGGTAGTGTCACTGTACAAAAGAAATCTGCATTTGATTGAATCATTCCAAGGGCATCTAATAACCGAAACTGGTTAATCTTCACATTTTGCCTATTTTTTCAAAAACTCTTCCGTGACTTTTTCTCTAATTTTGCATAGACATTTCATGTGGTAGCGCCAATATACCCAATAAATCTGTATTTGATTGAATCATTCTAAGGGCAGCAAAGGTCCCCTAAAATGCAAAATTTGCTAACTAAATTGCCTACTGCAGTAGCAGCTCTATCTGGCTTAGTCCTTTCCTCAACTAATCCCTTTTCCTACAACATATGTCACATGCACAGTCTGTGTAGGTTGGCAGAGTGCCAAGTGACCCACCCCACCCCCCACCTCACTGTCAAGGAAGGGTCCCTGTCTGATGGAAACTGTGACTAATCTGTAATTGGTCACTGGCAGAGGCTTGTGTCAACAGCATCTAGACAAGTTTAGCCAGTAGCACCTTTCACCCTACCTAAAGAACAGAGGGAATGCTGACCCTTGGACAGTGACAGGTGCTAATCCACCCTCTGAGCAAACAGTAGTCTTGGACAATGCCAGCTGCATGGTTTCTTCATTAATTAGCACTGTTAGATGAATGACACATTTGGATCACAACTTAGGCATTGGGTCTTTTGTATGGTTTATTATTTTGTAGATTGAAAACAATTTGTGAGACAGCTGTTTCTTAATAATTAACTGCACAAGAAGTCTGGCCTTTTGGGAATTCACACCCTAAGGTGACTTTTTGTTGATATTTACCTTTGTAAATAGGGCACAAGGTCATAAAATCAATATAAATTTGAATGTAACATATAACAACTGGCTGTATTGAATATTCTATGAATGACACATTTGGATTACAACTTAGGCATTGGGTCTTTTGTATGGTTTATTATTCTGTAGATGTCATTTATTGTAATTGAATGTCTGCTAATTAGGCTGTAATATTATGTAATTGAACTGCATGAGAAGTCTGGTTTGATTTGCATTAGTACCTCATCTTGTGTGAATGGTCTGTTTATGTGTTCGTTTGACTGGGAAATCTATCTTGGATCAAAAGGTATCTCACTAGCTGCAGTTTCACTTTCAGGTTTTTCACCGAGTTTTTCAACGTGGTTCATAAACTTATCCAGTGAAATATTTCCACATATTTCATTGCTGTTACTTGCTTTATTAAGTATATCCCAGTATTCTGCAGGCTTGCAATGTTTTAGGTTGCGCAAATTTTCATGTAACTGTTTATGGTAGCATTTTGATATTTGTTTTATAAAGTATTTATACCCACTAGCCAATTCTCTTAACTCTGCTTTAGCTTCGTCATTTTTAATTTTCTTTAGTCTACCTTTTGCTCTCAAATAATCTGTCCTCTTAGTTTTACACATAAAGACATAATCTGGCATAACTTGATTAGTCTTTGTAGCAGCACATTTGTACTTCCAGTGTATCAGTGCATCATAACATGCATACTGTGTGCCACATTTGAATGTCATGCATGTAATATTTCCATGCAATCCATTTGCATATATAATGTAAAATTTCAACAGCCGTTTTCTTCATTTTCACTTTTTTACCTTTACCATGTTCAATGCTCCATAACTTCGCAAATTTTTGTAGCAGTCATAATTTTTGAAACCGTGTAAAGAACCCTACCCAACCTTTACAAGAATGTAAGAATACAATGTTACTATTTATCCGACTTATCACTCATTTGGTCAACCGGGGTCACATTAGTCCAAAGGATTTAAGAGCCTCTTGGCCCATTTTTTCATAATGGATTTAACACAATCAAGGATCAACATATAAGCTGTTATTAGAATTATTTTATAATAAATCTAACACAATCAGAGATAAACATAAGCTGTTCTTATTATTACTTCATAATGCATTAAACACTACATGAGATCAACATAAGCTGCTATTATTATTATTTCATTATTTTAATACAATCAGGGATCAACATATAAGATGTTATTACTATTATTTTATAATGAATTTAACACAATCAGAGATCAACATAAGCTGTTATTATTATTATTTTATAATGAATTTAACACAATCAGAGATCAACATAAGCTGTTATTAGTATTATTTTATAATGAATTTAACACAATCAGAGATCAACATAAGCTGTTATTATTATTATTTCATAATGAATTTAACACAATCAGAGATCAACATAATCTGTTATTATTATTGTTTTATAATGAATTTAACACAATCAGAGATCAACATAAGGTATTATTATTATTATTTTGCTGAACTGTTTTCAAACATTCCATATCACCTGCAGTACCTTACTTATTTATAAATATACAGACACTGTATTTTGTTAATAAATGAAACGTCTGACATACCCACTCTTCAGCCAATGGTTTTACAAGTATAAATGTTACTTGTGAAGTGGCTAAACTTATGAAATCATGTGTACCTCTTTTCTTTGGTTGTGGTACCACTTCCTCCTCGTTGCCAGAGCTAGCGCCAACTGCTGCTGAAATGTATATAACTATAATATTAATGGTCAAACTACAGACACAATAAACAACTATTATTGATGTAATAAATTAACGAAAAACCATGACCACATTGGCTTTGAATACATCACATTTATGGGAAACTGGATAAGTAAATGAGCCATTCTACTCTATCACGTATACCTGTAAGGCATCAGTGAATTAATACCTTCACGTGACCCGTTGTTAGACAAAAGATCAGGCAAGTCATCAAAATGGATGCAGAACACATGCAGTTTGCTGTAATTCTATCAAATATTTTGTCGAAATTCTGGCTCGAAGTGAATTCCTTTTTGAACAAAACATAGAACAAAGTTGTTTAAGGCCAGACACGGCAGGTAGATGATTATTTTTTTCTTTGTGGAAACTGTTCAATTTGTTCTGCCCAATGCATCAAATCGGTCCTACTGAGTAAAATATATATTTAACTTTTTTCAGCCAGACCCCCCATTTCCATGGTAACAAACAAAATGTCCACCATTTTGAGCAAATTTTGAAACACTGCCATTTTTTATTGAACCCATATATAGTTACAATTTTTGCAAATCCATGTTCTCCATAGATTATATTGTGCAATGAACAGAGCATTTTTTGAAATGTGTTTTTATTTTTTAAATAATTTTTTGTTAAAATACAAAAACAAATCTAGTTTTATGGCAACAAATATGGCTATATCTTTCCAACTATTCATGATTTTAAAACCGTGTCTGATCATTGCACACAGTAGAATATGCTGAATGCAACACTGAAAACATTATTTATATAGCATAATTATTCCCAGAGATATCCCATTTCAAAATGAAGAAATTTGAAGATAAATGTTTTTTTAGAAAATGGCTGTCAAAGATTGCATAATGGATTTCATTGCATGATATCGACATGCTTGATCCATGACAAAAACTCACTTAGAAGTACGTAATTGTCATAGAAGTGAACTTTATTGATAGAATGCATACAATGGTATAATAATATGGCAAAAAAAAATTGTCTCGTGTTTTTTTCTCCAAAAAACACCATTTCACCTGGGGTGTCTGGCTTAAGAGAAAATTGCATGTGGGAAAGACAGATTTAGCAGACGTCATGCCACCCTTGTAGGTGTAAACGTCTTTGGTTGGCTAAGCTTGACGGAGGTCGCGCGCATAAATCTGATTGTGACATAGGCAAACAATGACATACCACATCCACCAATTTACATGAATAAGTTTGTGGTTCATTATTCTCTTTCAATCAGAATCATAGCAGGATCCAGGGAGCATTGGGACATGTGCAATTGGAGGTTTTTTGCGACCCTCAATGTTGGTATTTTTTGCGACCCTCAAGGTTGGTATGTTGGTGAGCCTCAAGGTTGGTATGTTGGTGAGCCTCAAGGTTGGTATGTTGGTGAGCCTCAAGGTTGGTATGTTGGTGAGCCTCAAGGTTGGTATGTTGGTGAGCCTCAAGGTTGGTATGTTGGTGAGCCTCAAGGTTGGTATGTTGGTGAGCCTCAAGGTTGGTATGTTGGTGAGCCTCAAGGTTGGTATGTTGGTGAGCCTCAAGGTTGGTATGTTGGTGAGCCTCAAGGTTGGTATGTTGGCGAGCCTCAAGGTTGGTATGTTGGTGAGCCTCAAGGTTGGTATGTTGGTGAGCCTCAAGGTTGGTATGTTGGTGAGCCTCAATGTTGGTATGTTGGCGAGCCTCAAGGTTGGTATGTTGGCGAGCCTCAAGGTTGGTATGTTGGTGAGCCTCAAGGTTGGTATGTTGGTGAGCCTCAAGGTTGGTATGTTGGTGAGCCTCAAGGTTGGTATTTTGGTGAGCCTCAAGGTTGGTATGTTGGTGAGCCTCAAGGTTGGTATGTTGGTGAGCCTCAAGGTTGGTATGTTGGTGAGCCTCAAGGTTGGTATGTTGGTGAGCCTCAAGGTTGGTATTTTGGAGAGACTTGGGGATGGTGCAATTGGAGTGTTTCACTCCCCCAAACTACCCTGTGTGGATTCACCCCTGATAATGTAATGTCACCTTTCTTCCTCGGCCGCTGTGCGTCCTCATCACTGCAGCCCTTGTTGTCGGCCACAACTACAACATATTATGACTGTAACATCAATGATGATGATGTAGATGTCATCAGTGTATTCTAAGGCTTTTCATTTAACTGAACGTCTTATAAGTAGGAACACATTACATTACAACAATATCAGTTTTACTATTAACTATTTTATATTACTATTATTTACACACTATTTGGAAGTTTATTTACAAAACATGATAATTCCTAGCAACAACACTTATGAAAGGAAAGCATAACATCTATATTGCATTGTACATAATAAACATTATATCTGATGTAGTATCTCTGAAAGATACCAAAGTATGCATTCCAAATGGTTGTAAAATAAAAAAAGACATTAAACAGGTATTGGGTCTAAGGGGGAACGGGTAACATTTCTAAGGGTCTAACGGGGCACATTTCCAAGGGTCTAAGGGGGCAGGGGGCACATTTCCAAGGGTCTAAGTGGGCAGGGGGCATATTTCCAAGTCTAACGGGGCACATTTCCAAGGGTCTAAGAGCACAGGGGGTACATTTCCAAGGGTCTAACGGGGCACATTTCCAAGGGTCTAAGTGGGCAGGGGCATATTTCCAAGGGTCTAACAGGGCCCATTTCCAAGGGTCTAAGAGGGCAGGGGGCCCATTTCCAAGGGTCTAAGGGGGCACGGTCACATGGGCCCATTCAAAAACGTGATGCCAAATTCCAATGGTCTAGGGGGGTACATGCCCCAGGCTCCCTGGATCCACCTATGAGTAAATGCTTTTATATAATTATCAATCTAACCTGTATAGCTCATACACTTACCAATTGTTCTTTTCTGCACATTCCCAAACCGGCTGTTGGCGCTGGTTCACTGGTGCCTGGGATAGATTTAGACAAAAGGTGACCAGGTATATGCCATAAGTATAATACATTTTGCACATAATGCAGCAGTGATGCAAAGTTTGTCAGAATGTATTTGTTTAGCATTGTGACAGGGCACTAGGATATTTTTGAAAGGGTAAAAGGGTGGTACAAATTATACAAGTTATCATTCAGTGTTAATTTAGGGACTGTCATTTTAGTTTATAAACAGTTACTTTGAGTGGGGTGCACTGGCGTAGTGGCACTGACCTCTCAATGGAGAGAACCCTGGTTTGAATCCTGTGCTGCCGTTTCAAACCTTGGGCAAATTCATTCACTTTACGTTGCTCCAGTTCACTCAGCTGTATGAATGAGTACCTGGCTATAGACAATGGTGGATATTTGTGTACAACTAGTCATTGCGAATTAATTGCAGCGTGGCTGAATGCTTCCCAGAGAAGTCAATATGGTGTTCGATTGAACAGGTCTGCCAGGGAGTAAAGCATTCTGAGTAGTCCTGAGGACTGGATACTGCGCTATATAAGAACTTACTCTACTTTTCTTTTCTTATTTAGTGGTATTTGCAGCAATGTGTGCTAAATTAAAAAGAACTGTATTCTGCTATAAACACTGCCTTGAGAGTTGGTTTAATAATTACCGTCATCCAGATTCCCTTGCATCCGCCCTTTGGTGGTGTGGTGGTGACACAGGTCTGTGTGATGTGTCTAGTGCCATAGTGTAGTGTGGTGGTGACACAGGTCTGTGTGACGTGTCTAGTGCCGTAGTGTAGTGTGGTGGTGACACAGGTCTGTGTGACGTGTCTAGTGCCGTAGTGTAGTGTGGTGGTGACACAGGTATGTGTGACGTGTCTAGTGCTGTAGCGTAGTGTGGTGGTGACACAGGTATGTGTGACGTGTCTAGTGCCATAGTGTAGTGCGGTGGTGACACAGGCCTGTGTGACGTGTCTAGTGCCGTAGTGTAGTGTGGTGGCGACACAGGTCTGTGTGACGTGTCTAGTGCCGTAGTGTAGTGTGGTGGTGACACAGGTCTGTGTAATGTGTCTAGTGCCGTAGTGTAGTGAGTAGTTTGTAGTGTATGCGCTTCACGCTCTCGCTTCCTGCTACGACCACCAGCTAGCCCCCTAACAGGGCTGAAAAGGGAGCCGAATGTGTAAGCCTTCCCTGCTGGTACATAGCCTCTCCATAGACAAGACTCTAGCATGACCTCCTTGTGGTACACTGTGGATATTGGGCACCTTGCGGCCCCAGGATAACGTGCTAGGGATCTAGGAGAAGGACAACTCTGATTCCCAACCTGGGTAGACCCAGCTCATTAGCCTTGGCAGGCAGTGGGTCTTGAAGGAAAACTCTGATTTTAAACCAAACAGACGGTCCCTCATAGTCTCTGAAATAAAAGTGTACTGCCAGATGATACTGCACTGAATATGAGATGTGGTAGATGCTAAGCTGCTAAGTAAGTGTCCCTTCACTTTGTTTTCACGCATACCAGCTGGGGACTGACGGTTATCGGCACTGTTAGAGCTGGACATAGACACTTCAGGATGCCGAGTGGAGATGTGGTGTTGGTTTGTGGTGACCGTCAGAGACATGACGGCCTGGATACATGTCTGTCTCACTGCTGGTCAACCAGAACAGTGGCTGCTGGACCGTATTCAAGCAGACACTTGTTCATACACAAGTGGTGTAATGACATTACGTATGGACACCGGATATGTGTGTGCAGATGACGTGTCATTTTAACTTCCCTCTGCCTACAGCCGTGTGGCAGAAAATGCAGAGTAAAAATACAGTTCGAACTGTATGAAGCGAAAGGTTTGTAAAAAGGGGACAAGGGTATCTGTGCATCATGTAATTGTCATGGTTCCCACAGCAAGACCAATGAAGATAGAGATACTTACACGACAAAGTACAGCTGTACATCAACTTCAGCAAACTTCCACACATTTTATAGGATACCTGCCAGGGATAGTGTAGTCAATACCAACCCTGGCTTGTGAGGATGGTTTCAACCAAGGTGGATCCTCTCATGTCTTTTAAGTTTGGCCTTTTCTGTGAATAACTTTCCACATTGGTGGCAAGTGAACAGAATCGCACCTGCACGAGTCAGTTCATGATTGGCTAGTTGACTTGTTTGTTCGAATGATTCTTCTTTGTGTGACTCATTTGGTGACGGGTGAGGTGACCTGTGTGTCTAAACGACTGTCCACATGTAGCACAACTATACGGCTTCACATTATGAATCCTTTCATGAACAGTAAGACTGTTGGAACGACTGAATGACTTTCCACAGGTTACACAACAGTATGGCTTTACCTTTGTATGAGTCCTTTCATGATATTTACAGCTGTTGGAATGTTTGAATGACTTTCCACACGTAACACAAGAGTACGGCTTTATATCTGAATGAATCCTTTCATGAACTGTAAGATATTGGGAAAATTTGAATGATTTTCCACACGTAATACAAGAGTACGGCTTTATATCTGAATGAATCCTTTTATGAATCATAAGATATTGGGAAAATTTGAATGATTTTCCACACGTAATACAAGAGTACGGCTTTATATCTGAATGAATCCTTTCATGAACAGTAAGACTGCTGGAATGACTGAATGCTTTTCCACAGGTTACACAACAGTACGGCTTTACCTTTATATGAGTCCTTTCATGTAGTTTACGGCTGCTGGAATATTTGAATGATTTTCCACACGTAATACAAGAGTACGGCTTTATATCTGAATGACTCCTTTCATGAACTGTAAGGGCGTGGGAATATCTGAATGACTTTCCACACATAATACAAGAGTATGGCTTTATATTTGAATGAATCCTTTCATGAACTGCAAGATATTGGGAAAATTTGAATGATTTTCCACACATAATACAAGAGTACGGCTTTATATCTGAATGAATCCTTTCATGAACTGTAAGCTGTTGGGAATATTTGAATGACTTTCCACATGCAGCACAGGTAAATGCCGGCTTTGCATGAATCCGTTGATGGATGGCAAGATCTAGAGAATAGTTAAATGCCTCTCCACACGTAAAACAGGCATACGGCTTGACATTGGCACACTGCTCTTCAACTTCATTACTACTCTTATTGCAAAGTTGTTGATCACAGTTCTCACTGCAAGTTGATGTGTCTGGTCTCCAGTCAGTCGACTCTACTTTGACTTCCTTCAATACACTGCCCTCACCCACCACCCAATGTCTCGTCTCTCCACTGCTACTGTCTTCAGAGTCTACCTTCTCTAACTTCACCTTGATGTGTGGACCACTCTCATTCTCACTCCACATCTTCTCCTGATTTCTGTTGTCGACAGGCAGAATTCCTTCTTCAAGCTTGGTGTCTGGCATCTCTATTTCGCATTTGATAGATCTCAAGTCGGTGTCATCGTCAGGAGAATACATCAACAATGTCTAAGAATGTTTAAATATGTTGTTACATATAATGATGATCACCTGAACAATGTTTTGGAACACTGATAGAAACTGCAGAGACAATAGAAGACTGGGTGTTTGAGGAAACTGTTTCCAACAATGTCTGTTGACTTAGCTGCAGGCTGAGAGTTGTCTGGTGCTGGAAGTTTTCAGACAACTGAATTGCCGTCTTCATTATCTTATGGCCATTAACTGAAAGAAAATACACAGCAAGGTCAAGTATTTGTCACCATCTAACCTACGTAATCAACAAAGTGACTTATGGCCATCACCTGAAAGAAAATACACAGCAAGGTCAACTATTTGTCACCATCTAACCTACGTAATAAGCAAAGTGACTTATGGCCATCAACTGAAAGAAAACACACAGCAAGGTAAAGTATTTGTCACCATCTAACCTACATAATCAGCAAAGTGACTTATGGCCATCGACTGAAAGAAAATATACAGCAAGGTCAAGTATTTGTCACCATATAACCTACGTAATCAACAAAATGTTACATATTCATCATAATCATTTCCAATCTGACAAAGCACACGGACACGGAAATATAATAAAATGATGCATCGGTACAGTACTACACTGTGTCTGATGAAGACCGTATATTACAAAAAGACACACTGTCGACAACAGAACTGGTGAAAATATTAAGCCTATAAAACTCAACTACAAAAAAACCTTCAAATTATGCAACTTTTGATGTATGACTGACTTACTTCAAAATAAGAACTTTTAGATGCCAGCTATAATGCAAGTCTGTGTCTATGTTTGTATGTTTGCCCGTATATCTCCACATATATATTTATATCTGGTTTATAAATTATGGTTAACATTATAAAATAGTTGTGTGTCTGTTTGAAGGTATAATCTATGATTTTTGTTCGGGCCGGTCCATTGGGGTGGTTCATAGATTTAGATGGTAGGCCCTATGTCTATTTTAATTTCACCCAGGGGGTTGTGGGATAGGTATATTTTAGTGCCCTGAGGCTGAGTGGGGCGGGCTTGCCTTTATAGCCATTTGCAGAACGGGTTGGGTCGGGCATCTGCCTAACCCTAGTGCTAGGATACGCCTACGCCCGATAAGCCTATCCCTAGGCTATGTATATGGCTATGCCTTTTTTAGGTCTTAGGTGATTTACTCCAAACAGCCCAAACTTGAGCTAACGCAGGAGTTGTATGGTACTTGTTTGTTTATTTTATAGGCACTTTCGATGATTGGGTGTGGTGAAAGGGAGGTTCATGATCGCTGTTTGAACGCTATGGGGCTTTCTAGTTCAGTAATCAGTGGTGGAATCATATTCCAGATTCGAACTGCTCGAGGGTAGAAAGAAAACACTGCTGCATTGATGCGGCACCTAGGGGCTATGTAGTGGCCACGGTTTTTTGACTGTGTTAGTAGACCTGGCGGGGGTGTGATGTTGACTGTGTTAGTAGACCTGGCGGGGGTGTGATGTTGACTGTGTTAGTAGACCTGGTGGGGGTGTGATGTTGACTGTGTTAGTAGACCTGGTGGGGGTGTGATGTTGACTGTGTTAGTAGACCTGGTGGGGGTGTGATGTTGACTGTGTTAGTAGACCTGGTGGGGGTGTGATGTTGACTGTGTTAGTAGACCTGGCGGGGGTGTGATGTTGACTGTGTTAGTAGACCTGGTGGGGGTGTGATGTTGACTGTGTTAGTAGACCTGGTGGGGGTGTGATGTTGACTGTGTTAGTAGACCTGGTGGGGGTGTGATGTTGACTGTGTTAGTAGACCTGGTGGGGGTGTGATGTTGACTGTGTTAGTAGACCTGGTGGGGGTGTGATGTTGACTGTGTTAGTAGACCTGGTGAGGGTGTGATGTTGATTATGTTATTTAATACTTTGTAAAATGTCATGGCTTGTTTGATAATGCGTCGTCGTTCAAGAGTTGACCATCGAAGGGTGGCTATTAGGTCTGCTGCGTTTGTTTGGCGTCTGTGGTCATTTCTGACAAATCTGGCAGCACAGTGTTGTACTCTTTCAAGGTGTTTAATTTGGGTGGCAATGTGTGGGTTTCATATGGGAGAGGCATACTCGAGTTTTGGTTGGATTAGCATGTTATAGGCTGTTTCTTTTACTTCGGGTTTGCATGGTCCGAGGGTTAGTTTAATCATGCCTAGGACTTTTGAAGATTTTGAAGCTGTGTCAGTGATATGGTTAGCCCAGGTTAGTTTAGAATCTAATTTTATTCCAAGATATGTGTGACTAGAGGTGGTAGAGAGTGGTATGCCAAAGAGTGAATATGAATGCAGTCTGGGTTTGGTTTTGTTTGTTATTGGGAGATGCACACATTTAGATATGTTAAATTCCATCTGCCATTTATTAGACCATGTTTGGAGTTTGATCAGGTCAGATTGGAGAGTTTCGTGATAGGTTTCGGATGTGATTTTGCGATATATCATGCTGTCGTCTGCAAAGAGACGTACGGAAGATTGGACATTTTCGGTTATGTCGTTTATGTAGAGTAAAAATAGGACAGGTCCTAGGACTGAGCCCTGTGGTACACCAGATGTAACATTTGTTCTGTCCGACAGGGCTCCACTGACTGAGACTCTCTGTTTGCGATTGGATAGAAACGATTTGATCCAGTTTTGTGTGTTTCCACTTATTCCATAGAAAGCTAATTTGGATAGGAGGCGTTTATGGGGGACTTTGTCGAAGGCTTTGGCGAAATCGAGTAGGATGGCATCTATTTGTGTCTTATTGTCCATAGCAGTCACCCAGTCGTGGACTGTCTCGATGAGTTGGGATTCACAAGACAGACCTGATTGGAATCCATGTTGGAAGTGGAGGATGATGTTGTGTTTGTGTAAGTGTTTCCACATGTTGCTTAGAATGATGTGCTCCATAACTTTGCAGAGGATGCATGTTAACGAAATTGGTCTATAATTAGCAGGGTCTGATTTGTGTTTTTTTTGTGTATTGGTGTTACTAGTTCTTGGAGCCAGTCATCTTGGAGTTTGCAAGTGTTGTATGACTGCTGGAAAATGTGTGTGATGATGGGGACAATTTCCACTGCAGTCTCTTTAAGGACTCTGGCTGGGAGTTCGTCGGGGCCTGTAGCTTTATTTTGGTTTAGGTTTTTCAGTTGCTTAATTACTCCGTCTATCCCGATTTCGAGGGAGGGCATATCGGGATAGATGGATGGAGCTAGTTGGGGGATGAGGTACATTTCTGGAGTAAACACGGAACTAAATTGGTTGTTAAGTGTATTTGCTTTGTCGTGATCATTTGTGATTGGTTGGTCGTTTGCTTGCAGTGTAGGGATGCCAATGTATTCTCGTTTGTTTGCTTTAATGAATGACCAGAATTGTTTTGGGTTTGTTTTTAGGCTGTCTCCAATGTGATTGTTTAGATAGTCTGAGTAGGATTTGGTTGCAGCTTTAGTGGCTTGTTTTCGGAGTTGCCTAAACCTTTCCCAGTCACTATTACGTCCAGTTTGTTTTGCTTTTTTATGGCTTTTGTTGCGTTTTCTTTGCATTCTTATTATTCCACGTGTTATCCAGGGGAGGTGGGTTTTTGCTTTGGTGTTGCGGCTGGGAATATTACTGTTGACTAATGAAGTAAGATTATTCCGGAAAAAGTTCCAATTTGTGTTGACATGTGTTGAATTTGGGTTCGTGTCAAAGTATGTTGTTGTTAGTTGTTTTATGTCATCTTTAAGCTTATCCCAGTTTGCAGATTTATATTGGAACACTTTGTGTGGTGGTTTACTGTTACGGATTGGATTTAGGTTTACGTTTAAGGTCACAGCTTCATGATCACTCATGCCGGGAGTGGTGTGAGTGTTAGCAATTATCGATGGATTAGAAGTGAGTATGAGGTCAAGGATATTGCCGGAATCAACTCGTGTGGGGTTGTTGACCATGTTTTGTAATCCAAATTCTCTAATTATTTCTAGCAGTTTGTTATGCTTGCTGGCAGTTCTGTCGTCAGTGGTTTGCTGCTTGCCCCAGTTAATATCAGGAAGGTTGAAGTCACCTGCTATAACTACATTAGGAGAAGTTTTTTGTGATCTGTACAGTTTTGTTAGGGATTCGTGGAGAGCTTCAAGGGATTGAAGGTGGTCACTGGGGGGGTCGGTAGTAGGATGCAAAGTATATGGATTTGTTTCGTGTGAAATGTATTTTTGTCCATACTATTTCACAGCTTGAGTTTAGTTTTGTAAGTGGTTCTGCTACAATGTCATCGCAGAAGGCTATGAGAACTCCACCACCATGGGTGTTTCTGTCCTTTCGGATGGCGCTATAGTTAGGTGGTAGGAACGAATAGGTAGGGTAGTTTTCGTCTATTTTGGTTTCGACTAGGAATATGATGTCAGGATTATTTGACTGAATAGTTGTTTTTAATTGGGTTGTCTTTGCGATGCTTTTGACACTGTTGGTATTGATTAGAATTCCGCTAAGTGTGTTACGTTTGGTTTTCTTACGACGTTCAGGGGTTGATGCATTTTGTGGGTTTGGTCTAAAGGTTGGATCCCAGGTTTGGGATGTACGACTCGTGTTTGTTTGAGAGATCTGTGTGGGGGGGTCAATGTTTTGGTTATTTTGGTCACTACGGCTGTTATATCGGTTGTGAGAACATTCCAATAAGTGGTCTTGGAAGAAGGAATGAATGTAGTTAGGATGGTTGCATTTCATGCAGTGCCAGGAACAGGAACTGTTACAGGAGACTATATTGATCTGGACTTATGTCACAACATTTAATGTGTACCCATTGGTTGCACTGGTCGCAGCGGACTGCTCGGTGATTTGAAGCAACAGGCTTTTTACAAAATCCACAGGCCCAGGGGTGTTTGACTGGGCCGGGGTTTGTTTGGATGTCCCCACAGAGGATTAGTAGGACAAGATAACATGTTTTGTGTCCCGATGTAGGGATTGCATAAGCCAGTTTGGTGTGGTACTTGTTACGGGAGTCTCTGGTGAAAGCCAGTCTAATACTTAGTTTATACTCGTGGAATAAAAAGTGTGGCCTATGCCTTAGCCTTAGGCTATGCCTAGGCTATGGGTATTACTAGCAGTATTGGCATACATTTTCCAGGCTGGGACGGGCCTGAGACTGGAAATAGTAAACGATGCCAATAGCAAACTCTCTGCCTTTGGGCTTGGACCGGGCTTGGGACAAAGATCTGCGTGCCTGGGTCTGGGACATGGTCTGGGTGTAATAAAATATTAAAGGGAATAAAAACATCTATTGCTTGAATTCATGTTATATTACATCCTGCTATCTATTTCCACGTCCACCAAGCAAAAAAAGCAAAAAATTCAATGAATTAGAAATTCCACATTTTATGCTGTACATCCGGACATTTTCGAATATGCATATT
Organism: Paraescarpia echinospica; assembly: GCA_020002185.1. Classification (NCBI taxonomy): domain Eukaryota; kingdom Metazoa; phylum Annelida; class Polychaeta; order Sabellida; family Siboglinidae; genus Paraescarpia; species Paraescarpia echinospica. The sequence goes on along the minus strand of CM034544.1, from coordinate 49,459,394 downwards.
TTTGGCGCGTTTTCGGGATGTGACGTCACTTATGACACAAACTCGCATCAGGCCGACCCTTTCTATGCATTCAGAACATGTTTACAAGTATAGTTTTTGGGTCGAAACAAGCGTCAGAATGAGTTATTGTGCAATTTTCCGACGTAATACAAACACTAGTCATCATAGAGGAACAAGCAGTTATCTTACGGTTCCACATGAATCCAATTTTATTCAAATAGGCCTACAAGTCGACTAGGTTTCGCCGAGCTTGGGCTCGTTTTCAGAATAATTATATCGAATGCAACCAACGGGAGATAATGTACACCAATATACATACATAGCAAACATATATCGTATCCAGCTACAGAAAGTAACGTGTAAAATCTCATAATATCACTAAAATATCGATGTATGAAGGAGGAGTTGTACAATTTATCATAACAACTGAAATCAGTCAGCGAATTTCTGCCAGCCCTTATAGCTCACTTGGTAAACGCGTTGGTTCCTTGGCATTTGTTTTACAATCGGGCGACGCCGGTTCAATCCTGACAGCATGCAAACTATTGATTTTCTTTACACTTTTTTTTTTTATGTTTTCACAAAGTAATATAAACCAAATCATTTAGTATATAGTATGATGCACTGTTTGTAAATAATGTTTATTTTTGTAGTAATTATTTATTCGCCACAAAAATGAAAATATGGTCATTATATAACGATGTTTCTAAATTTTATTTATCCAAACAAATATAATGTAATGGATATATAATTTATTAATTGTAAATATATTGTACAGTAATATATTGTAATTATATATGTGAAAAAGATTGTGATCTGTCTGGATAAATACAATTTAGTAACATTATATATAATGACCATATTTTGTGGCGATTAAATAATTACTACAAAAATAAAAATAAATTATCCATGTAAACATGCTCTGAATGCATAGAAAGGGTCGGCCTGCTGCGAGTGTGAGTCATGTGTGACGTTAAGATACCACGTGATCGCCTAGCTCATTAAATTTATATTTTCCGCGGGAATCGCTACACAGACGGGTTTAAAATCGAATTTATGCTACAAAATTGTATTTTTCTGTATTTTTTAATGTTCTCGAATGTTACATGCAATATTAAACTTTCTGTACACATGAAAAACGGATTTTAGCTAATGCCTTGTTTTTATTTCCTTTAATTTAAATAATAAAATGTAATGATAGAAAACAGTCATACTTACATTGCAAGTTACACTGACACTGACAGGTAGGAGGATTTGCGTAGGAAGAGACAGTCCAACTTGACCAAGGCAAGCCACTCGCTTCCTTTTAACATCAGAACTATTCCGTTCCAACGCCAACTCCGATTACAAAACAAAGTGTTTAATGATCGCGCACAGAACTTCAGTGCACTAGCGGAAATAACCCGTTGAACTCTCCCGACCGGTTCGCGACCCTTTCCTGCACAGCTTGCTTCTGTAATATTCGCCCCTATAAAAATGCTGTCGCGACGAATCCAGTGATCTATACCCAAACAGCCCAAACTGCAATCCCCTATAGGCTCATGAACAATCTCCCATTGGATCCTCTTGCCAAGATATTGGGAGCCAAACATATGTCCATACCCTAAACAGTATGGCTCAACCACTAGTCCCGATATCATCGACGTTATGTATGATAGACCTAGCTGTACTGTTACCGTTGGTTTGCAGACATAGATCTAGTTCCCAAATATAGTACCATAATAAATTTACAAACTTACATAATATTTCTTTGCCAGCTGATATTTTCTCAATCTCTCCACGTGACTAGCCCATTTATGTAGGCTCCTCGTCGGCATCTTCTATATAACGTTCTTTCACACCAACCTTGTCCCCCACCTCCTTCGATCTTCGCCTCTCTCTTCATTCCCGAATTTTTCTCATCCACCTACATTAGCAAAGTTTGACTGCCTTAACAGAATCAGAATAATTTATTCGACTATAAAATACAGATTATATACAACAAAGAAATGTATAGTCAGGGAAATTCTCATTAAGGCGATATGCATGCCGCTAACACAAGAGCCACCTTTTTGTTAAATGTATAATTTTAATACACAATTATAATAGGGTCGTTCAAGGTAAACCGAACCACATAGCACTTATCTTGATTTCTAACGACTCCCCTTGGCCACATCCAACCGCCAAAAGTGTCAAACGAATTATGTAAAAGGTCAGTTTCATGTGACATTCAGATAAACCGAATCAATTAAAGTTCAGGTTAACTGAACAACCTGAATGTATTCGTTTGGTCTTGTTGGTTAGATTTATCTTATTTTTTCGGTAAAGCGAACCATCCGGTTATATTAATTGAACTACGTGGTTCGGTTTACCTGCATGAAAAAAGACGTAACAACTTCTTCTAATTAACATAAAATGTGATTTATTTTCAACAATAACTTCGTCTTACTTTTGAAAACTGCGCCAGTCTATCGTCATATCCATATATGTAGATCTGTGGAATTGCGGCTCACCGAGTCACGTTACTGGTCTCGCTCTCCGGCATGTTTACGCGCACTGTTTTGATGCGTTAATAAATGTTCTTTGCTGTTCGTTGATATACTAGTTGTCTATACTGGCGTGGTGGCAGCGGTACTGTTCGCAGTGTACCCTAAGAAACGCCTCACAAGTGACACTCGTAACTATAGCCAAACAAAAGGCACAACGAGACAGAGTACGTAAGTTACACTGGCAAAGCTTTGAACCTTTATAAACCGGAGCGTCAGTCACTGTCATGGCACAGAGAGCACCGAAGTAGTGGTCACTCTCAAAGCATGAAACTCTGACGTCGTTTGAGAACTGGCGACAAAATATACAATACACACTATCGCTAGACGCCAATTTCGCGACATTTTTGCTTGACCAATCCGAATGGAAAAAGAAGACGAATTCCACCCCGTTGCGGGGTCTAACCGATGATGACGAAAACGTCCCTGCGGCTAGTCGGCGTACGGCCACACAAAAGGTCACGCACCTTGACCTAATGCTTGGCCAAATCGCCAATTTCTGTCCCGTTATATCGAGGAATACAATCGTAAAGAACTCTGTTTCTATAAAATCAATCTGGCAAGCAATACGCTTACATTTCGGCTTCCAATCCTCGGGCGCACACTTCCTCGACTTCGCCGAAATCAAGCTGGAGGCGGACGAAAGTCATGAAGATCTCTTTCAGAGATTGATGGCTTTCGTCGAGGACAACCTGTTGGCCGTGGGAGGTGGCATATCTCACCACCTGGAGTTACCGTCGTCAAACGAGGACATATCCCCGTCGTTGGAGAACATGATCGTCCTCCAATGGCTCAAACTAATCCACCCTGAGCTACCCCGTCTAGTGAAACAACGATACGGGACAGAATTACGCAGCCGAACACTCGCAAGTCTGAAACCCGAGATATCGCAAGCATTAACTTCTCTCCTTGATGAGCTAACCGCTATCTCCGAAATAAAAGTCATGCGACAATCAACCACCAACCAACGGTCTGGCTCTTCTCAATCTCGTCGATATCAACGTAGTGCAAGCAACCCAACCACTCGGCGAGCCAAACAGTGTCCACTGTGCAAGCAAGCGGGTCGTGCCAGCTACGAGCACTACCTGAGCGAGTGCAGGTTCCTACCTGAGAACGACCGGTTGTACCTATCCAAAGCGCGCAATATAATCGGAGTGGACTGCGACGACGGCTCGGATGATAAACAGTCAGCTGGAGACGGAGACTGCACTGGCGACGTGTCGACCGTGGCATGTCGTGTGAACACAAAACAGTCGCCATTTTCAAGTCATTTTACCGACATCATCCATTACGACTCACACTAGACACCGGTGCGGAGACAAACATGATCAGAGAGGCAGTCGCTAAAAGCATCGGAGCTAAAATCGGCAAAAGCTCACAGCTAGCGAGGCAGGCTGATGGTGTTACTCCGCTGAACGTTATCGGAGAAACACACCTGACCTTGTCGCGCGACGGAACTGACCTCCAACTCGATGCGCTAGTTGTTGCAGATCTCGACGTGGACGTACTCGCGGGCACGCCGTTCATGTCTACCAATGACGTATCCGTTCGTCCTGCCAGACACGAGATCACAATCGGTGAAACCACTGTCATACAGAACGGTTTCCAAACGTCAGGTAACGAACAATATCACACCGTACGCAGGGCTCACGCATATACGTGCTGCACGCACCCTCGCCATCTACCACGGTTTGGCCGGGTGAGTTCGTAGAGCTCCAGTTGCCCACAGCCCTAGACGACCAGACTCTGGCAGTCGAGCCACGCAGCTCTCCACACAACGAAGGTTGGCCAAAGCCTGGAATCATTGAGGCCGTCGGCAACAAAATACGACTCGTCAACACGTTGCCAAGACCACTAAAGCTGTTTCGCCACGAACACTTTTGTCAGGTGCGTCACACTGTCGCGTCACCGACCTGTGACACCGAATCTGAACCCGCTGTGAAGACTCGTAACATTGCCCACACCACTGACCTCTTCTCCGAAGCTATAGAGTTGGACTGCGACAAACAACTACCCGAGAGCATGCGAGGACAGTTCCGCAGTCTACATCAACAACACGACTCCGTTTTCAACCCGAGCATCGTGGGCTATAATGGACATGCGGGGCCTTTCACGGCAGTCGTCAACATGGGTCCGGTCCTGCCTCCTCAGCGCAAAGGAAGATGTCCTCAATACGCGCGCGAAAAACTGACCGAACTGCAGGAGAAGTTCGACGAGCTGGAGGCGGTTGGCGTGTTCCAACGACCGGAAGATGCCGGAATATCCGTCGAGTACCTGAACCCATCGTTCCTCGTTCGCAAGCCGAATGGAGGATCGAGGCTAGTTACTGCCTTCTCAGACGTTGGGAGGTACAGTAAACCACAACCGTCACTCATGCCAGATGTTGACTCTACCCTCCGCCAGATCGCGTGCTGGAAATACATAGTGGTGTCTGATCTAACCAGTGCTTTCTATCAGATCCCCCTAGCGAAGGAGTCAATGAAATTCTGTGGAGTGGCAACACCATTCCGTGGAGTACGTGTCTACACCAGATGCGCTATGGGGATGCCCGGTTCTGAGACCGCACTTGAAGAACTGATGTGCAGAGTACTAGGCGACCTTCTGCAAGACGGAGTTGTGGCCAAACTGGCCGATGACTTGTACTGCGGAGGAAACTCACCCGAAGAACTACTAGACAACTGGGGTCGCGTTCTCGATGCCCTTGATCTATGCGATCTACGTCTGTCGGCGAAGAAGACACGCGTTTGCCCCACATCTACTACCATTCTGGGTTGGGTTTGGTCTCAAGGCACAATACGCGCCAGCCCCCATCGTATCACAACACTGTCGTCATGTGTACCACCACAGACCGTTCTCGGGCTGCGTTCCTTCGTTGGCGCTTTCAAAGTACTGGGACGTGTCATCCCGCAGAGTTCCAAGGTGCTCGCTCCTCTCGAATCACACATCGCGGGGAAGAAGTCTCAGGAGCCGATAAGCTGGTCCGAAAACCTCCACGAGGCGTTCTGTACAGCCCAGAAGGCCCTGTCAACTAACAGGTCAATCACCTTGCCAAGACCTGATGACCAATTGTGGATCGTCACCGACGGATCCGTCACACAGCGCGGTATCGGTGCCACTCTGTACGTATCACGCAACGGTCAAACCCTCCTTGCAGGATTCTTCAGTGCTAAACTCAAAAAGCACCAGGTGACTTGGCTACCATGTGAGATCGAAGCGCTCGGCATTGCAGCCGCAGTTAAGCACTTCAGCCCGTACATAATCCAGTCCAAGTCTAAGCCGTGCCTTCTCACGGATAGCAAGCCATGCGTCCAGGCAATCGACAAATTATGCCGCGGAGAATTCTCCTCCAGCCCACGCGTAACTTCGTTTTTGACGATCGTCTCGAGATACCAAGTCACTCTGCGCCATCTCTCGGGAGCCGCGAATGTGCCGTCCGACTTTGCCAGCCGAAACGCGCCGGAATGCATGGAGCCGCGTTGCCAGATATGCGCATTCATATCACGTATCGAAGAGTCCGTCGTCGGTAGCATCAGCGTCGAAGACATCGTATCCGGCTCTGCTCGCCTTCCATTCACGAGTAGGTCGGCCTGGTTATCAACACAAGCAGAATGCCCAGACTTGCGCCGCGTCCGTGCCCACTTGAAACAAGGCACTCGCCCATCAAAGAAACTAACCAACATCAAAGACGTTAAGCGATACCTAACTACCTCAACACTGGCTCGCGACGGCGTTGTTGTGGTCCGACAAGACGTGCCATTCGCACCATCCAGAGAACTAATTGTCCTACCTCGCCAGGTACTGGATGGTCTACTCACTGCGATACATCTGAAGTTGAGTCATCCATCCAAAAATCAACTAAAAGTCGTAGTGCGTCGCAGTTTCTTCGCGCTAGATTTGGACAGCACAATCGAGCGCGTAACCGACATGTGCCATGTGTGTGCATCGCTGAAAAAGGTCCCTACAACGCTCACTGAGCAGACCTCAACTGACGCACCCGACGCCGTTGGGATCTCGTTTGCAGCCGACGTGATCAAACGCAATCGTCAACTAATCTTCGTCGTACGCGAAACCGTGACTTGCTACACGTCTACGTGTGTTATAGAGAACGAACGTCACGACGCCTTGCGTGACAGTCTCGCCCGTCTTTGCATAGAACTTCGCCCCATTGACGGACCATCAGCTGTCGTTCGGGTGGATCCCGCACCCGGATTCATCGCTCTCGTAGATGACCCAACACTACAACGATTGGGCATCAGTATCGAAATCGGTCGAATAAAAAACGCCAACAAAAATCCGGTGGCAGAGAAGGCAGTGGCGGAAGTGGAGGACGAAATACTCCGACAAGAGCCAGGCGGCGGCATTGTGTCCCCACTACTGTTAGCAGTCGCTACCTCGCGGCTCAACTCGCGAATCCGCAGCCGAGGCCTTTCGGCACGAGAAATGTGGTTCCAGAGAGATCAGTTCACTAATGCGCAGCTACCTATCGCTGACCGCATTCTCATCACGGAACAACAACAGTCGCGGGAACGGAACCACCCTCACAGTGAACTCGCGAAAGCCCCCCGTGGTAGAGAAGCTTCTACACACACAATCCACGTTGGTGACTTGGTATACATAACATCCGATCGCAACAAGTCATCAGCGAGGGACAGATATTTAGTCACCTCCGTCGAAGACCGCTGGTGTTTCATTCGAAAATTCAGCGGCCACCAGCTTCGTGCATCATCATACAAGGTGAAACTCTCGGAGTGCTACTTAGTCCCCAATTCCAGACCAACTACCGTAGCCCCACCGCCCCATCACGACACTGGCAGTGATATCGAGTCCGATGAAGACGCCCCGGTGGTCTCGTTCGACGAGGCCCCTCAGACTCCGCTGACGATCGCTACTCCGCTGGAGGTACCCGTCCTACCAACTCCAACTGACGAAGTCGTAGCTGAAATCGACACACCGGCCGACACTCCACGACCTGTCCGCAGACGTGTCAAGCCCAAGTACTTACAAGACTATGTCACTTCATAAGCAGTTTGTGTGTTAATTGTTGCATCTTTACATTGTGTTTAATTGTTTATCACAAAATTAATAGTCAGTTGACTTACTATAATTTGCTTAGAATAGAAGAGGACTTAAAGGAAAGTGGTCGCGCCAGTCTATCGTCATATCCATATATGTAGATCTGTGGAATTGCGGCTCACCGAGTCACGTTACTGGTCTCGCTCTCCGGCATGTTTACGCGCACTGTTTTGATGCGTTAATAAATGTTCTTTGCTGTTCGTTGATATACTAGTTGTCTATACTGGCGCTGAACATAACGCGAAATCAAAACTATATTGTGGACTTTGCACACATTATCTGTCATCTGGTCCCTCTTCATACCATCAACATGATCATAGTCGTCTAAGTGTGTTTGATGCACTGATCGCATTTAAAATGTCCGTTTATAAGTCGCCCACAGGCAAAAGCGCACGTGTCATGCCACCAACGGCTGAGGTGGAACAACATCTCCACTCATCTTCAATTAGTGGGTCAGCCGGGTGACCGTATTCAAAACTGCACAATATGCAAGGGTCTTGTTTCGCGGAAGCTTGACCACCGGCCACATGCTTGGTAAGTGTCGGCCTTTTCGAATCGTTCCGTGTTTTGCCCACTTTTCTTTTTCATAATTTTCCCTGTCTCAGTTTTGTTCTTTCCTTCAAGCTTTCGTGAGATAGTAACACAAGCGGTTGCTTCGGACGTGGATGGGGAGAGTGTGGGCGAGGTTTCGTCCTGTTGTCCATGGTTAGCTTCTTAAGCTACATTGGCACTGGGGATGGCTGGCATGATGCCGTGTATGGTTGAGTTATGTTCTGCGTCCTCAGGAGCCATGTCGGACGTGGAGGTTCCCCTGTCTCCGACTTTCAGCTGCTGGAGCGATGCTACCAATAGCTATGTTTCATATGCCTGATGGGATCATGGATTCTGGTGTTCCGTCATTCATAACCACGATTCCATGATGTGGCTGGACATTCGCTGGAGGCAATTAAGGGCAGATTTCCGTCAGCACCTTGTTAACGGGATCAGTAGTACTGCTTGGCGTAAATGTTGCCTCTGGGATTGCCATCGGGTTGAACTGGAACAACCCCGACCCCCTAAAACAACCTTGGGAATTCTCTATCGTCACGAACCGAACCCACGCTTTGTTGAAGAAGTCCTTCCTTTCTAATTTGCGCCCGGCAGTTTCCCTAGTAAACAGCCGCATTGCGTCTCTCCATGCTGCTTTGAAGCTTTTCAAGACACCGCGATCTACTTGTTGAAGCCTATGGCTCGTGAGACTAGGCAGGGCGAGAATATGGATGTTATTAGTTATCATGAGTTCAAGAAACACGAGTTTATACAGGTGGGAATAATGCTGATCCAAAACTAGAAGATGAGGCTTCTGATTGTCGAGGTTCTGATTCTTGAGGAAAGTAATTAATTTGTTTGCATGTCCCAAAACGAGTTCCTTGTTCACCCAACCATTTTTACTCGCACGAATACTGGTACCATGCTTCGCACCTTGGCCCAGTGCTTGTCATCATTTTCAAGCACAGTGATGTTATATGTAGGAACGCCCATTTCTCCAAAGACCTCATCAGCTTTGTGGATGTTCTGGCATCCGGTTTCATCACAGTTCCACAGATGAAATGGCATAATAAATTATTTTTAATGCAAAGTTTGTCCAACATATCTCCTAACTTCTGAAACCTAGTCATGACATATGGTTTATTCATGGCCGTAGCCCGAGCGACAGACAGGTGTTCTGCTTTTTTTGTGAAGAGTTCTGGATTGCGCTTCATGAAACCCACCAATCATTAATACCCAGCACATTTTAAAACTGTTTTCTGCTGAAAATCCACTAAGGCCATTTAAAATCGCATACTCATATGCTAAACCTCGGACTTCTAGTCTCGTCAGAGGAAATCCAGCAGCTGCCAAATTTCGAATATGAACCGCCAATTCCGCCGGGTCCCACTTCTTGAAGCTCTCCCCTTTGTAGTTAGCCCCGGAATGTCGGACATTAACATTCTGGCTGCCATCATCTTTGAGATTCGATATTTGCTGCATTAATCCTTTTCCTTTCTCCATGGCAATGCAGAAAAACAAATCACGATTATGAGCCTATTTAAGCTATGATTCAAAACGTATATTATGTGCCCCTTGTAGACATATTCAAAAGTCCTGGATCCGCTTCTGTCACCCCCTCCCCAGTTGTACGATTTGGGAATTTGATTCCAGTCCAATTACTAGGCTACAGGTATTCATAAATGTATCATTGGTCTAAGTCTAGATTATATGATTATGATATGTAGCCGTTAAAATACTGATATTTATCCTATTCGGTTAAGCAAAACTGAACCACCTGGTTCGGTTTAACTTATGACCACTGGTTCACTTTTTTATACAGGGTAAGGTAATGCAAACCAGTAGCCATGTTTGTTCTTGGGGTCGCATTACAAATCGCACCCACCCCAACCACATCAAGAAAATAGGTATATATATATATATGTATGCGCATCCTCGTATGCAAAGCAACAATGCAAGACAAGTGTAGATTGAAATAAAACTTAATGACATTTAGCTTTATTCGTTTACATAACTCATAAACTACAACATAAATACATCAATACATGTTCACAGCAAGCATGTCGGTCCCAATGGTATTGTTAACCAATACCTACAAGTCGTAGACGTATTACCAACCACCAGTACTAACTATCTCACGACACTGTATCTACCATCGACACCGTATCGGTGGGGGTCACTCCGCCACCAGGTCACCTAAAATCAAATGTGACCGACCCCCACCAAATAAACGCCACGCATTGTTACCGACATTGATGTCATTAAAAACAACACCACCACCGTTTGAATGTAGCTATTAAACCGATTTCATAAATATATGCCACATACGTAAGATACCCTGCTGTCTCCGCCACTGTCAGAGACGCAGGTATACCTTAACGCTACCATATAGTTAGGCAACCGCTGCTTCCTCCGCCCCTGTCAGAGACATATCCCTGCTGCTAACTTCTAGAAACTCTGCTCCCCCTATACAAGTAAGATACACCACTGCTGCCTCCGCCACTGTCAGAGATATATTCCTACTGCTAACTTCTAGAAACACTGCTCAGTAGTAATAGAGGTTAAGTACGGTTGACGGTGTCGCGCCGCGGTGCAAGTGCAAAAGTACCCGGATGTAGGTCAACGTCAAAGGTCAAGGTCAAGTACCCGGATGTAGGTCAATGTCAAAGGTCAAGTACCCGGATGTAGGTCAAGGTCACGTGGCGCCCCTACCGGAATTTTTCGGGACTATAAAAGCGCCACCTAGCGGATAGTTGGTGACTAAAAATAGCTCCCCTGGCGGATAGTTGGCGAACTAAATATTTCCCGTCAAAACAGCGCCATCTAGCGGATAGATCATGAACTAAACCAGCACCCCTGGCGGATACTTTGTGAACTAAATATTTCCCGCCAAAACTAGAAATATCGCCACCTATCGGAATTTTTCGGGACTAAAATATGTCCCGCAAAAACTATAAAAGCGCCACCTAGCGGATAGTTGGTGAACTAAATATTTCCCGCCAAAACTATAACAGCGCCACCTAGCGGATAGTTGGTGAACTAAAATGTTCCCCGCCAAAACTAGAATATCGCCACCTATCGGAATTTTTCGGGACTAAAATATTTCCCGCAAAAACTATAAAAGCGCCACCTAGCGGATAGTTGGTGAACTAAATATTGCCCGCCAAAACTATAACAGCGCCACCTAGCGGATAGTTGGTGAACTAAAATGTTCCCCGCCAAAACTAGAATATCGCCACCTATCGGAATTTTTCGGGACTAAAATATTTCCCGCCAAAACTATAAAAGCGCCACCTAGCGGATAGTTGGTGAACTAAATCAGCGCCCCTATCGGAATTTTTTTCGGTACTAATTATATTTCCCGCCAAAACCAAAATAGCGCCCCTACCGGAATTTTTCGGGACTAAAATAGCCCCCTATCGGAATTTTTTGGAACTATAAAATTGCCACCTAGCGGATAGTTGATGAACTAATTATTTCCCGCCAAAACCAAAATAGCTCCCCTGACGGATAGTTGGTTAATTAAAACAGCGACCCCTACCGGAATTTTTCGGTACTAATTATACAAGTGGTGTCATCTTGTGGACAAGTTGTAAACTAAATGTTCTAGTACTGCAAATATTCGTGTCTCTTGCACGCTTGCGTGCAATAGAGCCCCCTGACGGGTACATCACGAACTACAAACATCATCCCCTAGTGGACAAGTGAGCGAACCACATATGAGTACTGCAAATATTCGTGTCTCTTGTTTTTTCTCGTCCATAAACACCTGGTGGATATATAATCATCAACTGATAGCACCCCTGTTAGATAAGTGGTGAACTAAATAACTACTCAGCAGTCCGCGCTTGTGTACATTCTACTCAGCAGTCCGTGCTTTTGAATTTTCTACAATCCGTGAGCTTTCGGCACATTCTCTAACTATATAAGCGCAGTGTTTTGCCAATCGGACCGTCATTCGTATCACGACGACAGCACTGTTAACATCATCATCATGTTGAAGACACCCTACTACCGACCTCGCAAGGCGGCAGACTCGAGCGACGAGGACGAGCCGACGAGCCGGCCCATCATGCCGGTGATTAACCGTCCTTCCGTGCCGTCGGAACCAGACGTCGTGGACGTCGTGGACATCTCGGCTCTAGAAGCAACGGTAAGCGCCGACGCCGTTATCAAGATCAGAGGGCTCCTCATCGATAGAGTACGCCAGCACACTCCATTGTACATCGGGTGCAGGTACTGCAAGAAGCGTATGATTACCGACGATAGGGGACATTTGCAATGCGAACGACACGGTTACGTTGCTTCTGACGTGCATTTCGTGGTGCACATGTGCTTTGTCGAGACAGCGACGGGTCGATCTATATGGCTGACTTTATCCGACCAGTGTATGGCTCCTCTCCTTGACGTGAATGCCGAGACGTTTGCTGGTATGGACGAAACGATGCAGACTTACAAACTGAACTCGTTGACGGGAACTCGTGTGTCTCTCACCATAAAGAAAACTCGACGAGATACTTACACAAACTTCAATGTCACTCGCGTGGAGGTGATACACTAGGTTCCGTATCCTGACCATCTGTCAACCGGTCATACATCACGTCCATGAACTTTGAACAACTAGTTGGTGAAAGACTGTTTGAATGTTTTTGTTAGACGCTGGTGTGAAGCTATCCGATGTGACAGTCGAACAGTTGTGTAATATCAATACATGGTTGCAAGAAGCTGTTTCGAAACAGTGGCGAAACACTATGAAACATATGGTTCTGGCAATTATGGAGCGTGACATGTAAATACGTTTGTGTTGTTCACGAATAAACTGTGCAAACCTCATCTTGTATCTTTTTCATAGTGTAATGCAAAGCATATGTTGGAAACCTTACTAATAGTCTTACCCTTCACAAGTATGTATGTGTAGTTCAGTAGAGATGATAGCCACTTATGTCTGTGTAGTTCAGTACAGATATGTTAACCACTCATGTCTGTGTAGTTCAGTACAGAGATGTTAATGTACTCAGACCAACTAGTGGTGCAAACGAAACACTATAGTTTGACCAACACACATCACGAATCGAACTATAGACACGAGTCGGACAACCGAAACACTATAGTTTGACCAACACACGTCACGAATCGAACTCAGACCAACTAGTGGTGCAAACGAAACACTATGCTTTGACCAACACACGACACAAATCGAACTCAGATCAACTAGTTGCGTAAACGAAACAGAAACTTAACCGATTACGCTGCACGAATTGAACTCAGACCAACACGTGTCACAAATTGAACTTAGATCAACTAGTTGTACAAACGAAACACTATGCTTTGACCAACACGTGTCACGAATTGGACTTAGATCAACTAGTTGTAAACAGAAACTTAACCGATTACGCTGCACAAATTGAACTCAGACCAACTAGTGGTACAAACGAAACACTATGCTTTGACCAACACACGACACAAATCGAACTCAGATCAACTAGTTGCGTAAACGAAACAGAAACTTAACCGATTACACTGCACGAATTGAACTCAGACCAACTAGTTGCGTAAACGAAACAGAAACTTAACCGATTACACTGCACGAATAGAACTCAGACCAACTAGTTGGACAAACGAAACACTATGCTTTGACCAACACGTGTCACGAAAACGAAACACTATGCTTTGACCAACACGTGTCACGAATTGAACTTAGATCAACTAGACACATCACACGAGACTATGACCGAGATATGTCACGAGACTTCGGATGACACGTCACACGAGAGTACCGACGAGACAAGAGACGAGACTATGACCGAGATATGTCACGAGACTACGGATGACACATCACACGAGACTACGGATGACACATCACACGAGATTACGGACGAGATATCACACGAGAATACCGTCGAGACAAGAGACGAGACTATGACCGAGATATGTCACGAGATTACGGATGACACATCACATGAGACTTCGTATGACACGTCACACGAGAGTACCGACGAGACAAGAGACGAGACTATGACCGAGATATGTCAAGAGATTACGGATGACACATCACACGAGACTACGGATGACACGATACTACAGATGGCACATCAGAATAGACGTGTTATCGCGTGAGATTTGCTTCAAAAGGAAGCAAAGCAAAGCAAATAGGCGTGTTATCGCGTGAGATTTGCTTCAGAAGCAAAGCAAAGCAAATAGGCGTGTTATCAAAGCAAAGCAAAGCAAATAGGCGTGTTATCGCGTGAGATTTGCTTCAGAAGCAAAGCAAAGCAAATAGACGGGTTATCGCGTGAGATTTGCTTCAGAAGCAAACAAAGCAAAGCAAATAGGCGTGTTATCGCGTGAGATTTGCTTCAGAAGCAAAGCAAAGCAAATAGGCGTGTTATCGCGTGAGATTTGCTTCAGAAGCAAAGCAAAGCAAAGCAAATAGACGGGTTATCGCGTGAGATTTGCTTCAGAAGCAAACAAAGCAAAGCAAATAGACGGGTTATCGCGTGAGATTTGCTTCTGAAGCAAAGCAAAGCAAATAGACATGTTATCAAAGCAAAGCAAAGCAAAGCAAATAGACATGTTATCAAAGCAAAGCAAAGCAAATAGACGGGTTATCAAAGCAAAGCAAAGCAAAGCAAATAGACATGTTATCAAAGCAAAGCAAAGCAAATAGACGGGTTATCAAAGCAAAGCAAAGCAAAGCAAATAGACGGGTTATCAAAGCAAAGCAAAGCAAATAGACGGGTTATCAAAGCAAAGCAAAGCAAATAGACAGGTTATCGCGCATTTCAACTAGTGGTTCATTTCGTTGTTTGCATTTGAACAGTAAACACCTCCATCATGAGCTTATCTACTGTTCTACTGGCTGCCAACAAGCCCACACCATCACCGTCCTTGGCACCTTTCCGATGCCCAGATTGCAAGAGATATTTTACACGTAGGAACAACTGGAAAAGTCACATTGCTCACAATCGCTGTAGGCCATCGACAAACACTACGACGACAAGCACTATATTGTTCAATTCACTTGAACCGGCACCTACTTCGACATCTGTGTCTCTGACCCCAGCAACAAGCTCGACATTCTCGTCTCCAACTCAGGTGCCCACTATGACACATGTACCTATGGTTCCTTCAATAAGCTCGACATTCCCGTCTCCATCTCAGGTGACCATGGAGTACACAAAGAAGATGGCCCTGGTCGATCCCCGTATTTTGGAAAACATTAAACAACAACGTCTTTCGACTGCTAACCCTATCGAAAGGGTCTTGCAACGACTCGACAATGAAATGCTAGACATACTAGAACGAAACGATATACACGAGAGGGAAAAAGTTATGTTGTATAACCAGGTGTTGAATCGGTACAACGATCTTTCCGACAAACGTATCCAAGAACCCGTGCGTGTGGTCATCGAAAAAATTCCCAGTGAAGAGAAAAACAAAGTACAACCTGCTAACAAAAATGAAGTCGTCGAAAAGGAGAGTATCGAAAACGAAATCATCGACAGAGTTCCAAAAACTATGAAGCAGAAAGCACGAAGACTACTCGATAAAATGAAAGGGGCCGTAAGTTGGAACGATCGTGGCGAGATGATGTACAGAAACAAGGCGGTTCCCGGAAGTAATATCGTGGACCTTGTGAACGACGTGCTTTCTGCTTCATAGTTTTTGGAACGCTGTCGATGATTTCGTTTTCGATACTCTCCTTTTCGACGACTTCATTTTTGTTAGCAGGTTGTACTTTGTTTTTCTCTTCACTGGGAATTTTTTCGATGACCACACGCACGGGTTCTTGGATACGTTTGTCGGAAAGATCGTTGTACCGATTCAACACCTGGTTATACAACATAACTTTTTCCCTCTCGTGTATATCGTTTCGTTCTAGTATGTCTAGCATTTCATTGTCGAGTCGTTGCAAGACCCTTTCGATAGGGTTAGCAGTCGAAAGACGTTGTTGTTTAATGTTTTCCAAAATACGGGGATCGACCAGGGCCATCTTCTTTGTGTACTCCATGGTCACCTGAGATGGAGACGGGAATGTCGAGCTTGTTGAAGGAACCATAGGTACATGTGTCATAGTGGGCACCTGAGTTGGAGACGAGAACGTCGAGCTTGTTGCTGGGGCCAGAGACACAGATGTCGAAGTAGGCACCGAGGCAAGTGAATTGAACAATGTAGTGCTTGTCGTCGTAGTGTTTGTCGATGACCTACAGCGATTGTGAGCAATGTGACTTTTCCAGTTGTTCCTACGTGTAAAATATCTCTTGCAATCTGGGCATCGGAAAGGTGCCAAGGACGGTGATGGTGTGGGCTTGTTGGCAGCCAGTAGAACAGTAGATAAGCTCATGATGGAGGTGTTTACTGTTCAAATGCAAACAACGAAATGAACCACTAGTTGAAATGCGCGATAACCTGTCTATTTGCTTTGCTTTGCTTTGATAACCCGTCTATTTGCTTTGCTTTGCTTTGATAACCCGTCTATTTGCTTTGCTTTGCTTTTGATAACACGTCTATTTGCTTTGCTTTGCTTCCTTTTGAAGCAAATCTCACGCGATAACACGTCTATTTGCTTTGCTTTGCTTTGATAACCCGTCTATTTGCTTTGCTTTGCTTTGATAACCCGTCTATTTGCTTTGCTTTGCTTTGATAACCCGTCTATTTGCTTTGCTTTGCTTTGATAACATGTCTATTTGCTTTGCTTTGCTTCAGAAGCAAATCTCACGCGATAACCCGTCTATTTGCTTTGCTTTGCTTTGCTTCTGAAGCAAATCTCACGCGATAACACGTCTATTTGCTTTGCTTTGCTTTGATAACACGCCTATTTGCTTTGCTTTGCTTCTGAAGCAAATCTCACGCGATAACACGCCTATTTGCTTTGCTTTGCTTCTGAAGCAAATCTCACGCGATAACACGCCTATTTGCTTTGCTTTGTTTGCTTCTGAAGCAAATCTCACGCGATAACCCGTCTATTTGCTTTGCTTTGCTTTGCTTCTGAAGCAAATCTCACGCGATAACACGCCTATTTGCTTTGCTTTGCTTTGATAACACGCCTATTTGCTTTGCTTTGCTTCTGAAGCAAATCTCACGCGATAACACGCCTATTTGCTTTGCTTTGCTTCCTTTTGAAGCAAATCTCACGCGATAACACGTCTATTCTGATGTGCCATCTGTAGTATCGTGTCATCCGTAGTCTCGTGTGATGTGTCATCCGTAATCTCTTGACATATCTCGGTCATAGTCTCGTCTCTTGTCTCGTCGGTACTCTCGTGTGACGTGTCATACGAAGTCTCATGTGATGTGTCATCCGTAATCTCGTGACATATCTCGGTCATAGTCTCGTCTCTTGTCTCGACGGTATTCTCGTGTGATATCTCGTCCGTAATCTCGTGTGATGTGTCATCCGTAGTCTCGTGTGATGTGTCATCCGTAGTCTCGTGACATATCTCGGTCATAGTCTCGTCTCTTGTCTCGTCGGTACTCTCGTGTGATGTGTCATCCGTAGTCTCGCGACATATCTCGGTCATAGTCTCGTGTGATGTGTCTAGTTGATCTAAGTTCAATTCGTGACACGTGTTGGTCAAAGCATAGTGTTTCGTTTTCGTGACACGTGTTGGTCAAAGCATAGTGTTTCGTTTGTCCAACTAGTTGGTCTGAGTTCTATTCGTGCAGTGTAATCGGTTAAGTTTCTGTTTCGTTTACGCAACTAGTTGGTCTGAGTTCAATTCGTGCAGTGTAATCGGTTAAGTTTCTGTTTCGTTTACGCAACTAGTTGATATGAGTTCGATTTGTGTCGTGTGTTGGTCAAAGCATAGTGTTTCGTTTGTACCACTAGTTGGTCTGAGTTCAATTTGTGCAGCGTAATCGGTTAAGTTTCTGTTTACAACTAGTTGATCTAAGTCCAATTCGTGACACGTGTTGGTCAAAGCATAGTGTTTCGTTTGTACAACTAGTTGATCTAAGTTCAATTTGTGACTCTGTGTGCGTCACCACACGTATTTTTGCAGTAGTGTCCTCTTCCCGTTGCTCGTTGCGAGGACAGTGGCGACATTCTGATACCAAACACGGTCGTGGCGCTCTGGACAAGGCGTCAGCATTGGTATGACTCTTTCCCGCGCGATGGATCACATTAAAGTCATATTCTTGGAGTTTCTGCAACCACCGGGCCGTCTGTCCCTCTGGTTTTTTTTAACCGCAATAGCCATTGCAGGGAGGCGTGGTCACTTCTCACAAGAAACTTGCGGCCGTATAAGTAGTGGTGAAATTGTCCCACAGCTGTGACGACTGCAAGTAGTTATTTCCTAGTGACACAGTAGTTTCGCTCGGTTTTTCGCAGTGTCCTAGTGTAATATGCGATGACCCGCTCTTTTCCCTCCTGTACCTGGGACAAGATGCAGCCGATCCCTACATCACTGGCGTCAGTATCCACTATGAAGTCACCATCACTCTCAGGAAACGCCAACACTGGGGCCGCAGTCAGTACTTTCTTCAAACGTTGAAAGGCGGCAGTACACTCAGTTGTCCAATCAAATGCCTTTCCTTTCTCTGTTAGTCGATGCAGTGGCTTTGCGATTTCAGCGAAATCTGGCACAAATCTCCTGTAGTAAGTACAAAGGCCAATGAAGCGGCGAACATCCTTTGTTGTAGTTGGGACAGGCCATTCATCTATGGCAGCGGTCTTTGTCGGGTCCGTAGCCACGCCGTCGGCGCTGATGACATGCCCGAGATATGCGACCTCCCGACGAAACAGGTTACATTTCTTCGGGCTGAGTTTAAGTCCAGCACAACGAAATCGACCCAGCACCTCTCGTAGGCAGCGCACGTTGTCATCAAATGATCTGCCGTGCACCAGGATGTCGTCCAAGTACACCAGGCAAGTCGTCCAGGGCAAAACACGAAGCACCAGTTCCATGAGCCACTCGAAGGTCGCTGGTGCGTTACAGAGGCCAAACGGCATGACCCGAAACTGCCAGAGTCCGGTACCAGTGGAGTCTTCTCCTTGTCCTCTTCGTCCACCTCCACCTGCCAGTAGCCACTTTTCAGGTCCAGTGTGCAGAACCATGAAGAACCGGAGAGAGCCTCAAGAGTAGAGTCAATGCGTGGCAATGGGTAAGAGTCTTTCCGAGTCAAATCATTCAGCAGGCGATAGTCAACACAAAAACGAGTTGAACCGTCTTTCTTCTTAACCATGACGATAGAGGTTAAGTATGATGGACGTTGGATTAGTCGCGGTGCAAGTGCCATGTTAAGAGATAGGGATTTTGCTTTTGCTGCGCGACAAAGTTAAGGATTATGCAAATGAGGTCGCCTCATTTGCATAAATGCCCTTATTTGGGCATTGTGAGCGTGGTTAGTTATACAGTTGACCAATCAGGAGCGAGCTAGGCATTGTCGGTAAAGTCGAATTGACCAATCACGAGCGAGCTGGGCCTTGTGTGCGTGGTTAGTTCCGACCCCGGGCAAAAGTATAGGGAATTTTATCGCAAAGGTGTCCGACCCCTTTTTGGGTTTTTATTCCATGTTAAAGCATAGGGAATTTTCACCCCATGTTAAAGTATAGGAGTTATTGTCGCAAAGGTATGCGACCACTTTTCGAATTTTTTATCCCATGTTAAAGAATAGGTCATTTTTTATTGCAAAGGTATGCGACCACTTTTTGAATAAAATAAAATATACCAAACAGCATTTGAATATGCCACACACGAGATTGCTTGACCCGTAGGTCGAGGCTCCGCCAAGGAACCGAGCCCTTATTTGGTTGACAATGACATGTCGAAAATGTGGTGTTATAATAAGGCGTAATGTGTATCAAAAGGGTTATAAATTCAACGGAGATCGTTTTGTCTGAAGTAATGTATACGAAATGTAGACTACATATAGGACTATGTTATATCAGGGCCTAAAGCCTCGTTTTTTCGAACAGAGCGGCCATCTTGAAATTATACGTTTGGTGTCTGTTACAAAACCGTACGCGAGACGTGTCTGGACATGTTTGTTTGTTGCGAGCACGTGCATTCTGTATGATGTCATCAAACTGCTACACACAGTAATTTTGTACCCGAAGTTGACTTGGTTAATCAGATAGTGCTTTGGTTAGCCATTGTTTTGAGCTTTCGTGCTTGAATATAAGCCCATCATTTGGTGTTATGGGCAGTGACATACTATAGCGAGTGAAAAATGCCCCTGCTAACCGGTATAAACTGTTATGAACTCGTAATGAATGCTCTGTGCCGTGGCTGTGTGTTGAAAAAAACATCCGTGTATCTGTCCCGTGTTAAGGCATAGGGAAATATACGAACTTATCTGTTAAAACATTCAAACTACCAGCTATCTGTGTAATATTTTGGTCAAACTGTTTGTTGTGTAACAGTATTTGACAGAATATCATAGTACTTACCAACGGTCACCGTTGAAAGCCTGCATACAAAACGGTTCCAAACTGGTGTCAAACTGTTTTGAAGGGGTATTTCCTGTTCTCATCTGTATTTCAGCTGAGCCTAGAGATATAATTGCGTTCAACATCATTATTAAATAAATAAACACGCTATGTCAGTATGTGCAATGCACAATGGCGACTCGACCGTCTTGATGCCAAAGAGCCTATACCAATAAAAAGACAGCACAGGCTTTGCTATCTTCATTGGTCGAGGAAAGTGAAGCGTTATGTTAGAACAGTACAGACACATAATAACCTCCCATATAAGATGTACCAGTATCTATATAGTTTACCGTATTAAGGTTCAAGTGTACACAGGACCATTAGAACGTTTTTATCCTTTTTCGTACTATAGTATTTAAATTCGTGCTTCTTCGGTAAAACCTTCGAAACCAACTTCTGTCGTAAAACAAATAACCTGGCATGGGTAATCGAAAATGAACTCATAGATTCATACATATATATATATATATATATATATATAGATACATCAAGAGACGAGACTGTGACCGTGATGTGTGATCTATGACCGAGATGTGTCACGAGACTACGGATGACACATCACACGATAAAGTACTCAGACCAACTAGTGGTGCGAACGAATCACTACAGTTTGACCAACACACATCACGAATCGAACTATAGACACGAGTCGGACAACCGAAACACTATAGTTTGACCAACACACGGCACGAATCGGACTCAGACCAACTAGTTGCGTAAACGAAACAGAAACTTAACCGATTACACTGCACAAATTGAACTCAGACCAACTAGTTGCGTAAACGAAACAGAAACTTAACCGATTACGCTGCACAAATTGAACTCAGACCAACTAGTGGTGCAAACGAAACACTATGCTTTGACCAACACACGACACGAATGGAACTCAGATCAACTAGTGGCGCAAACGAAACAGAAACTTAACCGATTACGCTGCACGAATTGAACTCAGACCAACTAGTTGGACAAACGAAACACTATTCTGTGACCAACACATGTCACAAATTGAACTCAGACCAACTAGTTGCGTAAACAAAACAGAAACTTAACCGATTACGCTGCACAAATTGAACTCAGACCAACTAGTGGTGCAAACGAAACACTATGCTTTGACCAACACACGACACGAATCGAACTCAGATCAACTAGTGGCGCAAACGAAACAGAAACTTAACCGATTACGCTGCACGAATTGAACTCAGACCAACTAGTTGGACAAACGAAACACTATTCTTTGACCAACACATGTCACAAATTGAACTCAGACCAACTAGTTGCATAAACGAAACAGAAACTTAACCGATTACGCTGCACAAATTGAACTCAGACCAACTAGTTGCGTAAACGAAACAGAAACTTAACCGATTACGCTGCACAAATTGAACTCAGACCAACTAGTTGCGTAAACGAAACAGAAACTTAACCGATTACGCTGCACAAATTGAACTCAGACCAACTAGTGGTGCAAACGAAACACTATGCTTTGACCAACACACGACACGAATCGAACTCAGACCAACTAGTTGCGTAAACGAAACAGAAACTTAACCGATTACGCTGCACGATTTGAACTCAGACCAACTAGTGGTGCAAACGAAACACTATGCTTTGACCAACACACGACACGAATCGAACTCAGATCAACTAGTTGCGTAAACGAAACAGAAACTTAACCGATTACGCGGCACGAATTGAACTCAGACCAACTAGTTGGACAAACGAAACACTATTCTTTGACCAACACATGTCACGAATTGAACTCAGACCAACTAGTTGCACTAACGAAACACTATGCTTTGACCAACACGTGTCACGAAAACGAAACACTATGCTTTGACCAACACGTGTCACGAATTGAACTTAGATCAACTAGACACATCACACGAGACTATGACCGAGATATGGCACGAGACTTCGGATGACACGTCACACGAGAGTACCGACGAGACAAGAGACGAGACTATGACCGATATATGTCACGAGACTACGGATGACACACCACACGAGACTTCGGATGACACGTCACACGAGAGTACCGACGAGACAAGAGACGAGACTATGGACGAGATACACCACAATAGACGGGTTATCGCGTGAGATTTGCTTCAGAAGCAAAGCAAAGCAAAGCAAATAGACGGGTTATCGCGTGAGATTTGCTTCAGAAGCAAAGCAAAGCAAAGCAAATAGACGGGTTATCGCGTGAGATTTGCTTCTGAAGCAAAGCAAAGACTTTATCGTGTGATGTGTCATCCGTAGTCTCGTGACACATCTCGGTCATAGATCACACATCACGGTCACAGTCTCGTCTCTTGATGTATCTATATATATATATATATATATATATATATATATATATATATATGTATGAATCTATGAGTTCATTTTCGATTACCCATGCCAGGTTATTTGTTTTACGACAGAAGTTGGTTTCGAAGGTTTTACCGAAGAAGCACGAATTTAAATACTATAGTACGAAAAAGGATAAAAACGTTCTAATGGTCCTGTGTACACTTGAACCTTAATACGGTAAACTATATAGATACTGGTACATCTTATATGGGAGGTTATTATGTGTCTGTACTGTTCTAACATAACGCTTCACTTTCCTCGACCAATGAAGATAGCAAAGCCTGTGCTGTCTTTTTATTGGTATAGGCTCTTTGGCATCAAGACGGTCGAGTCGCCATTGTGCATTGCACATACTGACATAGCGTGTTTATTTATTTAATAATGATGTTGAACGCAATTATATCTCTAGGCTCAGCTGAAATACAGATGAGAACAGGAAATACCCCTTCAAAACAGTTTGACACCAGTTTGGAACCGTTTTGTATGCAGGCTTTCAACGGTGACCGTTGGTAAGTACTATGATATTCTGTCAAATACTGTTACACAACAAACAGTTTGACCAAAATATTACACAGATAGCTGGTAGTTTGAATGTTTTAACAGATAAGTTCGTATATTTCCCTATGCCTTAACACGGGACAGATACACGGATGTTTTTTTCAACACACAGCCACGGCACAGAGCATTCATTACGAGTTCATAACAGTTTATACCGGTTAGCAGGGGCATTTTTCACTCGCTATAGTATGTCACTGCCCATAACACCAAATGATGGGCTTATATTCAAGCACGAAAGCTCAAAACAATGGCTAACCAAAGCACTATCTGATTAACCAAGTCAACTTCGGGTACAAAATTACTGTGTGTAGCAGTTTGATGACATCATACAGAATGCACGTGCTCGCAACAAACAAACATGTCCAGACACGTCTCGCGTACGGTTTTGTAACAGACACCAAACGTATAATTTCAAGATGGCCGCTCTGTTCGAAAAAACGAGGCTTTAGGCCCTGATATAACATAGTCCTATATGTAGTCTACATTTCGTATACATTACTTCAGACAAAACGATCTCCGTTGAATTTATAACCCTTTTGATACACATTACGCCTTATTATAACACCACATTTTCGACATGTCATTGTCAACCAAATAAGGGCTCGGTTCCTTGGCGGAGCCTCGACCTACGGGTCAAGCAATCTCGTGTGACATATTCAAATGCTGTTTGGTATATTTTATTTTATTCAAAAAGTGGTCGCATACCTTTGCAATAAAAAATGACCTATTCTTTAACATGGGATAAAAAATTCGAAAAGTGGTCGCATACCTTTGCGACAATAACTCCTATACTTTAACATGGGGTGAAAATTCCCTATGCTTTAACATGGAATAAAAACCCAAAAAGGGGTCGGATACCTTTGCGATAAAATTCCCTATACTTTAGCCCGGGGTCGGAACTAACCACGCAGCTCGCTCGTGATTGGTCAATTGTATAACTAGTCACGCACACAATGCCCATATAAGGTCATTTGCATAATTAGCCACGCCCACAATGCCCAGCTCGATCCTGATTGGTCAATTCGACTTTACCCACAATGCCTAGCTCGATCCTGATTGGTCAACTGTATAACTAACCACGCTGCCCAAATAAGGGCATTTATGCAAATGAGGCGACCTCATTTGCATAATCCTTAACTTTGTCGCGCCGCGCAGCAAAAGCAAAATCCCTATCTCTTAACATGGCACTTGCACCGCGACTAATCCAACGTCCATCATACTTAACCTCTATTACTACTGACGATGGGTGAAGACCACGCGCTAGATGAAGGCTCAATTATCCCTTGCTTCAGCATGTGGTCAACCTCAACTTGCGCGTCTTGTTGTTTCGCCAGCGGTAATCGGCGTGGAGGCTGGCGTATCGGTCGAGCATCCCCCGTGTGTATCGTGTGCTTCGTGACGTTAGTGCGGCCGATGTCGTTCGGCGAGGAGGAGAACACATCTTGGAATTCGATCAGCAGTTCCATGAACGTGCGTCGCTGCTCCAAGTCCAAATCCTTGTCGCTGTTGTTGTACAACTCCTCCAGATGAGGAGGTAGGAGGTTCCTCCATCCGCTGGGTGTGTCGGTCTCTCCCTTCTTGACATAGCAGACTGCGTGACAGCTCCCGACCACTGTACCCTTCTTTAGATGTATAGGGTTCTTGGTGGTGTTTGCAAGTCGGACTGGAACGATATCATTCGAGCAGTCAACCAGTGTCCTTCCTAACCCAAAGCCGCCAGAAGCGTCCTGAACTGGTTCAACTACACCCAGACCATCGCACGCGTGTTCCGCTATCACAGCCGGCGCAATCATCTGGGTCCTCGACTTGAGTTCGACATCGCAGTTTAAGGTTATCCGATGACAGAGGGGCGCGTGGCAGGTTGCACTCCGTAGAAGGGGCACTTGCATGTTTTGCAGTTCTAGAATACGGTTTGGGATGTCTACTCGACAGTTGAAAGCATTCATGAAGTCAAGGCCCAGAATACAATCGTCTACGATGTCAGCCACGAACACTTGCTGGCAATTCGTGAAGTCGCCAATCTCCACCGTCACTTCTCCACGGCCATAAATGGGTGTCACCTCTCCTGTAGCAGTCTGCAGTTGCGTATTTCCCAGTAGCTGTTCAACTATGTTGACCGACTGCAGGATGCTCTTCATTACGACAGACACACTAGCACCAGTGTCTATAAGCATCCTACATGGTTGTCCTTCAATCGTTCCTTCTACGTACAGTCCCCCATCATGGCCGCCAAAACTGCACCAGACTCAACTCCCGGTGCCCGGTCGCTCCAAACCTCATCTCGAGTGCGGTTACGAGGACACTGTAGCTGCGGCGCTTCGTGCTGTCCATGCCACCTAGCACATTGGCTGCTGGTCCTTCCAAGCTGGTGGCTAAAAAGGCAGCTTTCTCCGAGTCCTGCCATCCATTGAGCTCTGCGACCATCTCGAACTGGGCGTGGTAGCTCTCCCACGTCGTCTTTCCGTCAAACTTCGGTGGACGCTGACGAGTGTGTCCACCCAGGGAAGGCCGATACATCGATGCGGAGGTGACGTCTGTAGCCACGAACGGTGACGCGTTATGACTGAGTGGTGTCACTCCACTCACGCCATCCTCCAAATGTCGGAGCCGACTATCCAGTTGCGAGGTCTGCTCGGCAAGTTGTGTGGTCTTCTCTTCCAGCTTCTCCTCAAACTGGTCGATTTTGGCTGCGACTGTCGCATGTAACGCTTGGACAGCCTCCAGTTGTTGCTGCTGTAGCTGCTGCTGCAGCTGCTGTAATTCTTCTTGTCTCTCATGCTGCTGCTGTTGTTGCTGCTGCTGTAACATGTCAGCGAACGCCTGCATGTTTATTACTGCCGGTTCTGGCGGGGTTGCTGGCTCTTCCTGCCGCGACTTAAGGGAAGTGGCACGTCTCGGCATTTTCAGTTCCACACCAAAATCCCGTTTCCTGACACCAAATGTTGCCGGACCCCGAGCGGTATGGGTTCGTCGATTTGGGTGGTTAGGTGTCGTCCGGTGCGGTAAAGGAAACTGCCGAGGCGAATGCAACTTCTTTATTTCGCAACAGCAGTACCCAGCTGCTTCAAATTCAAACTACAGCGGACGCTACAACATGCACCAACTACGCGAAGGTCATACTAGAATAAACAACAATCAAATGAGGTATTCTCGGAACCACAGTCTAGAACACTTTCCCGCCGATTCGCTCACAATATAACAACTACGTCACTCCTCTTCACCCCCCCCCGAATCCCACACGTCCCCGGCCGAACCCGGTACACCAGCATAATACACGATTTCTGTTACAATACAATAATTAATATGAGATAGTAGCAGTGCAATATATAAAATTATTTTTATTTCTAAAGGTAGCACATCTTTCAATCTGTTTAATATTCCTATAGTTTTGTAACACTTGTTTGATATTTTTAGTGTTTTTTCAAATTAAGTTATTGTCAAGAGTTAAACCTAAGAAGTTAAATTCTTCTACTCTACTTCTACCTAGATGGATTCTGATTCCTCACCGGAAGTCCTCGAGTGGGATCTCACAGCTGACTATCTGTGATCTTTCTCTGTGTGTGTACATTCTACACCTCATTCTTATCTTTACACACCTGTACAAAGAAGCCTGCACGTTTCGTCTCCACAGCCAGAGGTAGCAAAACACGCACATCGTGTGGTTTTTCCCGTAACGTGTTCTGTACACGTCAGGGTTTGGTTGTGTGAGAGGTCGTAAGTTATGTGGCTGTATTACCTACCGGGTAGAGGAACACGCCAGGATCTGGTTGTATGAGACCTCATAAGTTCGGTGGCTGTACCACCTACCGGGTAGAGGAACACGCCAGGGTCTGGTTGTGAGAGAGGATGTAACTTCAGTGGCTCAACCACCTACCGGGTAGAGGAACAGGCCAGGGTCTGGTTATGTGAGAGGTCGTAAATTTTGTGGCTCTACGACCTACAGGGTAGAGGAACACCCTAGGGTCTGGTTGAGAGATGTCGTAAATTCAGTGGCTCTACCACCTATACCACCTACCAGGTAGAGGAACATGCCAGGGTCTGTTTGTTTGAGAGGTCGTAAGTTATGTGGCTCTACCACCTACCAGGTAGTGGAACACGCCAGGGTCTGGTTGTGAGAGACGTCACAAGTTCTTTGGCTCTACCACCTACCGGGTAGAGGAACAGGCCAGGGTCTGGTTGTGAGAGACGTCGTAAGTTCTGTGGCTCTACCACCTATACCACCTACCGGGTAGAGGAACATGCCAGGGTCTGTTTGTTTCAGAGGTCGTAAGTTATGTGGCTCTACCACCTACCAGGTAGTGGAACACGCCAGGGTCTGGTTGTGAGAGACGTCATAAGCACTTTGGCTCTACCACCTACCGGGTAGAGGAACATGCAGGGTCTGTTTGTTTGAGAGGTCATAAGTTATGTGGCTCTACCACCTACCGGGTAGAGGAACATGCCAGGGTCTGGCTGTGTGAGAGGTCGTAAGTTCTGTGGCTCTACCACCTACAGGGTAGAGGAACACACCAGGTCTGGTTGTGTGAGGTCATAAGTTCTGTGGCTCTACCACCTGCCGGGTAGAGGAACATGCCAGGGTCTGGTTGTGTGAGAGGTCGTAAGTTATGTGGCTCTACCACCTACCGAGTAGAGGAACACACCAGGTCTGGTTGTGTGAGTTCGTAAGTTCTGTGGCTCCACCACCTACCAGGTAGAGGAACACGCCAGGGTCTGGTTGTGTGAGAGGTCGTAAGTTCTGTGGCTCTACTACCTGCTGGGTAGAGGAACACACCAGGTCTGGTTGTGTGAGGTCGTAAGTTCTGTGGCTCCACCACCTACCGGGTAGAGGAACACGCCAGGGTCTGGTTGTGTGAGAGGTCGTAAGTTCTGTGGCTCCACCACATACTGGGTAGAGGAACACACCAGGTCTTGTTGTGTGAGGTCGTAAGTTCTGTGGCTCCACCACCTACCGGGTAGAGGAACACGCCAGGGTCTGGTTGTGTGAGAGGTCGTAAGTTCTGTGGCTCTACCACCTGCCGGGTAGAGGAAAAAGCCAGGGTCTGGTTGTGTGAGAGGTCGTAAGTTCTGAGGCTCTACCACCTGCCGGGTAGAGGAACACGCCAGGGTCTGGTTGTGTGAGAGGTCGTAAGTTCTGTGACTCCACCACCTACCGGGTAGAGGATCACGCCAGGGTCTGGTTGTGTGAGAGGTCGTAAGTTCTGTGGCTCTAACACCTACTGGGTAGAGGAACACACCAGGTCTGGTTGTGTGAGGTCGTAAGTTCTGTGGCTCCACCACCTACCGGGTAGAGGAACACGCCATGTCTGGTTGTGTGAGGTCATAAGTTCTGTGGCTCCACCACCTACCGGGTAGAGGAACACACCAGGATCTGGTTGTGAGAGACATAGTAAGTTCTGTGGCTTTATCACCTACCGCGTAGAGGAACACGCCAGGGTCTGGTTGTGTGAGAGGTCGTAAGTTATGTGGTTCTACCACCTACCAGGTAGTGGAGCACGCCAGGGTCTGGTTGTGAGAGACCTCATAAGTTCTTTGGCTCTACCACCTACAGGGTAGAGGAACATGCCAGGGTCCGTAAGTTATGTGGCTCTACCACCTACCGGTAGTGTGTGAGGTCGTAAGTTCTGTGGCTCTACCACCTGCCGGGTAGAGGAACATGCCAGGGTCTGGTTGTGCGAGAGGTCGTAAGTTATGTGGCTCTACCACCTACCGAGTAGAGGAACACACCAGGTCTGGTTGTGTGAGGTCGTAAGTTCTGTGGCTTTATCACCTAACGCGTAGAGGAACACGCCAGGGTCTGGCTGTGTGAGAGGTCGTAAGTTCTGTGGCTCTACCACCTACAGGGTAGAGGAACACACCAGGTCTGGTTGTGTGAGGTCGTAAGTTCTGTGGCTCTACCACCTGCCGGGTAGAGGAACACGCCAGGGTCTGGTTGTGTGAGAGGTCGTAAGTTCTGTGGCTCCACCACCTACCGGGTAGAGGAACACGCCAGGGTCTGGTTGTGTGAGAGGTCGTAAGTTCTGTGGCTCTACCACCTGCCAGGTAGAGGAACACGCCAGGGTCTGGTTGTGTGAGAGGTCGTAAGTTATGTGGCTCTACCACCTACTGGGTAGTGGAACACGACAGGGTCTGGTTGTGAGAGACGTCATAAGTTCTTTGGCTCTACCACCTACCGGGTAGAGGAACACGCCAGGGTCTGGTTGTGTGAGAGGTCGTAAGTTCTGTGGCTCTACCACATACTGGGTAGAGGAACACACCAGGTCTGGTTGTGCGAGGTCGTAAGTTCTGTGGCTCCACCACCTACCGGGTAGAGGAACACGCCAGGGTCTGGTTGTGTGAGAGGTCGTAAGTTCTGTGGCTCTACCACCTACTGGGTAGAGGAACACACCAGGTCTGGTTGTGTGAGGTCGTAAGTTCTGTGGCTCCACCACCTACCGGGTAGAGGAACACGCGATGTCTGGTTGTGTGAGGTCATAAGTTCTGTGGCTCCACCACCTACCGGGTAGAGGAACACACCAGGATCTGGTTGTGAGAGACATAGTAAGTTCTGTGGCTTTATCACCTACCGCGTAGAGGAACACGCCAGGGTCTGGTTGTGTGAGAGGTCGTAAGTTATGTGGTTCTACCACCTACCAGGTAGTGGAGCACGCCAGGGTCTGGTTGTGAGAGACCTCATAAGTTCTTTGGCTCTACCACCTACAGGGTAGAGGAACACACCAGGTCTGGTTGTGTGAGGTCGTAAGTTCTGTGGCTCTACCACCTGCCGGGTAGAGGAACATGCCAGGGTCTGGTTGTGCGAGAGGTCGTAAGTTATGTGGCTCTACCACCTACCGAGTAGAGGAACACACCAGGTCTGGTTGTGTGAGGTCGTAAGTTCTGTGGCTCCACCACCTACCAGGTAGAGGAACACGCCAGGGTCTGGTTGTGTGAGAGGTCGTAAGTTCTGTGGCTCTACCACCTACTGGGTAGAGGAACACACCAGGTCTGGTTGTGTGAGGTCATAATTTCTGTGGCTCCACCACATACTGGGTAGAGGAACACACCAGGTCTGGTTGTGTGAGGTCGTAAGTTCTGTGGCTCCACCACCTACCGGGTAGAGGAACACGCCAGGGTCTGGTTGTGTGAGATGTCGTAAGTTCTGTGGCTCTACCACCTGCCGGGTAGAGGAACAAGCCAGGGTCTGGTTGTGTGAGAGGTCGTAAGTTCTGTGGCTCTACCACCTGCCGGGTAGAGGAACATGCCAGTGTCTGGTTGTGTGAGAGGTCGTAAGTTCTGTGACTCCACCACCTACCGGGTAGAGGAACACGCCAGGGTCTGGTTGTGTGAGAGGTCGTAAGTTCTGTGGCTCTACCACCTACTGGGTAGAGGAACACACCAGTTCTGGTTGTGTGAGGTCGTAAGTTCTGTGGCTCCACCACCTACCGGGTAGAGGAACACGCCATGTCTGGTTGTGTGAGGTCATAAGTTCTGTGGCTCCACCACCTACCGGGTAGAGGAACACACCAGGATCTGGATGTGAGAGACATAGTAAGTTCTGTGGCTTTAACACCTACCGCGTAGAGGAACACGCCAGGGTCTGGTTGTGTGAGAGGTCGTAAGTTATGTGGTTCTACCACCTACCAGGTAGTGGAACACGCCAGGGTCTGGTTGTGAGAGACGTCATAAGTTCTTTGGCTCTACCACCTAACGGGTAGAGGAACATGCCAGGGTCTGTTTGTTTGAGAGGTCATAAGTTATGTGGCTCTACCACCTACCGG
>CM034544.1:49306807-49427174 GCA_020002185.1 Paraescarpia echinospica | reverse complement strand
GAAGGCTCAATTATCCCTTGCTTCAGCATGTGGTCAACCTCAACTTGCGCGTCTTGTTGTTTCGCCAGCGGTAATCGGCGTGGAGGCTGGCGTATCGGTCGAGCATCCCCCGTGTGTATCGTGTGCTTCGTGACGTTAGTGCGGCCGATGTCGTTCGGCGAGGAGGAGAACACATCTTGGAATTCGATCAGCAGTTCCATGAACGTGCGTCGCTGCTCCAAGTCCAAATCCTTGTCGCTGTTGTTGTACAACTCCTCCAGATGAGGAGGTAGGAGGTTCCTCCATCCGCTGGGTGTGTCGGTCTCTCCCTTCTTGACGTAGCAGACTGCGTGACAGCTCCCGACCACTGTACCCTTCTTTAGATGTATAGGGTTCTTGGTGGTGTTTGCAAGTCGGACTGGAACGATATCATTCGAGCAGTCAACCAGTGTCCTTCCTAACACAAAGCCGCCAGAAGCGTCCTGAACTGGTTCAACTACACCCAGACCATCGCACGCGTGTTCCGCTATCACAGCCGGCGCAATCACCTGGGTCCTCGACTTGAGTTCGACATCGCAGTTTAAGGTTATCCGATGACAGAGGGGCGCATGGCAGGTTGCACTCCATAGAAGGGGCACTTGCATGTTTTGCAGTTCTAGAATACGGTTTGGGATGTCTACTCGACAGTTGAAAGCATTCATGAAGTCAAGGCCCAGAATACAATCGTCTACGATGTCAGCCACGAACACTTGCTGGCAATTCGTGAAGTCGCCAATCTCCACCGTCACTTCTCCACGGCCATAAATGGGTGTCACCTCTCCTGTAGCAGTCTGCAGTTGCGTATTTCCCAGTAGCTGTTCAACTATGTTGACCGACTGCAGGATGCTCTTCATTACGACAGACACACTAGCACCAGTGTCTATAAGCATCCTACATGGTTGTCCTTCAATCGTTCCTTCTACGTACAGTCCCCCATCATGGCCGCCAAAACTGCACCAGACTCAACTCCCGGTGCCCGGTCGCTCCAAACCTCATCTCGAGTGCGGTTACGAGGACACTGTAGCTGCGGCGCTTCGTGCTGTCCATGCCACCTAGCACATTGGCTGCTGGTCCTTCCAAGCTGGTGGCTAAAAAGGCAGCTTTCTCCGAGTCCTGCCATCCATTGAGCTCTGCGACCATCTCGAACTGGGCGTGGTAGCTCTCCCACGTCGTCTTTCCGTCAAACTTCGGTGGACGCTGACGAGTGTGTCCACCCAGGGAAGGCCGATACATCGATGCGGAGGTGACGTCTGTAGCCACGAACGGTGACGCGTTATGACTGAGTGGTGTCACTCCACTCACGCCATCCTCCAAATGTCGGAGCCGACTATCCAGTTGCGAGGTCTGCTCGGCAAGTTGTGTGGTCTTCTCTTCCAGCTTCTCCTCAAACTGGTCGATTTTGGCTGCGACTGTCGCATGTAACGCTTGGACAGCCTCCAGTTGTTGCTGCTGTAGCTGCTGCTGCAGCTGCTGTAATTCTTCTTGTCTCTCATGCTGCTGCTGTTGTTGCTGCTGCTGTAACATGTCAGCGAACGCCTGCATGTTTATTACTGCCGGTTCTGGCGGGGTTGCTGGCTCTTCCTGCCGCGACTTAAGGGAAGTGGCACGTCTCGGCATTTTCAGTTCCACACCAAAATCCCGTTTCCTGACACCAAATGTTGCCGGACCCCGAGCGGTATGGGTTCGTCGATTTGGGTGGTTAGGTGTCGTCCGGTGCGGTAAAGGAAACTGCCGAGGCGAATGCAACTTCTTTATTTCGCAACAGCAGTACCCAGCTGCTTCAAATTCAAACTACAGCGGACGCTACAACATGCACCAACTACGCGAAGGTCATACTAGAATAAACAACAATCAAATGAGGTATTCTCGGAACCAGTCTAGAACACTTTCCCGCCGATTCGCTCACAATATAACAACTACGTCACTCCTCTTCACCCCCCCCCCGAATCCCACACGTCCCCGGCCGAACCCGGTACACCAGCATAATACACGATTTCTGTTACAATACAATAATTAATATGAGATAGTAGCAGTGCATTATATAAAATTATTTTTATTTCTAAAGGTAGCACATCTTTCAATCTGTTTAATATTCCTATAGTTTTGTAACACTTGTTTGATATTTTTAGTGTTTTTTCAATTTAAGTTATTGTCAAGAGTTAAACCTAAGAAGTTAAATTCTTCTACTCTACTTCTACCTAGATGGATTCTGATTCCTCACCGGAAGTCCTCGAGTGGGATCTCACAGCTGACTATCTGTGATCTTTCTCTGTGTGTGTACATTCTACACCTCATTCTTATCTTTACACACCTGTACAAAGAAGCCTGCACGTTTCGTCTCCACAGCCAGAGGTAGCAAAACACGCACATCGTGTGGTTTTTCCCGTAACGTGTTCTGTACACGTCAGGGTTTGGTTGTGTGAGAGGTCGTAAGTTATGTGGCTGTATTACCTACCGGGTAGAGGAACACGCCAGGATCTGGTTGTATGAGAGGTCATAAGTTCGGTGGCTGTACCACCTACCGGGTAGAGGAACACGCCAGGGTCTGGTTGTGAGAGAGGATGTAACTTCTGTGGCTCTACCACCTACCGGGTAGAGGAACAGGCCAGGGTCTGGTTATGTGAGAGGTCGTAAATTTTGTGGCTCTACGACCTACAGGGTAGTGGAACACCCTAGGGTCTGGTTGAGAGATGTCGTAAATTCAGTGGCTCTACCACCTATACCACCTACCAGGTAGAGGAACATGCCAGGGTCTGTTTGTTTGAGAGGTCGTAAGTTATGTGGCTCTACCACCTACCAGGTAGTGGAACACGCCAGGGTCTGGTTGTGAGAGACGTCACAAGTTCTTTGGCTCTACCACCTACCGGGTAGAGGAACAGGCCAGGGTCTGGTTGTGAGAGACGTCGTAAGTTCTGTGGCTCTACCACCTATACCACCTACCGGGTAGAGGAACATGCCAGGGTCTGTTTGTTTGAGAGGTCGTAAGTTATGTGGCTCTACCACCTACCAGGTAGTGGAACACGCCAGGGTCTGGTTGTGAGAGACGTCATAAGCACTTTGGCTCTACCACCTACCGGGTAGAGGAACATGCAGGGTCTGTTTGTTTGAGAGGTCATAAGTTATGTGGCTCTACCACCTACCGGGTAGAGGAACATGCCAGGGTCTGGCTGTGTGAGAGGTCGTAAGTTCTGTGGCTCTACCACCTACAGGGTAGAGGAACACACCAGGTCTGGTTGTGTGAGGTCGTAAGTTCTGTGGCTCTACCACCTGCCGGGTAGAGGAACATGCCAGGGTCTGGTTGTGTGAGAGGTCGTAAGTTATGTGGCTCTACCACCTACCGAGTAGAGGAACACACCAGGTCTGGTTGTGTGAGTTCGTAAGTTCTGTGGCTCCACCACCTACCAGGTAGAGGAACACGCCAGGGTCTGGTTGTGTGAGAGGTCGTAAGTTCTGTGGCTCTACTACCTGCTGGGTAGAGGAACACACCAGGTCTGGTTGTGTGAGGTCGTAAGTTCTGTGGCTCCACCACCTACCGGGTAGAGGAACACGCCAGGGTCTGGTTGTGTGAGAGGTCGTAAGTTCTGTGGCTCCACCACATACTGGGTAGAGGAACACACCAGGTCTTGTTGTGTGAGGTCGTAAGTTCTGTGGCTCCACCACCTACCGGGTAGAGGAACACGCCAGGGTCTGGTTGTGTGAGAGGTCGTAAGTTCTGTGGCTCTACCACCTGCCGGGTAGAGGAAAAAGCCAGGGTCTGGTTGTGTGAGAGGTCGTAAGTTCTGAGGCTCTACCACCTGCCGGGTAGAGGAACACGCCAGGGTCTGGTTGTGTGAGAGGTCGTAAGTTCTGTGACTCCACCACCTACCGGGTAGAGGATCACGCCAGGGTCTGGTTGTGTGAGAGGTCGTAAGTTCTGTGGCTCTAACACCTACTGGGTAGAGGAACACACCAGGTCTGGTTGTGTGAGGTCGTAAGTTCTGTGGCTCCACCACCTACCGGGTAGAGGAACACGCCATGTCTGGTTGTGTGAGGTCATAAGTTCTGTGGCTCCACCACCTACCGGGTAGAGGAACACACCAGGATCTGGTTGTGAGAGACATAGTAAGTTCTGTGGCTTTATCACCTACCGCGTAGAGGAACACGCCAGGGTCTGGTTGTGTGAGAGGTCGTAAGTTATGTGGTTCTACCACCTACCAGGTAATGGAGCACGCCAGGGTCTGGTTGTGAGAGACCTCATAAGTTCTTTGGCTCTACCACCTACAGGGTAGAGGAACACACCAGGTCTGGTTGTGTGAGGTCGTAAGTTCTGTGGCTCTACCACCTGCCGGGTAGAGGAACATGCCAGGGTCTGGTTGTGCGAGAGGTCGTAAGTTATGTGGCTCTACCACCTACCGAGTAGAGGAACACACCAGGTCTGGTTGTGTGAGGTCGTAAGTTCTGTGGCTCCACCACCTACCGGGTAGAGGAACACGCCAGGGTCTGGTTGTGTGAGAGGTCGTAAGTTCTGTGGCTCTACCACCTGCTGGGTAGAGGAACACACCAGGTCTGGTTGTGTGAGGTCGTAAGTTCTGTGGCTCCACCACCTACCGGGTAGAGGAACACGCCAGGGTCTGGTTGTGTGAGAGGTCGTAAGTTCTGTGGCTCCACCACATACTGGGTAGAGGAACACACCAGGTCTGGTTGTGTGAGGTCGTAAGTTCTGTGGCTCCACCACCTACCGGGTAGAGGAACACGCCAGGGTCTGGTTGTGTGAGAGGTCGTAAGTTCTGTGGCTCTACCACCTGCCGGGTAGAGGAAAAAGCCAGGGTCTGGTTGTGTGAGAGGTCGTAAGTTCTGAGGCTCTACCACCTGCCGGGTAGAGGAACACGCCAGGGTCTGGTTGTGTGAGAGGTCGTAAGTTCTGTGACTCCACCACCTACCGGGTAGAGGATCACGCCAGGGTCTGGTTGTGTGAGAGGTCGTAAGTTCTGTGGCTCTAACACCTACTGGGTAGAGGAACACACCAGGTCTGGTTGTGTGAGGTCGTAAGTTCTGTGGCTCCACCACCTACCGGGTAGAGGAACACGCCATGTCTGGTTGTGTGAGGTCATAAGTTCTGTGGCTCCACCACCTACCGGGTAGAGGAACACACCAGGATCTGGTTGTGAGAGACATAGTAAGTTCTGTGGCTTTATCACCTACCGCGTAGAGGAACACGCCAGGGTCTGGTTGTGTGAGAGGTCGTAAGTTATGTGGTTCTACCACCTACCAGGTAGTGGAGCACGCCAGGGTCTGGTTGTGAGAGACCTCATAAGTTCTTTGGCTCTACCACCTACAGGGTAGAGGAACACACCAGGTCTGGTTGTGTGAGGTCGTAAGTTCTGTGGCTCTACCACCTGCCGGGTAGAGGAACATGCCAGGGTCTGGTTGTGCGAGAGGTCGTAAGTTATGTGGCTCTACCACCTACCGAGTAGAGGAACACACCAGGTCTGGTTGTGTGAGGTCGTAAGTTCTGTGGCTCCACCACCTACCAGGTAGAGGAACACGCCAGGGTCTGGTTGTGTGAGAGGTCGTAAGTTCTGTGGCTCTACCACCTACTGGGTAGAGGAACACACCAGGTCTGATTGTGTCAGGTCATAATTTCTGTGGCTCCACCACATACTGGGTAGAGGAACACACCAGGTCTGGTTGTGTGAGGTCGTAAGTTCTGTGGCTCCACCACCTACCGGGTAGAGGAACACGCCAGGGTCTGGTTGTGTGAGATGTCGTAAGTTCTGTGGCTCTATCACCTGCCGGGTAGAGGAACAAGCCAGGGTCTGGTTGTGTGAGAGGTCGTAAGTTCTGTGGCTCTACCACCTGCCGGGTAGAGGAACATGCCAGTGTCTGGTTGTGTGAGAGGTCGTAAGTTCTGTGACTCCACCACCTACCGGGTAGAGGAACACGCCAGGGTCTGGTTGTGTGAGAGGTCGTAAGTTCTGTGGCTCTACCACCTACTGGGTAGAGGAACACACCAGTTCTGGTTGTGTGAGGTCGTAAGTTCTGTGGCTCCACCACCTACCGGGTAGAGGAACACGCCATGTCTGGTTGTGTGAGGTCATAAGTTCTGTGGCTCCACCACCTACCGGGTAGAGGAACACACCAGGATCTGGATGTGAGAGACATAGTAAGTTCTGTGGCTTTAACACCTACCGCGTAGAGGAACACGCCAGGGTCTGGTTGTGTGAGAGGTCGTAAGTTATGTGGTTCTACCACCTACCAGGTAGTGGAACACGCCAGGGTCTGGTTGTGAGAGACATCATAAGTTCTTTGGCTCTACCACCTAACGGGTAGAGGAACATGCCAGGGTCTGTTTGTTTGAGAGGTCATAAGTTATGTGGCTCTACCACCTACCGGGTAGAGGAACACGCCAGGGTCTGGCTGTGTGAGAGGTCGTAAGTTCTGTGGCTCTACCACCTACAGGGTAGAGGAACACACCAGGTCTGGTTGTGTGAGGTCGTAAGTTCTGTGACTCCACCACCTACCGGGTAGAGGAACACGCCAGGGTCTGGTTGTGAGAGATGTCGTAAGTTCTGTGGCTCTACCACCTATACCACCTACCGGGTAGAGGAACATGCCAGGGTCTGTTTGTTTGAGAGGTCGTAAGTTATGTGGCTCTACCACCTACCAGGTAGTGGAACATGCCATGGTCTGGTTGTGTGAGGTCGTAAGTTCTGTGGTTCTACCACCTGCCGGGTAGTGGAACACGCCAGAGTCTGGTTGTGAGAGACGTCATAAGTTCTTTGGCTCTACCACCTAACGGGTAGAGGAACATGCCAGGGTCTGTTTGTTTGAGAGGTCATAAGTTATGTGGCTCTACCACCTACCGGGTAGAGGAACACGCCAGGGTCTGGCTGTGTGAGAGGTCGTAAGTTCTGTGGCTCTACCACCTACAGAGTAGAGGAACACACCAGGTCTGGTTGTGTGAGGTCGTAAGTTCTGTGGCTCCACCACCTACCGGGTAGAGGAACACGCCATGTCTGGTTGTGTGAGGTCATAAGTTCTGTGGCTCCACCACCTACCGGGTAGAGGAACACACCAGGATCTGGATGTGAGAGACATAGTAAGTTCTGTGGCTTTATCACCTACCGCGTAGAGGAACACGCCAGGGTCTGGTTGTGTGAGAGGTCGTAAGTTATGTGGTTCTACCACCTACCAGGTAGTGGAACACGCCAGGGTCTGGTTGTGAGAGACATCATAAGTTCTTTGGCTCTACCACCTAACGGGTAGAGGAACATGCCAGGGTCTGTTTGTTTGAGAGGTCATAAGTTATGTGGCTCTACCACCTACCGGGTAGAGGAACACGCCAGGGTCTGGCTGTGTGAGAGGTCGTAAGTTCTGTGGCTCTACCACCTACAGGGTAGAGGAACACACCAGGTCTGGTTGTGTGAGGTCGTAAGTTCTGTGACTCCACCACCTACCGGGTAGAGGAACACGCCAGGGTCTGGTTGTGAGAGATGTCGTAAGTTCTGTGGCTCTACCACCTATACCACCTACCGGGTAGAGGAACATGCCAGGGTCTGTTTGTTTGAGAGGTCGTAAGTTATGTGGCTCTACCACCTACCAGGTAGTGGAACATGCCATGGTCTGGTTGTGTGAGGTCGTAAGTTCTGTGGTTCTACCACCTGCCGGGTAGTGGAACACGCCAGAGTCTGGTTGTGAGAGACGTCATAAGTTCTTTGGCTCTACCACCTAACGGGTAGAGGAACATGCCAGGGTCTGTTTGTTTGAGAGGTCATAAGTTATGTGGCTCTACCACCTACCGGGTAGAGGAACACGCCAGGGTCTGGCTGTGTGAGAGGTCGTAAGTTCTGTGGCTCTACCACCTACAGGGTAGAGGAACACACCAGGTCTGGTTGTGTGAGGTCGTAAGTTCTGTGGCTCCACCACCTACTGGGTAGAGGAACACGCCAGGGTCTGGTTGTGTGAGAGGTCGTAAGTTCTGTGACTCCACCACCTACCGGGTAGAGGAACACGCCAGGGTCTGGTTGTGAGAGATGTCGTAAGTTCTGTGGCTCTACCACCTATACCACCTACCGGGTAGAGGAACATGCCAGGGTCTGTTTGTTTGAGAGGTCGTAAGCTATGTGGCTCTACCACCTACCAGGTAGTGGAACATGCCATGGTCTGGTTGTGTGAGGTCGTAAGTTCTGTGGTTCTACCACCTGCCGGGTAGAGGAACATGCCAGGGTCTGGTTGTGTGAGAGGTCGTAAGTTATGTGGCTCAACCACCTACCGAGTAGAGGAACACACCAGGTCTGGTTGTGTGAGGTCGTAAGTTCTGTGGCTTTATCACCTAACGCATAGAGGAACACGCCAGGGTCTGGTTGTGTGAGAGGTCGTAAGTTATGTGGTTCTACCACCTACCAGGTAGTGGAACACGCCAGGGTCTGGTTGTGAGAGACGTCATAAGTTCTTTGGCTCTACCACCTAACGGGTAGAGGAACATGCCAGGGTCTGTTTGTTTGAGAGGTCATAAGTTATGTGGCTCTACCACCTACCGGGTAGAGGAACACGCCAGGGTCTGGTTGTGTGAGAGGTCGTAAGTTCTGTGGCTCTACCACCTACAGGGTAGAGGAACACACCAGGTCTGGTTGTGTGAGGTCGTAAGTTCTGTGGCTCTACCACCTGCCGGGTAGAGGAACATGCCAGGGTCTGGTTGTGCGAGAGGTCGTAAATTATGTGGCTCTACCACCTACCGAGTAGAGGAACACACCAGGTCTGGTTGTGTGAGGTCGTAAGTTCTGTGGCTCCACCAACTACCGGGTAGAGGAACACGCCAGGGTCTGGTTGTGTGAGAGGTCGTAAGTTCTGTGGCTCTACCACCTACTGGGTAGAGGAACACACCAGGTCTGGTTGTGTGAGGTCGTAAGTTCTGAGGCTCCACCACATACTGGGTAGAGGAACACACCAGGTCTGGTTGTGTGAGGTCGTAAGTTCTGTGGCTCCACCACCTACCGGGTAGTGGAACACGCCAGGGTCTGGTTGTGAGAGACGTCATAAGTTCTTTGGCTCTACCACCTAACGGGTAGAGGAACATGCCAGGGTCTGTTTGTTTGAGAGGTCATAAGTTATGTGGCTCTACCACCTACCGGGTAGAGGAACACGCCAGGGTCTGGCTGTGTGAGAGGTCGTAAGTTCTGTGGCTCTACCACCTACAGGGTAGAGGAACACACCAGGTCTGGTTGTGTGAGGTCGTAAGTTCTGTGGCTCTACCACCTGCCGGGTAGAGGAACATGCCAGGGTCTAGTTGTGCGAGAGGTCGTAAGTTATATGGCTCTACCACCTACCGAGTAGAGGAACACACCAGGTCTGGTTGTGTGAGGTCGTAAGTTCTGTGGCTCCACCACCTACCGGGTAGAGGAACACGCCAGGCTCTGGTTGTGTGAGAGGTCGTAAGTTCTGTGGCTCTACCACCTACTGGGTAGAGGAACACACCAGGTCTGGTTGTGTGAGGTCGTAAGTTCTGTGGCTCCACCACATACTGGGTAGAGGAACACACCAGGTCTGGTTGTGTGAGGTCGTAAGTTCTGTGGCTCCACCACCTACCGGTTAGAGGAACACGCCAGAGTCTGGTTGTGTGAGATGTCGTAAGTTCTGTTGCTCTACCACCTGCCGGGTAGAGGAACAAGCCAGGGTCTGGTTGTGTGATAGGTCGTAAGTTCTGTGGCTCTACCACCTGCCGGGTAGAGGAACACGCCAGGGTCTGGTTGTGTGAGAGGTCGTAAGTTCTGTGACTCCACCACCTACCGGGTAGAGGAACACGCCAGGGTCTGGTTGTGTGAGAGGTCGTAAGTTCTGTGGCTCTACCACCTACTGGGTAGAGGAACACACCAGGTCTGGTTGTGTGAGGTCGTAAGTTCTGTGGCTCCACCACCTACCGGGTAGAGGAACACGCCATGTCTGGTTGTGTGAGGTCATAAGTTCTGTGGCTCCACCACCTACCGGGTAGAGGAACACACCAGGATCTGGTTGTGAGAGACATAGTAAGTTCTGTGGCTTTATCACCTACCGCGTAGAGGAACACGCCAGGGTCTGGTTGTGTGAGAGGTCGTAAGTTATGTGGTTCTACCACCTACCAGGTAGTGGAGCACGCCAGGGTCTGGTTGTGAGAGACCTCATAAGTTCTTTGGCTCTACCACCTACAGGGTAGAGGAACACACCAGGTCTGGTTGTGTGAGGTCGTAAGTTCTGTGGCTCTACCACCTGCCGGGTAGAGGAACATGCCAGGGTCTGGTTGTGCGAGAGGTCGTAAGTTATGTGGCTCTACCACCTACCGAGTAGAGGAACACACCAGGTCTGGTTGTGTGAGGTCGTAAGTTCTGTGGCTCCACCACCTACCGGGTAGAGGAACACGCCAGGGTCTGGTTGTGTGAGAGGTCGTAAGTTCTGTGGCTCTACCACCTACTGGGTAGAGGAACACACCAGGTCTGGTTGTGTGAGGTCGTAATTTCTGTGGCTCCACCACATACTGGGTAGAGGAACTCACCAGGTCCGGTTGTGTGAGGTCGTAAGTTCTGTGGCTCCACCACCTACCGGGTAGAGGAACACGCCAGGGTCTGGTTGTGAGAGTAAGTTCTGTGGCTTACCACCTGCCGGGTAGAGGAACAAGCCAGGGTCTGGTTGTGTGAGAGGTCGTAAGTTATGTGGTTCTACCACCTACCAGGTAATGGAGCACGCCAGGGTCTGGTTGTGAGAGACCTCATAAGTTCTTTGGCTCTACCACCTACAGGGTAGAGGAACACACCAGGTCTGGTTGTGTGAGGTCGTAAGTTCTGTGGCTCTACCACCTGCCGGGTAGAGGAACATGCCAGGGTCTGGTTGTGCGAGAGGTCGTAAGTTATGTGGCTCTACCACCTACCGAGTAGAGGAACACACCAGGTCTGGTTGTGTGAGGTCGTAAGTTCTGGCAGGGTCTTACCCACCCACTGGGTAGAGGAACACGCCAGGGTCTGGCTATGGAGAGGTCAGGAAGTTCTGGGTGGCCTCCCACCCCACCTGCTGGTGCAGGAGACAACACCAGGTCTGGTTGCAGGTCAAGCTCCGGCCCACCCGTGGGTGGTGGAACACGCCAGGGTCTGTAGGAGGTCGAACCCCAGGGCTCCACAGGGAGGTTCACAATCTGTATTCCGGCCGAGGCCTGTGGGGTGCCCAGGGCTCCGCCCCACCCACCTAGGTGGAAAACACTGAAATCTGGTCAAACGTGAGAGGGGTCGCCCTGGTGGTCTCCCCCACCACCCGTCGGGTAGAGGAAGCCAGGGTCTGGCTTCGGGTGAGAGGCCCAGGGTTCCGAGGCTGCCCTACCCACCCGTCGGTAGAGGAACACGCCAGGGTCTGGTTGTGTGAGAGGTCGTAAGTTCTGTGGCTCCACCACCTACCGGGTAGAGGATCACGCCAGGGTCTGGTTGTGTGAGAGGTCGTAAGTTCTGTGGCTCTAACACCTACTGGGTAGAGGAACACACCAGGTCTGGTTGTGTGAGGTCGTAAGTTCTGTGGCTCCACCACCTACCGGGTAGAGGAACACGCCATGTCTGGTTGTGTGAGGTCATAAGTTCTGTGGCTCCACCACCTACCGGGTAGAGGAACACACCAGGATCTGGTTGTGAGAGACATAGTAAGTTCTGTGGCTTTATCACCTACCGCGTAGAGGAACACGCCAGGGTCTGGTTGTGTGAGAGGTCGTAAGTTATGTGGTTCTACCACCTACCAGGTAGTGGAGCACGCCAGGGTCTGGTTGTGAGAGACCTCATAAGTTCTTTGGCTCTACCACCTACAGGGTAGAGGAACACACCAGGTCTGGTTGTGTGAGGTCGTAAGTTCTGTGGCTCTACCACCTGCCGGGTAGAGGAACATGCCAGGGTCTGGTTGTGCGAGAGGTCGTAAGTTATGTGGCTCTACCACCTACCGAGTAGAGGAACACACCAGGTCTGGTTGTGTGAGGTCGTAAGTTCTGTGGCTCCACCACCTACCAGGTAGAGGAACACGCCAGGGTCTGGTTGTGTGAGAGGTCGTAAGTTCTGTGGCTCTACCACCTACTGGGTAGAGGAACACACCAGGTCTGATTGTGTCAGGTCATAATTTCTGTGGCTCCACCACATACTGGGTAGAGGAACACACCAGGTCTGGTTGTGTGAGGTCGTAAGTTCTGTGGCTCCACCACCTACCGGGTAGAGGAACACGCCAGGGTCTGGTTGTGTGAGATGTCGTAAGTTCTGTGGCTCTATCACCTGCCGGGTAGAGGAACAAGCCAGGGTCTGGTTGTGTGAGAGGTCGTAAGTTCTGTGGCTCTACCACCTGCCGGGTAGAGGAACATGCCAGTGTCTGGTTGTGTGAGAGGTCGTAAGTTCTGTGACTCCACCACCTACCGGGTAGAGGAACACGCCAGGGTCTGGTTGTGTGAGAGGTCGTAAGTTCTGTGGCTCTACCACCTACTGGGTAGAGGAACACACCAGTTCTGGTTGTGTGAGGTCGTAAGTTCTGTGGCTCCACCACCTACCGGGTAGAGGAACACGCCATGTCTGGTTGTGTGAGGTCATAAGTTCTGTGGCTCCACCACCTACCGGGTAGAGGAACACACCAGGATCTGGATGTGAGAGACATAGTAAGTTCTGTGGCTTTAACACCTACCGCGTAGAGGAACACGCCAGGGTCTGGTTGTGTGAGAGGTCGTAAGTTATGTGGTTCTACCACCTACCAGGTAGTGGAACACGCCAGGGTCTGGTTGTGAGAGACGTCATAAGTTCTTTGGCTCTACCACCTAACGGGTAGAGGAACATGCCAGGGTCTGTTTGTTTGAGAGGTCATAAGTTATGTGGCTCTACCACCTACCGGGTAAAGGAACACGCCAGGGTCTGGCTGTGTGAGAGGTCGTAAGTTCTGTGGCTC
This sequence comes from Paraescarpia echinospica, assembly GCA_020002185.1. NCBI lineage: Eukaryota > Metazoa > Annelida > Polychaeta > Sabellida > Siboglinidae > Paraescarpia > Paraescarpia echinospica. The sequence continues at coordinate 49,414,256 of CM034544.1, read as the reverse complement.
TACCACCTACAGGGTAGAGGAACACACCAGGTCTGGTTGTGTGAGGTCGTAAGTTCTGTGACTCCACCACCTACCGGGTAGAGGAACACGCCAGGGTCTGGTTGTGAGAGATGTCGTAAGTTCTGTGGCTCTACCACCTATACCACCTACCGGGTAGAGGAACATGCCAGGGTCTGTTTGTTTGAGAGGTCGTAAGTTATGTGGCTCTACCACCTACCAGGTAGTGGAACATGCCATGGTCTGGTTGTGTGAGGTCGTAAGTTCTGTGGTTCTACCACCTGCCGGGTAGTGGAACACGCCAGAGTCTGGTTGTGAGAGACGTCATAAGTTCTTTGGCTCTACCACCTAACGGGTAGAGGAACATGCCAGGGTCTGTTTGTTTGAGAGGTCATAAGTTATGTGGCTCTACCACCTACCGGGTAGAGGAACACGCCAGGGTCTGGCTGTGTGAGAGGTCGTAAGTTCTGTGGCTCTACCACCTACAGGGTAGAGGAACACACCAGGTCTGGTTGTGTGAGGTCGTAAGTTCTGTGGCTCCACCACCTACTGGGTAGAGGAACACGCCAGGGTCTGGTTGTGTGAGAGGTCGTAAGTTCTGTGACTCCACCACCTACCGGGTAGAGGAACACGCCAGGGTCTGGTTGTGAGAGATGTCGTAAGTTCTGTGGCTCTACCACCTATACCACCTACCGGGTAGAGGAACATGCCAGGGTCTGTTTGTTTGAGAGGTCGTAAGCTATGTGGCTCTACCACCTACCAGGTAGTGGAACATGCCATGGTCTGGTTGTGTGAGGTCGTAAGTTCTGTGGTTCTACCACCTGCCGGGTAGAGGAACATGCCAGGGTCTGGTTGTGTGAGAGGTCGTAAGTTATGTGGCTCAACCACCTACCGAGTAGAGGAACACACCAGGTCTGGTTGTGTGAGGTCGTAAGTTCTGTGGCTTTATCACCTAACGCATAGAGGAACACGCCAGGGTCTGGTTGTGTGAGAGGTCGTAAGTTATGTGGTTCTACCACCTACCAGGTAGTGGAACACGCCAGGGTCTGGTTGTGAGAGACGTCATAAGTTCTTTGGCTCTACCACCTAACGGGTAGAGGAACATGCCAGGGTCTGTTTGTTTGAGAGGTCATAAGTTATGTGGCTCTACCACCTACCGGGTAGAGGAACACGCCAGGGTCTGGCTGTGTGAGAGGTCGTAAGTTCTGTGGCTCTACCACCTACAGGGTAGAGGAACACACCAGGTCTGGTTGTGTGAGGTCGTAAGTTCTGTGGCTACCACCTGCCGGGTAGAGGAACATGCCAGGGTCTGGTTGTGCGAGAGGTCGTAAATTATGTGGCTCTACCACCTACCGAGTAGAGGAACACACCAGGTCTGGTTGTGTGAGGTCGTAAGTTCTGTGGCTCCACCACCTACCGGGTAGAGGAACACGCCAGGGTCTGGTTGTGTGAGAGGTCGTAAGTTCTGTGGCTCTACCACCTACTGGGTAGAGGAACACACCAGGTCTGGTTGTGTGAGGTCGTAAGTTCTGTGGCTCCACCACATACTGGGTAGAGGAACACACCAGGTCTGGTTGTGTGAGGTCGTAAGTTCTGTGGCTCCACCACCTACCGGGTAGTGGAACACGCCAGGGTCTGGTTGTGAGAGACGTCATAAGTTCTTTGGCTCTACCACCTAACGGGTAGAGGAACATGCCAGGGTCTGTTTGTTTGAGAGGTCATAAGTTATGTGGCTCTACCACCTACCGGGTAGAGGAACACGCCAGGGTCTGGCTGTGTGAGAGGTCGTAAGTTCTGTGGCTCTACCACCTACAGGGTAGAGGAACACACCAGGTCTGGTTGTGTGAGGTCGTAAGTTCTGTGGCTCTACCACCTGCCGGGTAGAGGAACATGCCAGGGTCTAGTTGTGCGAGAGGTCGTAAGTTATATGGCTCTACCACCTACCGAGTAGAGGAACACACCAGGTCTGGTTGTGTGAGGTCGTAAGTTCTGTGGCTCCACCACCTACCGGGTAGAGGAACACGCCAGGCTCTGGTTGTGTGAGAGGTCGTAAGTTCTGTGGCTCTACCACCTACTGGGTAGAGGAACACACCAGGTCTGGTTGTGTGAGGTCGTAAGTTCTGTGGCTCCACCACATACTGGGTAGAGGAACACACCAGGTCTGGTTGTGTGAGGTCGTAAGTTCTGTGGCTCCACCACCTACTGGTTAGAGGAACACGCCAGAGTCTGGTTGTGTGAGATGTCGTAAGTTCTGTGGCTCTACCACCTGCCGGGTAGAGGAACAAGCCAGGGTCTGGTTGTGTGATAGGTCGTAAGTTCTGTGGCTCTACCACCTGCCGGGTAGAGGAACACGCCAGGGTCTGGTTGTGTGAGAGGTCGTAAGTTCTGTGACTCCACCACCTACCGGGTAGAGGAACACGCCAGGGTCTAGTTGTGTGAGAGGTCGTAAGTTCTGTGGCTCTACCACCTACTGGGTAGAGGAACACACCAGGTCTGGTTGTGTGAGGTCGTAAGTTCTGTGTCTCCACCACCTACCGGGTAGAGGAACACGCCATGTCTGGTTGTGTGAGGTCATAAGTTCTGTGGCTCCACCACCTACCGGGTAGAGGAACACACCAGGATCTGGTTGTGAGAGACATAGTAAGTTCTGTGGCTTTATCACCTACCGCGTAGAGGAACACGCCAGGGTCTGGTTGTGTGAGAGGTCGTAAGTTATGTGGTTCTACCACCTACCAGGTAGTGAAACACGCCAGGGTCTGGTTGTGAGAGATGTCGTAAGTTCTGTGGCTCTACCACCTATACCACCTACCGGGTAGAGGAACATGCCAGGGTCTGTTTGTTTGAGAGGTCGTAAGTTATGTGGCTCTACCACCTACCAGGTAGTGGAACATGCCAGGGTCTGGTTGTGTGAGGTCGTAAGTTCTGTGGTTCTACCACCTGCCGGGTAGAGGAACATGCCAGGGTCTGGTTGTGTGAGAGGTCGTAAGTTATGTGGCTCTACCACCTACCGAGTAGAGGAACACACCAGGTCTGGTTGTGTGAGGTCGTAAGTTCTGTGGCTCCACCACCTACCGGGTAGAGGAACACGCCAGGGTCTGGTTGTGTGAGAGGTCGTAAGTTCTGTGGCTCTACCACATACTGGGTAGAGGAACACACCAGGTCTGGTTGTGTGAGGTCGTAAGTTCTGTGTCTCCACCACCTACCGGGTAGAGGAACACGCCAGGGTCTGGTTGTGTGAGAGGTCGCAAGTTCTGTGGCTCTACCACATACTGGGTAGAGGAACACACCAGGTCTGGTTGTGTGAGGTCGTAAGTTATGTGGCTCCACCACCTACCGGGTAGAGGAACACGCCAGGGTCTGGTTGTGTGAGAGGTCGTAAGTTCTGTGGCTCTACCACCTGCCAGGTAGAGGAACACGCCAGGGTCTGGTTGTGTGAGAGGTCGTAAGTTATGTGGCTCTACCACCTACTGGGTAGTGGAACACGACAGGGTCTGGTTGTGAGAGACGTCATAAGTTCTTTGGCTCTACCACCTACCGGGTAGAGGAACACGCCAGGGTCTGGTTGTGTGAGAGGTCGTAAGTTCTGTGGCTCTACCACATACTGGGTAGAGGAACACACCAGGTCTGGTTGTGTGAGGTCGTAAGTTCTGTGGCTCCACCACCTACCGGGTAGAGGAACACGCCAGGGTCTGGTTGTGTGAGAGGTCGTAAGTTCTGTGGCTCTACCACCTACTGGGTAGAGGAACACACCAGGTCTGGTTGTGTGAGGTCGTAAGTTCTGTGGCTCCACCACCTACCGGGTAGAGGAACACGCCATGTCTGGTTGTGTGAGGTCATAAGTTCTGTGGCTCCACCACCTACCGGGTAGAGGAACACACCAGGATCTGGTTGTGAGAGACGTAGTAAGTTCTGTGGCTTTATCACCTAACGCGTAGAGGAACACGCCAGGGTCTGGTTGTGTGAGAGGTCGTAAGTTATGTGGTTCTACCACCTACCAGGTAGTGGAACACGCCAGGGTCTGGTTGTGAGAGACGTCATAAGTTCTTTGGCTCTACCACCTAACGGGTAGAGGAACATGCCAGGGTCTGTTTGTTTGAGAGGTCATAAGTTATGTGGCTCTACCACCTACCGGGTAGAGGAACACGCCAGGGTCTGGCTGTGTGAGAGGTCGTAAGTTCTGTGGCTCTACCACCTACAGGGTAGAGGAACACACCAGGTCTGGTTGTGTGAGGTCGTAAGTTCTGTGGCTCTACCACCTGCCGGGTAGAGGAACATGCCAGGGTCTGGTTGTGCGAGAGGTCGTAAATTATGTGGCTCTACCACCTACCGAGTAGAGGAACACACCAGGTCTGGTTGTGTGAGGTCATAAGTTATGTGGCTCTACCACCTACCGGGTAGAGGAACACGCCAGGGTCTGGCTGTGTGAGAGGTCATAAGTTCTGTGGCTCTACCACCTACAGGGTAGAGGAACACACCAGGTCTGGTTGTGTGAGGTCGTAAGTTCTGTGGCTCCACCACCTACCGGGTAGAGGAACACGCCATGTCTGGTTGTGTGAGGTTATAAGTTCTGTGGCTCCACCACCTACCGGGTAGAGGAACACACCAGGATCTGGTTGTGAGAGACATAGCAAGTTCTGTGGCTTTATCACCTACCGCGTAGAGGAACACGCCAGGGTCTGGTTGTGTGAGAGGTCGTAAGTTATGTGGTTCTACCACCTACCAGGTAGTGAAACACGCCAGGGTCTGGTTGTGAGAGACGTCATAAGTTCTTTGGCTCTACCACCTAACGGGTAGAGGAACATGCCAGGGTCTGTTTGTTTGAGAGGTCATAAGTTATGTGGCTCTACCACCTACCGGGTAAAGGAACACGCCAGGGTCTGGCTGTGTGAGAGGTCGTAAGTTCTGTGGCTCTACCACCTACAGGGTAGAGGAACACACCAGGTCTGGTTGGGTGAGATCGTAAGTTATGTGGCTCTACCACCTACCGAGTAGAGGAACACACCAGGTCTGGTTGTGTGAGGTCGTAAGTTCTGTGGCTCCACCACCTACCGGGTAGAGGAACACGCCAGGGTCTGGTTGTGTGAGAGGTCGTAAGTTCTGTGGCTCCACCACCTACCGGGTAGAGGAACACGCCAGGGTCTGGTTGTGTGAGAGGTCGTAAGTTCTGTGACTCCACCACCTACCGGGTAGAGGAACACGCCAGGGTCTGGTTGTGTGAGAGGTCGTAAGTTCTGTGGCTCTACCACCTACTGGGTAGAGGAACACACCAGGTCTGGTTGTGTGAGGTCGTAAGTTCTGTGGCTCCACCACCTACCGGGTAGAGGAACACGCCATGTCTGGTTGTGTGAGGTCATAAGTTCTGTGGCTCCACCACCTACCGGGTAGAGGAACACACCAGGATCTGGTTGTGAGAGACATAGTAAGTTCTGTGGCTTTATCATCTACCGCGTAGAGGAACACGCCAGGGTCTGGTTGTGTGAGAGGTCGTAAGTTATGTGGTTCTACCACCTACCAGGTAGTGGAACACGCCAGGGTCTGGTTGTGAGAGACGTCATAAGTTCTTTGGCTCTACCACCTACCGGGTAGAGGAACACGGCAGGGTCTGGTTGTGAGAGACGTCGTAAGTTCTGTGGCTCTACCACCTACCGGGTAGAGGAACACGCCAGGATCTGGTTGTGTGAGAGGTCGTAAGTTCTGTGGCTCTACCACCTGCCGGGTAGAGGAACACGCCAGGGTCTGGTTGTGCGAGAGGTCGTAAGTTCTGTGGCTCTACCACCTACCAGGTAGAGGAACACACCAGGGTCTGGTTGTGTGAGAGGTCGTAAATTATGTGGCTCTGCCACCTACCGGGTAGACAAACATGCCAGGATCTGGTTGTGTGAGAGGTCGTAAGTTCTGTGGCTCTACCACCTGCCGGGTAGAGGAACACGCCATGTTTGGTTGTGAGAGGTCTTAAATTATGTGGCTCCACCACCTACCGGGTAGAGGAAAACACCAGGTCTGGTTGTCAGGTTTTAAATTATGTGGCTCCACCACCTACCGGGTAGAGGAACAACCTCATATATATGAGAGGACATATTTATATTCGCATGCCCATGGACCCCTTTTTTATAAAGCAGGGCTTCCTGTTCATTCAAACTGATCTTCCTTAACCAATCACTTTTTAATGGATATGGGTCTTACTGTGTCTTATTCATTTGATGTCACTCAATCTTTTGTTGACCAGCTGTAGGTTGCTGTCAATAGTCTGGCACCAGTTCAATCTCTATTAAAATGCCTTGAATTTGGTATGTCATTGTGTATGGACCCTGATAGGTACCTGCCAATGTATACCTCAACATTTATTTGTTCTTAACCAGACTGCAAACTGACACTTGACAAGATGAGACAATACTAGTAGAGCCTATCTTACTTCATCACCATACTTCTTTAGAAGAAGACCTAAACAGCAGTACTGGGCATTGTCCCTTCTGAGAGTGACAATGACATTTATTTACTAACTGAATATTTTAGTATTTCATGCCATGGATTTCCTGACATACACAAACACAAAGATTAGGCCTGTACTGGTAACCAGTATTTACTCTCGGTATTAATTATATTTCCATCTAGACAAGGTTTAGTTACAGGCATTAATGAATGTTTATGTTTTATTTCAGAAAAGCATTGTGTCCATATAAAAAAGTACGTCGATAAAAACATCCATATAAGAAATAAACAAATAATATCAATGAAAACAGGATATTTTAAAATGATACAAAGCCTTTAACCACTGATGCCACAAATGCGACGAACTGTATATGTCGCTAGTAACAATACTCTGAATAATTATACCAACACACCTGTAAATCCTCATGATTAAGCTAAAAATAGCAGTTCTGATAATACTATAATTTACATGATTTTACATTAGCTGTAGCAAACATGTGGCTAGCTGTACATCTCATAAACAGATTGTTCAATATCCTATATGAACTGTTATAGGCAACAATTGCCGAAAATTTGCTTTTCTAAAAATAACCCATAGTGCACGCATATCGCATATAAATTTTATGCTTAATCTTTATAGCAGTGGAGCAAAAATGAAATTGTTACCGTAACATGTTCTTTCCGCATAAAGAAGTCTCACTTTGGCTTGAATGTCAGCCTCATCCGATAAGTCATTACAAATGATATGCCCAAGGTATTAACAAGAGGTGGTGAAGTTTAACCTCTTTCCTCCTAAAGTCATTTCCCTGGCAAAATTTGAGTTTCTACAATCAAAGTACATGATCAGGGATTTACCAGCATTATATTGAACATCAAGCTCACACCCATAAGAGTAACATATATCAAGTAAAGCTTGTAGTCTCTTGGAGGAAGGAGCAAATAGAAGTAGGTCATCAACGTATATCAGGTGATTAACAATCATAGTACCCAGACTACAACCAATGTTGTTTGTGTAGTTGTACACTCAAATTGTACATGTAAAGGTTAAAAAGTAAAGGGGATAACTTTCCACCTTGCTTAACACAGTTACCCACCAAGAAGAAATCCGAGTAGGTAGATCCTATCGGATACATACAAATTGGTTATTGAACTCATTGCTGATTATTCTTAGAAAATATTTCGGTACATGTCGTTGTTCTGTCGATTGACTCGAACAGATGCTTTTGAAGCATCCAGAAACACAACATGCATAGCTGAACCATATTTGGTGTAAAATATTAGTAATTCCAAATAAACACACATAGCTCCATTCCATGTTTTGTCTTAAATCCAAACTGATCAGGTGTAGTTTGCAAGTACGTTTCCATTCTGTTGAATAACACAATATCTATTATCTTGGAACATATGTTACAAAGCCATATTGGCCTGTAATTACCTTTGTCATTTACCCGTCAATTTTTATCTAATAAATGGTACAATAACAGACATTGAGATATATATATTTTTGTAGTGGTGCTTCCACATTGACCCAATATCACCTTGTATACCATCAATGTTTGTTTCATCGACATCATCATGGAAGTAGGCCAAAGCGTCAGGAACGTGCAGAAAGTACAGAAGAGAAGACTATATAACCTTTTATCAGTGGGTTTCATTTCAGCGTGACATTGCTAGTAAGCATTTATTGTGAAGTCTTTGTCATGTTTTCCTCCTGTTGAATAACTCAGCTCTTGTCTTCAAGTAGGCTGTGTGGTCATCAAGATGCTGCAGACATGGAGGCATTGATGTACTGATGAAGGACAGGATTTCCTTTTTACCTGAAAAGAAAATAGAACACTTTACATTAGAAAGTAGTTTATAATATTGTTCTACTGCAAACAATGTATGTTGTAACTACGTGTGCTGTGCTATATTGTTAAAGCCACCCCAGAAGATAGTATTTTTAAAACAAAACATTTAAATGTGTTTCTACTGTATTGACAGATTTTCTTATTAATATTGTTTATGTTTATAACAATTACATACACCTAAATCACTAGTGTTCAAGAATAAAGAGAACTTTTATTAGATAATACTGTCTAAAAAAAAGGCCATTTAGAGAAATGTTGGTTGTGTCAACTTGTGTGTATTTGTAATCTACACTTCTCTGCTAATATAAATGTGCTACCAACCAGGTTTACACTGTTGTATTCTGCATTATTCTCCGCCTGCACTAACAACATTAATATTCTAAAGTCGTTAATTAATTGGTAGTGTTAGTATTACAAATTGAGAAAGCATTGAATTTTTGTTGAGCTGTTTTAATAAAAAATAATATATATTTTAATAATGTCATAAACATAAGGTTGACACATCGGCTTTAAAATCGAGACTTATGGACTATGCCGATCAACCTTGTAGAAGTTGTTATGGCATAACGCCAGATACTTGGGGTAGTCTAAATGTGATAATGAAATAATGATCTACTGTAGCAATGGTTGAGGCCGTGATAAAGTATGCTATATTTCATCCCTATGGTGGCCATTTTGTTTCTGTCCATGGCAATGGTGGTTTGGGTGGAACACCCTATACAGGTGTCACATCTTCCCTTAATTCCAAGGTACTGCGCCAGCATGTTTTAACGGGCTTGTGGGACCTTCTGAGAGAGGGCGCTGTTGTGGCAACCTGGAGTGTTTGCATTTGCTGCTCTACGCTCCAAATTAATTTCCCTCACAAGGGACAATAAAGTATTGTGATTGTGATGTGTTGTTTTAAGTCCTTTGGGCCGAAGGTCCAACGGACTATTGCCATCACTCTGTGTCCACCGTCCGCCATTAGCTGCCATATCTCAGAAACCATTCAGCAACTTTTTCCTCTAATTTTGCATAGACGTATCTTAGGGCACTGCCACTATGCATGAGAAATCTGTATTTGATTGAATCGTTCTGAGGGCTCCCTAGGTTCTCCAAGGGCCCCAAAACTGGTAAAATTTGTAAATTTTGCCTATTTTTTCAAAAACTGTTCAGTAACTTTTTCTCTAATTTTGCATATACATTTCATGTGGTAGTGTCACTGTACAAAAGAAATCTGCATTTGATTGAATCATTCCAAGGGCACCTAATAACCGAAACTGGTTAATCTTCACATTTTGCCTATTTTTTCAAAAACTCTTCCTTGACTTTTTCTCTAATTTTGCATAGACATTTCATGTGGTAGCGCCAATATACCCAAGAAATCTGTATTTGATTGAATCATTCTAAGGGCACCAAAGGTCCCCTAAAATGCAAAATTTGCTAACTAAATTGCCTACTGCAGTAGCAGCTCTATCTGGCTTACAGTCCTTTCCTCAACTAATCCCTTTTCCTACAACATATGTCACATGCACAGTCTGTGTAGTTTGGCAGAGTGACAAGTGACCCACCCCACCCCCCACCTCACTGTCAAGGAAGGGTCCCTGTCTGATGGAAACTGTGACTAATCTGTAATTGTTCACTGGCAGAGGCTTGTGTCAACAGCTTCTAGACAAGTTTAGCCAGTAGCACCTTTCAGCCTACCTAAAGAACAGAGGGAATGCTGACCCTTGGACAGTGACAGGTGCTAATCCACCCTCTGAGCAAACAGTAGTCTTGGACACTGCCAGCTGCATGGTTTCTTCATTAATTAGCACTGTTAGATGAATGACACATTTGGATCACAACTTAGGCATTGGGTCTTTTGTATGGTTTATTATTTTGTAGATTGAAAACAATTTGTGAGACAGCTGTTTCTTAATAATTTTTTTAGATAAAGCGTGTGGTGTCAGAAAACTGTCATTTATTGTAATTGAATGTCTGCTAATTAGGCTGTAATATTATGTAATTGAACTGCATGAGAAGTCTGGTTTGATTTGCATTAGTACCTCATCTTGTGTGAATGGTCTGTTTATGTGTTCGTTTGACTGGGAAATCTTTCTTGGATCAAAAGGTATCTCACTAGCTGCAGTTTCACTTTCAGGTTTTTCACCGAGTTTTTCAAAGTGGTTCATAAACTTATCCAGTGAAATATTTCCACATATTTCACTGCTGTTACTTGCTTTATTAAGTATATCCCAGTATTCTGCAGGCTTGCAATGTATTAGGTTGCGCAAGTTTTCATGTAACTGTTTATGGTAGCATTTTGATATTTGTTTTATAAAGCATTTATACTCACTAGCCAATTCTCTTAACTCTGCATTAGCTTCGTCATTTAAAAAATTTTTTAGTCTACCTTTTGCTCTCAAATAATCTGTCCTCTTAGTTTTATACATAAAGACATAATCTGGCATAACTTGATAAGTCTTTGTAGCAGCACATTTGTACTTCCAGTGTATCAGTGCAACATAACATACATACTGTGTGCCACATTTGAATGGCATGCATGTAATATTTCCATGCAATCCATTTGCATATATAATGTAAAACTTCAACAGCCGTTTTCTTCATTTTCACTTTTTAACCCCTACCATGTTCAATGCTCCATAACTTCGCCAATTTTTGTAGCAGTCATAATTTTTGAAACCGTGTAAAGCACCTTACCCAACCTTTACAAGAATGTAAGAATACAAGGTTTCAATTTATCCGACTTATTACTCATTTGGTCAGCCAGGGTCACATATAGACCAAAGGATTTCAGAGCTTATTGGCTCATTTTTTCATAATGGATTTCACACAATCAAGGATCAACATATAAGCTGTTATTATTATTATTTTAGAATGAATCTAACACAATGAGAGATCAGCATAAGCTGTTATTATTATTACTTCATAATGAATTGAACACTATTAGAGATCAACATAAGCTGCTGTTATTATTATTTCATGATTTTAATACAATCAGGGATCAACACATAAACTGTTATTACTATTATTTTATAATGAATTTAACACAATCAGAGATCAACATAAGCTATTACTATTATTTCATGATGTTAATACAATCCGGGATCAACATAAGCTGTTATTATTATTTCATAATGAATTTAACACAATCAGAGATCAACATAAGCTGTTATTATTATTTTGTAATGAATTTGACACAATCAGAGACCAACATAAGCTGTTATTATTATTATTATTTTATAATGAATTTAACACAATCAGAGATCAACATAAGGTATTATTATTTTGCTGAAATGTTTTCAAACATTCCATATCACCTGCAGTACCTTACTTATTTATAAATATACAGACAACTGTATTTTGTTAATAAACGAAACGTCCGACATACCCACTCTTCAGCCAGTGGTTTTACAAGTATAAATGTTACTTGTGAAGTGGCTAAACTTATGAAATCATGTGTACCTCTTTTCTTTGGTTGTGGTACCACTTCCTCCTCGTTGCCAGAGCTAGCGCCAACTGCTGCTGAAATGTATATAACTATAATATTAATGGTCAAACTACAGACACAATAAACAACTATTATTGATGTAATAAATTAATGAAAAACCATGACCACATTGGCTTTGAATACATCACATTTATGGGAAACTGGATAACTAAATGAGCCATTCTACTCTATCACGTATACCTGTAAGGCATCAGTGAATTAATACCTTCATGTGGCCCGTTGTTAGACAAAAGATCAGGCAAGTCATCAAAATGGATGCAGAACACATGCAGTTTGCTGTAATTCCATCAAATATTTTGTTGAAATTCTGGCTCAAAGTAAATTCCTTTTTGAACAAAACATAGAACAAAGTTGTTTAAGGCCAGACACGGCAGGTAGATATGATTATTTTTTACTTTGTGCAAACTGTTCAATTTTTTCTGCCCAATGCATCAAATCGGTCCTACTGAGTAAAATATATATTTAACTTTTTTCAGCCAGACCCCCCATTTCCATGGTAACAAACAAAATGGCCACCATTTTGAGCAAATATTGGCAAATTTGGAAACACTGCCATTTTTTATTGAACCCATATATAGTTATAATTCTTGCAAATCCATGTTCTGCATAGATTATATTGTGCAATGATCAGAGCATTTTTTGAAATGTTGTTTTTATTTTTTTAATATTTTTTGGGTAAAACACGAAAACAAATCTAGTTTGTTGGCAACTGTCTGATCATTGCACACAGTAGAATATGCTGAATGCAACACTGAAAACATTATTTATATAACATAATTATTCCCAGAGATATCCCATTGAGAAAATGGCTGTCAAAGATTGCATAATGGATTTCATTGCATGATATCGACATGCTTGGTACATGACAAAAACTCACTTAGAGGTACGTAATTGTCATAGAAGTGGACTTTATTGATAGAATGCATACAATGGTATAATAATCTGGCAGAAAACAATTTTCACGTGTTTTTTGTCAAAAAACACCATTTCATCTGGGGTGTCTGGCTTAAGAGAAAATTGGATGTGGGAAAGACAGATTTAGCAGACGTCATGCCACCCTTGTAGGTGTAAACGTCTTTGGTTGGCAAAGCTTGACGGAGGTTGCGCGCATAAATCTGATTGTGACATAGGCAAACAATGACATACCGCATCCACCAATTTACATGAATAAGTTTGTGGTTCATTATTCTCTTACAATCAGAATCATAGCAGGATCCAGGGAGCATTGGGACATGTGCAATTGGAGATTTTTTGCGAGCCTCAAGGTTGGTATGTTGGTGAGCCTCAAGGTTGGTATGTTGGTGAGCCTCAAGGTTGGTATTTTGGTGAGCCTTGGGGATGGTGCAATTGGAGTGTTTCACTCCCCCAAACTACCCTGTGTGGATTCACCCCTGATAATGTAATATCACCTTTCTTCCTCGGCCGCTGTGCGTCCTCATCACTGCAGCCCTTGTTGTCGGCCACAACTACAACATATTATGACTGTAACATCAATGATGATGATGTAGATGTCATCAGTGTATTCTAAGGCTTTTCATTTAACTGAACGTCTTATAAGTAGGAACACATTACATTACAACAATATCAGTTTTACTATTAACTATTTTATATTACTATTATTTACACACTATTTGGAAGTTTATTTACAAAACAGGATAATTCCTGGCAACAACACTTATGAAAGGAAAGCATAACATCTATATTGCATTGCACATGATAAACATTATATCTGATGTAGTATCTCTGAAAGATACCAAAGTATGCATTCCAAATGGTTGTAAAATAAAAAAAGACATTAAACAGGTATTGGGGCTAAGGTGGAACGGGTAACATTCCTAAGGGTCTAACGGGGCACATTTCCAAGGGTCTAAGGGGGCAGGGGGCAGATTTCCAAGGGTCTAAGTGGGCAGGGGGCATATTTCCAAGAGTCTAACGGGGCACATTTCCAAGGGTCTAAGAGCGCAGGGGGCACATTTCCAAGGGTCTAGGTGGGCAGGGGGCATATTTCCTAGGGTCTAACAGGGCACATTTTCTAAGAGCGCAGGGGCACATTTCCAAGGGTCTAAGTGGTCAGGGGCATATTTCCAAGGGCCTAACAGGGCACATTTGCAAGGGTCTAAGAGGGCAGGGGGCACATTTGCAAGGGTCTAAAGGGGCACGGGGCACATTTGCAAGGGTCTAAGGGGACACATTTCCAAGGGCTTAAGGGGGCACGGGGTACATTTCCAAGGGTCTAGGGGGCACGGTCACATGGGCCCATTCAAAACCATCTATGATGCCAAATTCCAATGGTCTAGGGGGGTACATGCCCCAGGCTCCCTGGATCCACCTATGAGTAAATGCTATTATATAATTATCAATCTAACCTGCATAGCTCATACACTTACCAATTGTTCTTTTCTGCACATTCCCAAACCGGCTGTTGGCGCTGGTTCACTGGTGCCTGGGATAGATTTAGACAAAAGGTGACCAGGTATTTGCCATAAGTATAATACATTTTGCACATAATGCAGCAGTGATGCAAAGTTTGTCAGAATGTATTTGTTTAGCATTGTGACAGGGCACTAGGATGTTTTTGAAAGGGTAAAAGGGTGGTACAAATTATACAAGTTATCATTCAGTGTGTTAATTTAGGGACTGTCATCTTAGTTTATAAACAGTTACTTTGAGTGGGGTGCACTGGCGTAGTGGCACTGACCTCTCAATGGAGAGAACCCTGGTTTGAATCCTGTGCTGCCGTTTCAAACCTTGGGCAAATTCATTCACTTTACGTTGCTCCAGTTCACTTAGCTGTATGAATGAGTACCTGGCTATAGACAATGGTGGATATTTGTGTCAACTAGTCATTGTGAATTAATTGCAGCGTGGCTGAATGCTTCCCAGAGAAGTCAATATGGCGTTCGATTGAACAGGTCTGCCAGGGAGTAAAGCATTCTGAGTAGTCCTGAGGACTGGATACTGCGCTATATAAGAACTTACTCTACTTTTCTTTTCTTATTTAGTGGTATTTGCAGCAATGTGTGCTAAATTAAAAAGAACTGTATTCTGCTATAAACACTGCCTTGAGAGTTGGTTTAATAATTACCGTCATCCAGATTCCCTTGCATCCGTGGTGGTGTGGTGGTGACACAGGTCTGTGTGATGTGTCTAGTGCCATAGTGTAGTGCGGTGGTGACACAGGTCTGTGTGACGTGTCTAGTGACGTAGTGTAGTGTGGTGGTGACACAGGTCTGTGTGACGTGTCTAGTGCCGTAGTGTAGTGTGGTGGTGACACAGGTATGTGTGACGTGTCTAGTGCTGTAGCGTAGTGTGGTGGTGACACAGGTATGTGTGACGTGTCTAGTGCCATAGTGTAGTGCGGTGGTGACACAGGCCTGTGTGACGTGTCTAGTGCCGTAGTGTAGTGTGGTGGCGACACAGGTCTGTGTGACGTGTCTAGTGCCATAGTGTAGTGTGGTGGTGACACAGGTCTGTGTGACGTGTCTAATGCGGTAATGTAGTGCGGTGGTAACACAGGTCTGTGTGACGTGTCTAGTGCCGTAGTGTAGTGTGGTGGTGACACAGGTCTGTGTAACGTGTCTAGTGCCGTAGTGTAGTGAGTAGTTAGTAGTGTATGCGCTTCACGCTCTCGCTTCCTGCTATGACCGCCAGCTAGCCCCCTAACAGGGCTGAAAAGGGAGCCGAATGTGTAAGCCTTCCCTGCTGGTACATAGCCTCTCCATAGACAAGACTCTAGCATGACCTCCTTGTGGTACACTGTGGATATTGGGCACCTTGCGGCCCCAGGCTAACGTGCTAGGGATCTAGAAGGACAACTCTGATTCCCAACCTGGGTAGACCCAGCTCATTAGCCTTGGCAGGCAGTGGGTCTTGAAGGAAAACTCTGATTTTAAACCAAAGAGACGGTCCCTCATATTCTGTGAAATAAAACTGTACTGCCAGATGATACTGCACTGAATATGTGATGTGGTAGACGCTAAGCTGCTAAGTAAGTGTCCCTTCACTTTGTTTTCACGCATACCAGCTGGGGACTGACGGTTATCGGCATGGCCAATTTCCTGGACGAAGAAGACTCTGTTAGAGCTGGACATAGACACTTCAGCATGCAGAGTGGAGATGTGGTGTTGGTATGTGGTGACCATCAGAGACATGCCAGCCTGATTACATGTCTGTCTCACTGCTGGCCAACCAGAACAGTGGGTCTTTGACCCTATTCAAGCAGACACTTGTTCATACACAAGTGGTGTAATGACATTACGTATGGACACCGGATATGTGTGTGCAGATGACGTGTCATTTTAACTTCCCTCTGCCTACAGCCGTGTGGCAGAAAATGCAGAGTAAAAATACAGTTCGAACTGTATGAAGCGAAAGGGTTTGTAATAAGGGGACAAGGGTATCTGTGCATCATGTAATTGTCATGGTTCCCACAGCAAGACCAATGACCTGTACATCAACTTCAGCAAACTTCCACACATTTTATAGGATACCTGCCAGGGATAGTGTAGTCAATACCAACCCTGGCTTGTGAGGATGGTTTCAACCAAGGTGGATCCTCTCATGTCTTTTAAGATTGGCCTTTTCTGTGAATAACTTTCCACATTGGTGGCAAGTGAACAGAATCGCACCTGCACGAGTCAGTTCATGTTTGGCTAGTTGACTTGTTTGTTCGAATGATTCTCCTTTGTGTGACTCATTTGGTGACGGGTGAGGTGACCTGTGTGCCTAAACGACTGTCCACATGTAGCACAACTATACGGCTTCACATTATGAATCCTTTCATGAACAGTAAGACTGTTGGAACGACTGAATGACTTTCCACAGGTTACACAACAGTATGGCTTTACCTTTGTATGAGTCCTTTCATGATATTTACAGCTGTTGGAATGTTTGAATGACTTTCCACACGTAACACAAGAGTACAGCTTTATATCTGAATGAATCCTTTCATGAACTGTAAGATATTGGGAAAATTTGAATGATTTTCCACACGTAATACAAGAGTACGGCTTTATATCTGAATGAATCCTTTTATGAACCATAAGATATTGGGAAAATTTGAATGATTTTCCACACGTAATACAAGAGTACGGCTTTATATCTGAATGAATCCTTTCATGAACAGTAAGACTGCTGGAATGACTGAATGCTTTTCCACAGGTTACACAACAGTACGGCTTTACCTTTATATGAGTCCTTTCATGTAGTTTACGGCTGCTGGAATATTTGAATGATTTTCCACACGTAATACAAGAGTACGGCTTTATATCTGAATGACTCCTTTCATGAACTGTAAGGGCGTGGGAATATTTGAATGACTTTCCACACATAATACAAGAGTACGGCTTTATATCTGAATGAATCTTTTCATGAACTTTAAGCTTTTGGGAATATTTGAATGATTTTCCACACATAATACAAGAGTACGGCTTTATATTTGAATGAATCCTTTCATGAACTGCAAGATATTGGGAAAATTTGAATGATTTTCCACACGTAGTACAAGAGTACGGCTTTATATCTGAATGAATCCTTTCATGAACTGTAAGGGCGTGGGAATATTTGAATGACTTTCCACACGTAATACAAGAGTACGGCTTTATAGCTGAATGAATCCTTTCATGAACTGTAAGCCGTTGGGAATATTTGAATGACTTTCCACATGCAGCACAGGTAAATGCCGGCTTTGCATGAATCCGTTGATGGATGGTAAGATCTAGAGAATAGTTAAATGCCTCTCCACACGTAAAACAGGCATACGGCTTGACATTGGCGCACCGCTCTTCAACTTCATTACTACTCTTATTGCAAAGTTGTTGATCACAGTTCTCACTGCAAGTTGATGTGTCTGGTCTCCAGTCAGTCGACTCTACTTTTACTTCCTTCAATACACCGCCCTCACCCACCACCCAATGTCTCGTCTCTCCACTGCTACTGTCTTCAGAGTCTACCTTCTCTAACTTCACCTTGATGTGTGGACCACTCTCATTCTCACTCCACATCTCCTGATTTCTGTTGTCGACAGGCAGAATTCCTTCTTCACGCTTGATCTCTGGCATATCTATTTCGCTTTTGACAGATCTCAAGCCGGTGTCAACATCAGGAGAATACATCAGCAATGTCTAAGAATGTTTAAATATGTTGTTATATGTAATGATGATCACCAGAGCAATGTTTTGGAACACTGATAGACACTGCAGAGACACTAGAAGACTGGGTGTTTGAGGAAACTTTTTCCGACAATGTCTGTTGACTTAGCTGCAGGCTGAGAGTTGTCTGGTGCTGGAAGTTTTCAGACAACTGAATTGTCGTCTTCATTATCTTATGGCCATCAACTGAAAGAAAATACACAGCAAGGTCAAGTAGTTGTCACCATCTAACCTACGTAATCAGCAAAGTGTTACACATTCTATGTGACCATTTGCAATCTGACAGAGCACACGGACACGAAAATATAATAAAATGATGCATCGGTACATTACTACACTGTGACTGTCTGATTTGCCATCTTCGTTATCATGCTTCAGCGAAGTAACTTATGGCCATCAACTGAAAAAAAATACACAGCAAGGTCAAGTATTTGTCACCATCTAACCTACATATTCAGCAAAGTGACTTATGGCCATCAACTGAAAGAAAATACACAGAAAGGTCAAGTATTTGTCACCATCTAA
The DNA here is from genome assembly GCA_020002185.1 of Paraescarpia echinospica. Classification (NCBI taxonomy): domain Eukaryota; kingdom Metazoa; phylum Annelida; class Polychaeta; order Sabellida; family Siboglinidae; genus Paraescarpia; species Paraescarpia echinospica. The sequence continues at coordinate 49,395,813 of CM034544.1, read as the reverse complement.
CCTACGTAATCAGCAAAGTGACTTATGGCCATCAACTAAAGAAAATACACAGCAAGGTCAAGTATTTGTCACCATCTACGTAATCAGCAAAGTGACTTATGGCTATCAACTGAAAAAAAATACACAGTCAAGTATTTGTCACATTCCACGTGACCATTTGCAATCTGACAGAGCACATGGACACGAAAATATAATAAAATGATGCATCGGAACAGTACTACACTGTCTGATGCAGACCGTATATTACAAAAAAACACACTGTCGACAACAGAACTGGTGAAAATATTAAGCCGATAAAACTCAACTACAAAAAACCTTCAAAATATGTAACTTTTTATGTATGACTGTCTTACTTCAAAATAAGAACTTTTAGATGCCAGCTATAATGCAAGTATGTGTCTGTCTTTGTATGACATGCACACATGTAGGCCCGTACATCTCCACATATATATATATCTAGTTTATAAATTATAGTCAACATTATAAAATAGAATCGTGTGTCTGTTTGAAGGTATAATCTATGATTTTTGTTCGGGCAGGTCCATTGGGGTGGTTCATAGTTTTAGAGGGTAGGCCCTATGTCTTTTTTAATTTCACCCGGTCCCAGGGGGGTTGTAGGATAGGTATATTTTAGTGCCCTGAGTGGGGCTGGCTTTATGCATTTGCAGGACGGTTGGGTCTATCCTTAGGCTATGGCTATGCCTATATATACTCGTGCAGTAAAAAGCATGGACTACAGGCTACAGGCTACACTACAGACAGTACAGTACATTTTCCAGGCTAGGACGGGCCTGAGGCTGAGCGGGAAATATTAAACGATGCCAACTCTTTGGGCTTCGACCGGGCTTGGGACAAAGATCTGCGTGCCTGGGACATGGTCTGGGTGTAATAAAATATTAATTTAAATAATAATATGTAATGATAGAAAACAGTCATACTCATACTTACAAGTTACAGTGCACTGACACAGTGACAGTGACAGGGAGTAGGTTTCGCGTAGGAAGTATAACAGTATTAACACTCAACAGTGTGACGTGTCGGTGAACTTGACCAAGGCAAGGCACTCGCTTCTTTTTAACTTCAGAACTGTTCCGTTCCGACGCCAACTCCGATTATCACGATAACAAATAAATGCTCGAACAAATGCATTGCAACAAACTCTCCCGACCCGACAAATGCAAATGCAACAAACTCTCCCGACCCGTTCGCGACTCCTCGCTGAACAGCTTGCTTCTGTAATATTCGCCCCAATACAAATGCCGTCGCAGCGAATCCACTAAAAAAACTCAAACTGCAATCCCGGCCTGTAGGCTCATGAACAATTTCCCATTGGATCCTCTTGCCAATATATTGGGAGCTAAGCATATGTCCATACCCTAAATAGTGTGGCTCAAACACCAGTCCCGATGTGTATGATAGACCTAGCTATATATACCTACACACATAAACAGACTAGAAATGATTCAACGCCGTGCAGCCCGATAGGGTCTGTGTCTTACAATAACGCCACCACAATACCTCCAGTGTAACAGACATGCTCCTGACATTGGGATGGAGATCCTTATCAGACAGAAGAACCGATGCAAAATTATGTATGATGTACAATATAGCAAATGGTCTGGTGGATACACTAGCAAACCAACACCTTATTCCTGTAAATAACGGTCACTGGAAAACAACATTCATTATCTTACCTTATCCCTCACTCCAGATGCAACTACCAATTGTATTCTTTTTCCCCAGTAGCATTCGATTTTGGAATTCCCTCCCTCAATATAGGCTATTGTTAATCAGAACAGCCTGGGTGCGTTTAAAAGCAACATCCAGACTTTGCACTGCTCCATATTCTTGACGTTAATTAGTTCTTCTGCACGTATTTCTGTTTATTTACACGATGATTGTGTTTTTATATATTGCACTATTAAAACAAAAACACTGTTCCTGTTCCCCTGCCATGCCACGTACCGCCTGTATCCTCAGCATGTTCAGGCTAGGCGTGTATTGGAAGAAGAAGAAGTTTGGGTATAGATCACTGGATTAGCAGCAATGGCGTTTTATAGGGGCAAATATTACAGAAGCATGGTGTGCAGTTTAGGGGTCGCGAACGGGTCGGGAGAGTTATCCGGGTCATTTCCGCTAGTGTACGAAGTGATCATGAAACACTTTATTTTGTAAATAAAATACCGATCTGTTTGTAACAAAAAGCATGTATTGTGAAAGCATGTGTTCGAGCATTTATTTGTTATCGTGATAATCGGAGTTGGCGTCGAAACGGAACAGTTCTGACTGATGTTAAAAAGAAGCGAGTGGCTTGATCTTTGATGCAATGATCATTATTATGTAATTTATGATCATAATGATGGTAGGTACATTACCAAAAAATTCAAAATTGATATATAATCATTTAAACATTTATATGTGATAGTGTATGCTATGTAGTTTACAACCCTTTTTGAAATATATCTAATATTAACAAAGTAAATCCACTTTTTAGTGTCTGAAAAAAGAGTCATTGTGTCTATAGGATTCATGTCCATTTCTTGTGATCTGGAGCTTGTGCAGACTGTGCTGCCACCATGTGGCACTGAATATAGGCAAAACATGACATAATCTGTTCTAATGAAGATATTGAAGTAAAGTAAAATGTTATGACCCAAAAATGTTGACCTTGTACTGTGACCTTGACATGATCTAGTTATTTGACCTTTAATGACCGTTGACCTACTTATGTTGACAATTGACCTAATTAAATGATTATGTGTGACACATGGGCTTGGTATGTTTATAAAGTGTTGGAATGGAACATTTATCTACACATTGACTATAAAGTAGCGTATTAAAGCATGAACCAATAGTGAGGTAACTTGTTTTAAAAAGTGACCTTTGACCTAATTGCAAGTATGAATGTGCAATTTAGTTTAAACTAATAATTATGGTATGTTGTGCTAGTAAATTAAAAGTAACTAAATGTTTAATCTTGACCATAATAGCATATGACCTTGATACGACCTAGATAATTGACCTTGAATGAGCACAGATTTAATTATGTTGACAAATTACTTACTTAAATTATTTAGTGTAACACATGGACTTACTAACTTTATAAATCATTGTAATTGATCACATATACATATTGACCATAATGTTGGGGATAAAATGGCATATTAAAGTGTGAACCATTAATGATTAATTTGTAAAAAAAATTGACCTCTAACCATGTTGTCTATATTATTAATGTCCAATTTATTTTTACTTAATAATTATGGTACGTTGATCAAAATGAAAGTTCAACTATTAACTGTTGACCATTGGGCATTATTTGACCTGTTTGTAAACATTGAGGTGTCCCTGACACAACCATTGTTGTGAAGAAACACAACAGCATTGCTTGAATTTAACATAATTTATTATGCATTCCAAGACCTGTATAATTTCCTGTATAGTTCAATGTCATGAAATGTTCACAGTACAATGCAAAGGTCAGTACTACAACAATGATATTTAATTGTTTTGTTCATTAATGTCTCACACGTCAACATGAAGTAATGTTAACATGTTGTTCACAGTATGCAGCCGACAAGTAGACATTGAAAACAATTGAAACAGCAGAAGTACAAGAACTAGTCAGCTTCACTGCACATACAGGAAACTATAGGAGGAACAGAGTACATTGCCGACTAGTGTAGATATAATCGGTTCACTGTTTCATATATCCATGCAAGTGAAGTGTGGCAATGTTCACAGGACACTGTTGGCCGAGTGTAGATAGAATCCGTTCAATGCATCATACAGCAATGCAAGTGAAGTGTACCAATGTTCACAGGACACTGTTGGTCGAGTGTAGATAAAATCCGTTCAATGCATCACACAGCAATGCAAGTGAAGTGTATCAATGTTCACAGGACACTGTTGGTGCAGCAGAATCCTTCAACATGAAATAGAGGAAAACTGTATTAATGTATGTGTGTGATACAAATTAATGCAGTACCACTAGTGTTAATTAACATAAGAGTGTATTCCAAAAATAAAATAATTAAATTGGTGTCACTGGACTTTGTGTTTGTATAAGTAATCTTACACTAAAAATTATTAAGACAACTATTAAAAAGCTGGCATTGAGTACTGTTGTATTACAATAATTAAAATATCATGGCAACATTTTAATTACTATTTCTTATTTTAGACAATAATAAATGTTAAATTAAATGGACATAATTACAAAAGTGCTGATGGCACTGGATTTAATATTAAATGTTTTAATCTTGCAGTAGGTGGTAATTTCAAAGATTCCAAGATGGAGTCAAACCCATTGATCCTAGCCCACCCCTCACAACAGCCAATTACGTGGCAGGTCAGTGCCCACGTGGCACAAGTAGCCCAATCACGATCACGTTCCCATTTAAATACCAGATATATGCAATAATACATTTTGGCCTGCCGTGCCTGGCCTTAAATTAGAAAACTCATATTTTCAGTTATTTGAAAAAATAATGAATACCATGCAACACTTACATATCAATAGTTACTTTTGTGCACAGAACATGTTAGGATTTAGGTGCAAACAGTTTGGATTGCGTGGATTTTGCATCGTAGGAAATGGCGTACGAATGTTGGATCGATGCAGTCTACGGCTACGCTCACATTCTCAGGCCCAATGCTACATTTGTAAATCAATTTAAAACTATGATTATTTTCACGATTGCTTAAAACGCATACAGTTTAACCCGCATAGCAAAAATGTTATGATTTGCATAGCGCGCGCCAGTACATCATAATTATGCAACGCCAGCATGGCGTACGTGCCGCTGAACCGGTCGCGCGCAGGCCACAAACTACGCATTTCAACTTCGAACGCCAAACAGCGTGCGACAGGCCTGCTTTTCCACAGGCGATTGCACGCTTCCACGGCAATGCACAACCATAAAATGCATATCATATCAAGGCATATGTATTAAAAAATGGCTAAAACAGGCTATTAATGGGATGGAAATCTATTATACCATATTTTTAAACGATTGTTCACAACATCAAAATTAGAATCCACCTACCTCGCTTATCGTGCTCGGAAAACTCCCGCGAAACTGGCTATGACGTACATCAGTCTTTCATTGGTTCATGTGATCATCAAAATACGACGTAAATTCATTTGCATAATGTTGCCAAGCGATCTTGGGGAATCCCCAATCTCGGCGGGAGCCGTAGCAATGGCGTCCAAAAGCGTCACAGGTTTCAGGTCTAGAATGCGAGGACAAATTTACGGTGCTGCCCCTAGCGGAATGTGTTGTGTGACCGCTACGCGAAACCTCGCCCCCTCACTCCTGTCAGTGTAAACACTGTAACTTGTAAGTATGATTGTTTTGTTATCATTACATTTTATTATTTAAATTAATATTTTATTACACTCAGACCATGTCCCAGTCACGCAGATCTTTGTCCCAGGCCCGATCCAAGACCGAAGAATTTACTATTTCCAGCTGAGCCTCGACACGACGGATACCCGACACGACAGTGTCCTTTTGTAATATACGGTCTGCATCAGACGGCCTATGGACGTTATGTCCCAAGTCACATATGTCCTAGACGATATGTACTAAATTTGGAGCGGTATGTCCCAAAACGCTTGGACGATTTGTCCCAAATTTATTTTCCTTTTTTATTTGTTTTATTCACGAATGTAACAAAATGGGTTCACCAGTCCTTGACTTCACCAAATTAAAACCCACTAAATGTTATACAATGAAAATAACCTCAAGAAAACCGATACCAAATCTCTACACCTTCTGCGGACAACAACTTAAATCTGTTGAATCACACTGTTAATTTGGCATACATATATCAAATACATTAAATTGGACAATACAAAGCAACTCAGTCACAAAAAGCACAACAGACATTGGGAATTATTAGAAAAAATTAAAATAAATGCCCAACCCAAATCAAGTCCATAGCCTACACAACCCTTGTCCGCCCTATACTTGAATATGCGTCAGCATCATGGGATCCACATTGCCTAAGAAATATCAAACTCATAGAAAGAACCCAGAGACAAGCCACCAGATTTTGTAAGAACAACTATTCTATAGAGCCAGGAATGGTAACACAACTCCTTAAAGATCTCCAGTGGGACACCCTCCAATCAAGAAGAAAAACCCAAAGACTTAGCATATTATATAAAATGGAACATAACCTCATAGATATCCCACTAAATCAATACATCAAACGCAACACCAGAAGCTCACGTAAACATAATAAACAGTTAGTACAAATCAGGCACTCGACAAACATATTTGGAAACAGCTTTTTCCCAGTCACAATAAAAGAGTGGAATTCTCTACCTTCAAGCATTGTATCAAGTACATCACTGAATTAATTCCAGATTAGTCTAGCCCAACATGTAAAAAATTAATCCATAAGAGCCACCAACCATGCACACTGGGGTGATATGTCCATAGGACATTTTGCCAGTCAAAATACAGATTCAGAATGGGTGGTTGTTTGCGATAATGTTTGCACTCTGCGGAATATCGGCGCGTTTTAAACATGACTTATTATCGCCCATCGTCAGGAAATTTAAAAACAATAATTCAGATTTGACCTGCTAAATACAACTCGGCCGTTCCACAACTAAACACAAAGCAATAATGTAATATGAAATCCGGATGGAGTTTTATTATTTTTATTAACTTATAAAGCATGCATACATGTGACTATTTGCAGATGACAACATTATATGACATATTTTTTCCAATCTGATATGCTGAAATGTCTTGACCATAACGTATCACTTATAATATTTTTTTACTTTAACCACCGCCACCAACCACCACCACCACCATATATTTATATAACAGCAGTATACTCTACGTATTAATGCACACTAAATTAATTTATTTAGCAACCATATCTTAGATAATTTGTATAAGAAAATGTCAATCTTAGCCCTAACATACCATGAACAGTGTCACTGTTTGAAATCGTAGAAACGGTTCCAAACCACAATTGTTGCAGCAGTAGCCTATGTTGCCCTCTTTTTGCAAATCATGTTCGCTAGCGAGACAAAATTATCAAAAAACAGGAAATAGAAGTTAGCGCACAGAAAGTATCGCATGGAATGCAAACATATCTAAGAAGAACTTGTTGACGAATGTCGATTCTCCTCCAGTAACACAACAACACAATGTATTAGGCTGGTAATTAAAAGTTGTATTCGAACAAAAGAAATAAGACTTGCCTACTTAGTCAACGTCTATAATCTGGTTCTGTGATCTCGGTAGAAAAATAGCAGGTTTTATAAAAAATATATATTCCCACACCAGTAACTACTAAACAGCATGCCTATCATGCAGACAGTACCAAACAATGTTTAAAAATAATGTTGTATACCAGATTAAACCTTGTAGTATTACATAAATATATATAATTGCACTCATCACATATATATGTATATATATAATAAGACATATCTTTGTTTTATTCACAACAATAATGTCTCAGCCATAACAACTCGTTCACTCTTTGGCATGCCACTCTCTACAATCTGGATTATCCTACAAACTCCACCCATCCACATCCTGGAACACACTCGGAGCTACTCCTCCACGTGGAGGAGTAGCTCTGAGTCAGTGGTTAAACCAGAATGCGGTCTCAAAGTGCAAGTTTCTAACATAATTAACAGGGAAGAGTAGGAACGCGTGACGTCAGTCTATCCATGAAAATGGTGCAGACCGTGCAGCCCATCCAACTAGAATGTTGTGTTTTCAATAAGGTTTTAAACTTCTTATTGAGAATGTAACATTAGACGATTCTAACACAAATCTGACACACCAGATCTGCTCAGTTCCTCTAACTTCTATTCAAAGCATTCGAGAGCGAGTTAGTAAGTACTTGATTATCCACATAGGCCTTCTCATAATCAAAGTCAAATGTAAACCAACTTCAGTCAGATACTGTTGATCTTGGATGCTTTGTTTCAATGCAATTAGGTCTACAGTGCTGTTATTCAAACAAAAAGATCTGCTCTGTGAAGCAATACAAGAGTATCAAGCCAATTACTACTGCCTGCAAATCCTTAACATGCACAAATCAAAGGACAGACTACTTGAAACAGTCTGCCAGATAAAGCAAAGCAATTACGATAGCCTCCAAATATTCTTAACACACGCAAACCCAAACCAAGAAAAAATAAGCCCATTAACACAATGCAAGAGTATAGAACGTCGATTACTATGACAATTAAAAGGACACTATAATCATTTCATGGTAATTGAACAATTTCAGGGTAACATAAGTGCTGATTTTAGATATGTTATAAAGGTGTATTATAATTATGGGGTACCCTAAAAAATAAAACAAACAAATCAAAGATGCAAACAAATCAAAGGACATGGACATAATTTCAGGATAATGTTACAATTTCAGGGTAATATAAGTATTGATATCATTTTTATATGTAACACACATGTATGCAAAAACAAAACAGTTTACTTTCACAAATGTATAGAAATGAAGTCCACGAACCAATAATTGTTATCTCTTTATTAGACATTTAATATGTAATAGTTGAATATATACATTTGAGTTATATGTATATAAACACACACACACACACACACACACACACACAGGTTTGACTATATTATAATGAGTTGTGCATTCCGACCAAAAGTGGTGCATTGCATTGTGACCATGCCGTTGGAGCATTCCGATCATGTAATTGGAGCAATGCGAGTATGTTTCATTCATTCAGGCAGTGGGGCATTCCACTACGAGTCGAAGCAAAATTAGGGCGCCACCTAGCGAATGACATGAACACTGATGTTAGAAATGATAGCGATGTCTGCGGATTTTTGGCTACAAAACTTAAAATATATGTACCTATTTGATCAGAACAACAAATTTTAAGCATAACAGTGACATTTATTATCATTTACAACGAACAGTACAACTCGTCTTTTTTGGGACATAACTCTCCTTTTTTGAGACATATTGTCCACAGTTTGGGACATAAGCGACTTGGGACATAACGTCTATAATTCCATTAGACAGTCACAGTGTAGTAATGTACCGATGCATCATTTTATTATATTTTTGTGTCCGTGTGCTCTGTCAGATTGCAAATGGTCACGTGGAATGTGTAACACTTTGCTGATTACGTAGGTTAGATGGTGACAACTACTTGACCTTGCTGTGTATTTTCTTTCAGTTGATGGTCATAAGATAATGAAGACGGCAATTCAGTTGTCTGAAAACTTCCAGCACCAGACAACTCTCAGCCTGCAGCTAAGTCAACAGACATTGTCGGAAACAGTTTCCTCAAACACCCAGTCTTCTATTGTCTCTGCAGTTTCTGTCAGTGTTCCAAAACATTGTTCTGGTGATCATCATTACATGTAACAACATATTTAAACATTCTAAGACATTGCATCTCTGAAATATTCTCCTGACGTTGACACCAGCTTGAGATCTATCAAATGCGAAATAGAGATGCCAGAGACCAAGCGTGAAGAAGGAATTCTGCCTGTTGACAACAGAAATCAGGAGAAGATGTGGAGTGAGAATGAGAGTGGTCCACACATCAAGGTGAAGTTAGAGAAGGTAGACTCTGAAGACAGTAGCAGTGGAGAGACGAGACGTTGGGTGGTGGGTGAGGGCGGTGTACTGAAGGAAGTCAAAGTAGAGCCAACTGACTGGAGACCAGACACATCAACTTGCAGTGAGAACTGTGATCAACAACTTCACAATAAGAGCAGTGATGAAGTTGAAGAGCAGTGTGCCAATGTCAAGCCGTACGTCTGTTTTACGTGTGGAGAGGCATTTAGCTATTCTCTAAACCTTATCATCCATCAACGGATTCATGCAAAGCCGGCATTTACCTGTGCTGCATGTGGAAAGTCATTCAAATATTCCCACAACCTTACAGTTCATGAAAGCATTCATTCAGATATAAAGCCGTACCACTGTATTACGTGTGGAAAGTCATTCAAATATTCCCAACAGCTTACAGTTCATGAAAGGATTCATTCAGATGTAAAGCCGTACTCTTGTATTACGTGTGGAAAGTCATTCAAACATTCCAACAGCCGTAAGTATCATGAAAGGACTCATACAAAGATAAAACCGTACTGTTGTGTAACCTGTGGAAAGTCATTCAGTGACTGCAGCAGTCTTACTGTTCATGAAAGAATTCATACAAATGTGAAGCCGTATAGTTGTGCTACATGTGGACAGTTGTTCAGACAGACAGGTCACCTCATCCGTCATCAAATGAGTCACACAAAGGAGAATCATTCAAACAAACAAGTCAACTAGCCAATCATGAACTGACTCATGCAGGGGCGATTCTGTTCATTTGTCATCAATGTGGAAAGTTATTCACAGAAAAGGCCAAAGTTAAAAGACATGAGAGGATCCACCTTGGTTGAAACCATCCTCACATGCCAGGGTTGGTATTGACTACACTACCCCTGGCAGGTATCCTATAAAATGTGTGGAAGTTTGCTGAAGTTGATGTACAGCTGTACTTTGTCGTGTAAGTATCTCTATCTTCTTTGGTCTTGCTGTGGGAACCATGACAGTTACATGATGCACAGATACCCTTGTCCCCTTTTTACAAACCCTTTCGCTTCATACAGTTCGAACTGTATTTTTTCTCTGCATTTTCTGCCACACGGCTGTAGGCAGAGGGAAGTTAAAATGACAAGTCTTCTGCACACACATAACCGGTGTCCATACGTAATGTCATTACACCACTTGTGTGTGAACAAGTGTCTGCTTGAATAGGGTCAAAGACCCACTGTTCTGGTTGGCCAGCAGTGAGACAGACATGTCTCTGACGGTCACCACAAACCAACACCACATCTCCACTCGGCATGCTCAAGTGTCTATGTCCAGTTCTATCAGAGTCTCCTTCGTCCAGGAAATTGGCCACGCTGATAACCGTCAGTCCCCAGCTGGTATGCGTGAAGACAGAGTGAAGGAACACTTACTTATCGGCTTCCGCGTCCATAGACACATGAGGCAGTCAAAGCACGCCATTCAGATCTGTCGCTTGGTAGTGTTCTGAAGTCGATCCAACCTTTGTTGACCAGCTGTAGGTCGCTGTCGATTGTTTGTCGCCGGTTCAATCTTGGTCATCCCCTCTTTCTCTGGCCAGCTGGTATCCACCATAGTACTTGTTGGGCAGCAGGTGGGAGCCTTGTGACATGGCCTAGCCAGCTCATTCGTTTTCTGCAGATAGTAGATGATGCCAGAGGCACTAGACACACCACACAGACCTGTGTCACCACCACACTACTCTACGGCACTGGACACATCACACAGACCTGTGTCACCATCACACAACCCTACAGCACTAGACACACCATACAGACCTGTGTCAACACCACACTACACTATGGCACTAGACACATCACACAGACCTGTGTCACCACCACACTACACTTCGGCACTAGACACATCACACAGACCCGTGTCACCCCCACACCACCAAGGGACGGATGCAAAGGAATTTGGATGCCGGTAATTATTAAAAGCAGAATACAGTTCTTTTGAATTTAGCACACATTGCGGCAAATACCACTAAATAAGAAAAGAAAAGTAGAGTAAGTTCTTATATAGTGCAGTATCCAGTCCTCAGGACTACTCAGAATGCTTTACTCCGTTGCAGACCTGTTCAATCGAACACCATATTGACTTCTCTGGGAAGCATTCAGCCACGCTGCAATTAATTCGCAATGACTAGGTGTACACAAATATCCACCATTGTCTATAGCCAGGTACTCATTCATGCAGCTGAGTGAACTGGAGCAATGTAAAGTGAATTAATTTGCCCAAGGTTTGAAACGGCAGCACAGGATTCAAACCAGGGTTCTCTCCATTGAGAGGCCAGTGGCACTACGCCAGTGCACCCCACTCAAAATAACTGTTTATAAACGAAGATGTCAGTCCATAAATTAACACACTGAATGATTACTTGTATAATTTGTACCACCCTTTTAGTTTTACCTTTTCAAAAATACCCTAGTGCCATGTCACAATGCTAAACAAATACATTCTGACAAACTTTACATCCATGCTGCATTACATGCAAAATGTATTATACTGATGGCAAATACCTGGTCAACTTTTGTCTAAATCTATCCCAGGCACCAGTGAACCGGCGCCAACATCATACAAGAGCAAAGAACAATTGGTAAGTATATGAGCTATGCAGGTACCCCCTAGACCATTGGAATTTAGCATCATAGACTTTTTTGAAAGGGCCCACGTGACCGTGCCCTCTAGAACTTTGGAAGTGTACCCCATGCCCCCTAAGACCTTTGGAAATGTGCCATGTGCCCCGGTAGACCTTTGGAAATGTGACCCAAGCCCACTTAGACCCTTGGAAATGTGACCCATGCCCAGTTAGACCCTTGGAAATGTGACCCATGCCCTGTTCATGATACAACAAGCTGATGTTATGGCGACGCAGCGGCGAACAATTTTCAACAGCACCACACCCCACCTCCGTCTTCCAATGTCAAGCAGTCGAGTCGAGAAAGCGGAGAAGCTGAAGTTATGGTGCAACAGCAACAAATTTTCTACACCATCTGGTTCAGCCGCCAGTGGAGGTTTTTGTGCCCTCCTTAGAATACCCTTTCTGGACCCCCCTGTATGCGGTTGAACCTTGCTTTATGTAAAATATTGGTAATACAGCCACCTTGCAATTAAGCTCACCCTACAACAGTCCCAAATTAGTTGCATAACAGTAAAATCTATGAAACTAGTCCTGCTAATATGGTTCCCTCTCTATTCAGGTCACTTGGCCAGTCCCAAGGGTCGCCCTAATAGAGAGGTTCCAATGTAGGAAACTAGTCCTGCTAATATGGTTCCCTCTCTATTCAGGTCACTTGGCCAGTCACAAGGGTGGCCCTAATATAGAGGTTCCAATGTAGGAAACTAGTCCTGCTAATATGGTTCCCTCTCTATTCAGGTCACTTGGCCAGTCACAAGGGTGGCCCTAATATAGAGGTTCCAATGTAGGAAACTAGTCCTGCTAATATGGTTCCCTCTCTATTCAGATCACTTGGCCAGTCACAAGGGTGGCCCTAATATAGAGGTTCCAATGTAGGAAACTAGTCCTGCTAATATGGTTCCCTCTCTATTCAGGTCACTTGGCCAGTCACAAGGGTGGCCCTAATATAGAGGTTCCAATGTAGGAAACTAGTCCTGCTAATATGGTTCTCTAGATATTCATGTCACTTGGCCAATGAGTGACAAGGGTGGCCCTAATAGAAAGGTTCCAATGTAGGAAACTAGCCCCCTAATATGGTTCCCTCACTATTCAGGCCACTTGGCCAGTCCCAAGGGTGGCCCTAATAGAGAGGTTCCAAAGTACAATTGTTCAATAATAAAGATAATTATTAAAATGTATTTTTTGCCACTTTGACGCATAGAAACATTGTATTACTTGCATCAGCTCCTAATTATGTTGACTTGTTCTCGCCTCAATGACACATGCTGCTTCCTTGAAGTTTCAACTCATATGGGCAGTCCTGAATGTCATATGGGTAATACCTGTTTAATGTCTTATTTTATTTTGCAACACGTACAGTATTTGGGAATGCGTACTTTGGTATCGTTCATAGATATTACATCAGATATAATGTTTAGAATACGTTACGCAAGTAGACTATGCATAGATGTTATGCTTTCTTTTGAGGAAAGTTGGTGTGCCATTATAATTGTATATCTAAGATATTCCTTCGCGAGTTAATGTTTGGTTCTGTAAATAAATATTCATTTTGATAAGTGTTGTTGTTAGGAATTATCCAGTTTTGTAAATAAACTTGCAAATAGTAAAATTTGTATTGTTGTAATGTAATATGTGCCTACTTGAGTTGAGTTAAATGAAAGGCCTTAGAATACACTGATGACATCTACATCATCATCATTGATGTTACAGTCATAACATGTTGTAGTTGTGGCTGACAACAAGGGCTGCAGTGATGAGGACGTACAGCGGCCGAGGAAGAAAGGTGACATTACATTATCAGGGGCGATTCCACACAGGGTAGTCTAGGGGGACTGAAACATTCCAATTGCACCATCCCCAAGGCTCACCAAAATACCAACCTTGAGGCTCACCAAAAAATACCAACCTTGAGGCTCGCCAAAAAATACCAACCTTGAGGCTCGCCAAAAAATACTAACCTTGAGGCTTGCCAAAAAATACCAACCTTGAGGCTCACCAAAAATACCAACCTTGAGTTGAGGCTCGCCAAAAATACCAACCTTGAGTTGAGGCTCGCCTAAAAATACCAACCTTGAGGCTCGCCAAAAATACCAACATTGATGCTTGTAAAAAATACCAACCTTGAGGCTTGCCAAAAATACCAACCTTGAGGCTTGTCAAAAATACCAACATTGATGCTTGTCAAAAATACCAACCTTGAGGCTTGCCAAAAATACCAACCTTGAGGCTCGCCAAAAATACCAACATTGATGCTTGTCAAAAATACCAACCTTGAGGCTTGCCAAAAATACCAACCTTAAGGTTGTCCAAAAATACCAACACTTACGGCTCTCCCAAAACCTCCAATTGCATGTGACCCAAGGCCCCCTAGATCCGGCTATGATTATGATTGAAAGAAAATAACGAACCATGAGTTTATTCATGTCAATTGATGGATCCAGTATATCACAATTTGCCTATGTCACAATCAGTTTTATGCACGGGACCTCAAGGTCTGGGTCCAATTATGTTATTGTAATTGCATTTGTAATAATTACAGCCAAATGCTGTAATTGTAATTTATTCTGGTTTAGAGAATACTATGTATTTGTAATTTGTTATTTTGTTTGATTGAAACATATTACATCAGTTACTACCAATGACACAGTTTTCTGATATCACACACTATGCACGTTAAAGCAATCAGATGTATGTTTTGTTCAAAAAGGAAATCGCTTCGAGCCAGAATTTCAACAAAATATTTGATGGAATTACAGCCAGCTGCATGTGTTCTGCATCCATGTTGATGACTTGCCTGACCTTTTGCCTAACAACGGGTCACGTGAAGGAATTAATTCACAGATGCCTCACAGGTATACGTGATAGAGTAGAATGGCTCATTTACTTATCCAGTTTCCCATAAATGTGATGTATTCAAAGCCAATGTGAGCATGGTTTTTCGTTAATTTATTACATCAATAATAGTTGGTTATTGTGTCTGTAGTTTGACCATTAATATTATTGTTATATACATTTCAGCAGTGGTTTACATCAGCTCTGACAATGAGGAGGAAGTGGTACCACAGCCAGAGAAAAGAGGTACACATGATTTTGTAAGGACTGGTAGAAGTATAGCCTCTTCACAAATTCATTATAAAATAATAATAACGGCTTATGTTGACCTCTGATTGTGCTAAATTCGGTATGAAATAATAATAACAGCTTATGTAGATCTCTGATTGTGTTAAATTCATTATAAAATAATAATAATAACAGCTTATGTTGACTTCTGATTGTGCTAAATTCGTTATAAAATAATAATAACAGCTTATGTAGATCCCTGATTGTGTTAAATTCATTATAAAATAATAATAATAACAGCTTATGTTGATCTCTAATTGTGCTAAATCCATTATGAAAAACAGCTACATCTCAGAAGGTCTCACAAGCCCGTTGAGCAAGATATGTGTGTATTTTACTTACTTATATGTACAGTCATTTGCAAAAGTTTAAGACCACGCACGATTTTTAAGCATTTTATGGTATGGCATCAGATTGCATCAAATAATGTGTGGATTGCATCATCCTATTTGGGCCTTGAAGCAATACGCCTAGTCAGTACTTCCAGGTCATTTGTTTGCTGCTGTCAGTATCGATTAGGTGTTTTTCAGTTTTGTCTTCATCCCTGAAATGGACAAAAAATCGTCTTTTACAGAGGTTCTAAGGGCACAAATAGTGACTCTACATGGAGAAGGATATACGGAAAGAGACATTAGAGCTAAATTACGTTATTCCAAGACAGCCGTGCACAACGCCATCGACAAATTCAATACTGATGGCACATTTCGTGACAGTAAAAGGAGTGGTCGTCCACGGAAAACTACGCTCAGGGATGACCACGCAACGAGACGCATCGTGATGCGCTCGCCAATGAGCTCATGCAAGAAAATTTGGGCTGCTTTACACTTAAAAGGTACGGAAATAAGTCTCAGTACTGTTTCGAGACGTCTCGGCAAGGAATTTGGGCGCAAGTCCCGCAAGCCGCGGCCCGGGAGCCATGCCTGACACCTGTGATGAAAAAAAAGAGACTGGACTTTGCCACACGACATCGCCACTGGACTCTCGCGCAGTGGAAGAAAGTGTTGTTCTCAGATGAATTGACCATGCAACAGTTTATACCTCGCAAGAGGATGTTAGGCGGCCAGCAGGTAAGTGATTTGATGAGAAATATACAGCAGCCACAATGAAACACCCGCCAAGTCAGATGATTTGGGGTGCCATGTCATGTTTTGGCCCTTCTTGTCTATTTTATCCCACAACACCACTATGAATGGACCTAGGTACATGGAGTTGCTGAAGGAGAAGCTGAAACTGCATATGGACATCCACAAATGTACGATTTTCATGCAAGATGGCGCTCCTTGTCACCGATCCAAGGTAGCCACTGATTTCCTCAAGAAGAACAAACTCTCCATGCTGGAATGGCCTGGGAACAGCCCAGATCTAAATCCCACTGAGAACCTGTGGACTATAATGAAGGATAAGGTGGCAGACAAACAACCATCAAGCGCTCAAAACTTGAAACAAGCTATCAAGGACGTTTGGGTCACTGAAATCACCCAGGAGTACTGCGAATCTCTGGTTTCTAGCATGCCACGTCACATCCAGGCGGTCATTGACAGCAAAGGAGGCCACACTAAATACTGAAAAGTAGAGACACTGACACTTTTGGACGACATAAAATTTCATATTATGTTGTACTACGTTTATTTGGCAAAATAAACTGATATAATGTTATGTGAAGGCAAAAAAATTATAGTTTTGTCAAATTTCTTCAAAAAATCGTGCCTGGTCTTAACCTTTTGCAAATGACTGTATATATAAATGTATATATATATATACACACAAACCATGTAACATGTTTCCTGTTCCTGTTCATACTGCACCGATGATGTCACTTTCAGCAAAGACCATCCACTGGAATGAGGTGGACAACACGATGCTTGAGGACTATATCGAGCCATTCTTTGACGGACAAGGATCAGACAATGGCACAAAAGGCAGTTTATAAGTAAGTAAAAACATGCTGGTGCAGTACAGGGAAATTAAGGGAAGATGTGACACCTGTATAGGGTGTTCCACCCAAACCACCGTTGATCATTATTTCACTATCACATTTAGACTACCCCAAGTATCTGGCGTTATTCCATAGCAACTTCTACAAGGTTGATCGGCATGTCCATAAGTCTCGATTTTGATGCCGATGTGGCAGCCTTGTTTATGGCATTATTAAAATATATAAAATATTTTAAATTAAAACAGCTCAACAAAAATGCAATGCTTTGTAAATTTGTAATACTAACACTACCAATTAATTAGCGACTTTAGAATGTTAAGGTTGTTAGTGCATTGGGAGACTAATGCAGAATACAACAGTGTAAACCTGGTTGATAGCACATTGATATTAGCAGAGATTACAAATACACACAAGTTGACACAACCAACATTTCTCTAAATGGCCTTTTTAGTCCTTTAGGCCAAAGGTCCAATGGCCTATTGCCATCACTCTGCGTCCGCCATTAGCTGCCGTATCTCAGAAACCGTTCAGCAACTTTTTCTCTAATTTTGTATATATACATTTCATGTGGTAGTGTCACTATACGCATGAAATCTGTATTTGAATGAATCATTCTAAGGGCACCAAAGGTCCCTTAAATGCTAAACGTGCTAACTAAATTGTCTACTGCAGTAGCATCTATATATCTGGCTTACGGTCCTTTTCTCAACTATTCCCTTTTCCTACAACATCTGTCACATGCAGTCTGTGTAGGTTGGCAGAGTGCCAAGTGACCCACCCCACCCCCTACCTCACTGTCCCGGAAGGGTCTAATGGAAACTGACTAATATGTAATTGGTCACTGACAGAGGCTTGTGTCAACAGCTTCTAGACAAATTTAGCAAGCTTGCAGTAGCATCTTTCAGCCTGGCTAAAGAACGGGGATACTGACCCTTGGACGGACAATGACAGGTGCTAATCCACCCTCTGAGCAAACAGTAGTCTTGGACACTGCCAGCTGCATGGTTTCTTCATTAATTAGCACTGTTAGATGAATGACACATTTGGATCACAACTTAGGCATTGGTTCTTTTGTATGGTTTATTATTTTGTAGATTGAAAACAATTTGTGAGACAGCTGTTTCTTAATAATTAGTTTTAGATAAAGCGTGTGGTGTCAGAAAACTAATTTATTGTAATTCAATGTCTGCTAATTAGACTGTGTAATATTATGTAATTGAACTGCCCAAGAAGTCTGGCCTTTTGGGAATTCACACCCTTTTAAGTTAAAATGCATGCTATGTATATGTACCTTGTGAACAACTACTCGAATATTTCTTGCTGTACCTCTACATCACATGAGAAGAAGGCTGACACAGCCTGGCCCTGTTTTTTTAAGTAATCAGTTATAACATTATCAATACCACATGCCTTTTTGTTTTTGAGTTTTTTTATTTGCATTAGTACCTCATTTTGCGTGAATGGTCTGTTTATGTGTTCGTTTGACTGGGAAATCTTTCTTGGATCAAAAGGTATCTCACTAGCTGCAGTTTCACTTTCAGGTTTTTCACCGAGTTTTCTAAAGTGGTTCATAAACTTATCCAGTGAAATATTTCCACATTTTTCACTGCTGTTACTTGCTTTATTAAGTATATCCCAGTATTCTGCAGGCTTGCTATGGTTTAGGTTGCGCAAATTTTCATGTAACTGTTTATGGTAGCATTTTGATATTTGTTTTATAGAGCATTTATACCCACTAGCCAATTCTTTTAACTCTGCATTAGCTTCGTCATTTTTTATTTTCTTTAGTCTACCTTTTGCTCTCAAATAATCTGTCCTCTTAGTTTTACACATAAAAACATAATCTGGCATAACTTGATAAGTCTTTGTAGCAGCACATTTGTACTTCCAGAGTATCATTGCAACATAACATACATACTGTGTGCCACATTTGAATGTCATGCATGTAATATTTCCATGCAATCCATTTGCATATATAATATAAAACTTTAACAGCCGTTTTCTTCATTTTAACTTTTTGACCTTTACCATGTTCAATGCTCCATAACTTCGCCAATTTTTGTAGCAGTCATAATTTTTCAAACCGTGTAAAGCACCCTACCCAACCTTTACAAGACTGTAAGAAAACAAAGTTACAATTTTTCCGACTTATCACTCATTTTGTCAGCCGGGGTCACATATCGACGTATTAGTCCAAAGGACTTCAGGGCCTCTTGGCCCACTTTTTAGACAGTATCATCTAATCAAAGTTCTCTTTATTCTTGAACAGTAGTGACTTAAGTGTATGTAATTGTTATAAACATGAACAATATTAATAATAAGAAAATCTGTCAGTATGCATAAACACATTAAATGTTTTGTTTCAAAAATAATATCTTTTCTGGGGTGACTTTAACAATATAGCATAGCACACGTAGTTACAACATACATTGTTTGCAGTAGAACAATATTATAAACTACTTTCTAATGTAAAGTGTTCTATTTTCTTTTCAGGTAAAAAGGAAATCCTGTCCTTCATCAGTACATCAATGCCTCCATGTCTGCAGCATCTTGACGACCACACTGCCTATTTGAAGACAAGAGCTGAGTTATTCAACAGGAGGAAAACATGACAAAGACTTCACAATAAATGCTTACTAGCAATGTCACACTGAAATGAAAACCACTGATAAAAAGATTCTCTTCTGTACTTTCTGCACGTTCCTGACACTTTGGTCTACTTCCATGATGATGTCGATGAAACAAACATTGATGGTATACAAGGTGATATTGGGTCAATTTGGAACCACCACTGCAGAAATATATTTAATGATGTGAAGCATAGCCATTGTGATAACATTCACTTGATACAGTTTGTCGCACTTGCGGCATCAGTGGTTAAAGACTGTATCATTTTAAAATATCCTGTTTTCATTGATATTATTTGTTTATTTCTTATATGGATGTTTTTATCGACATACTTTTTTTATATGGACACAATGCTTTTCTGAAATAAAAACTATAAACATTCGTTACTTCCTGTAACTAAACCTTGTCTAGATGGAAATATAATTAATACCGAGAGTAAATACTGGTTATCAGTACAGGCCTAATCATTGTGTTTGTGTATGTCAGGAAATCCATGGCATGAAATACTAAAATATTCAGTTAGTAAATAAATGTCATTATCACTCTCACAAGGGACAGTGCCCAGTACTGCTGTCTAAGTCTTCTTCTAAAGAAGTATGGTGATGAAGTAAGATAGGCTTTACTAGTATTGTCTCATCTTGTCAAGTGTCAGTTTGCAGTCTGGTTAAGAACAAATAAATGTTGAGGTATAGACATTGGCAGGTACCTATCAGGGTCCATACACAATGACACATATCAAATTCAAGGCATTTTAATAGAGAATGAACTGGTGCCAGACTATTGACAGCAACCTACAGCTGGTCAATAAAAGATGGAGTGACATCAAATGAATAAGACACAGTAAAACCCATATCCATTAAAAAGTGATTGGTCAAGGAAGATCAGTTTGAATGAACAGGAAGCCCTGCTTCATAAAAAGGGGTCCATGGGCATGCGAATATAAATATGTCCTCACACAACCAGAGGTTTTTCCTCTTCCCGATAGGTGGTAGAGCCACATAATTTATTACCTTTCACACAACCAGACCCTGGTGTGTTCCTCTACCCGGTAGGTGGTGGAGCCACAGAACATACGACCTCTCACACAACCAGACTTGGCGTGTTCCTCTACCCGGCAGGTGGTAGAGCCACAGAACTTATTACCTCTCACACAACCAGACATGGCGTGTTCCTCTACCCGGTAGGTGGTAGACCCACAGAACTTACTACCTCTCACACAACCAGACATGGCGTGTTCCTCTACCCGGTAGGTGGTAGACCCACAGAACTTACTACCTCTCGCACAACCAGACCCTGGCGTGTTGCTCTACCCAGCAGGTGGTAGAGCCACAGAACTTATGACCTCTCACACAACCAGACCCTGGCGTGTTCCTCTACCCAGTAGGTGGTAGAGCCACAGAACTTACGATCTCTCACACAACCAGACCCTGGCATGTTCGTCTACCCGGTAGGTGGCAGAGCCACAGAACTTACGACCTCACACAACCAGACCTGGTGTGTTCCTCTACCCTGTAGGTGGTAGAGCCACAGAACTTACGACCTCACACAACCAGACCCTGGCATGTTCGTCTACCCGGTAGGTGGCAGAGCCACAGAACTTACGACCTCACACAACCAGACCTGGTGTGTTCCTCTACCCGGTAGGCGGTAGAGCCACAGAACTTATGACCTCTCACACAACCAGACCCTGGCCTGTTCCTCTACCCGGTAGGTGGTGGAGCCACAGAACTTATGATGTCTCTCACAACCAGACCCTGGCGTGTTCCTCTACCCGGTAGGTGGTAGAGCCAAAGAACTTATGACGTCTCACAACCAGACCCTAGCGTGTTCCACTACCCAGTAGGTGGTAGAGCCACATAACTTACGACCTCTCACACAACCAGATCCTGGCGTGTTCCTCTACCCGGTAGGTGATAGAGCCACAGAATTTACTACGTCTCTCACAACCAGATCCTGGCGTGTTCCTCTACCCGGTAGGTAGTGTAGGTGGTAGAGCCACAGAACTTACGACCTCTCACACAACCAGACCCTGGCCTGTTCCTCTACCCGGTAGGTGGTAGAGCCACAGAACTTACGATGTCTCTCACAACCAGACCCTGGCGTGTTCCTCTACCCGGTAGGTGGTAGAGCCAAAGAACTTATGACGTCTCTCACAACCAGACCCTGGCGTGTTCCACTACCCGGTAGGTGGTAGAGCCACATAACTTACAACCTCACACAACCAGACCTGGTGTGTTCCTCTACCCGGTAGGTGGTAGAGCCACAGAACTTAGACCTCTCACACAACCACTCTGGCGTGTTCCTCTACCCGGTAGGTGGTAGAGCCAAAGAACTTATGACGTCTCTCACAACCAGACCCTGGCGTGTTCGTCTACCCGGTAGGTGGTAGAGCCACAGAACTTACGACGTCTCTCACAACCAGACCCTGGCGTGTTCGTCTACCCGGTAGGTGGTAGAGCCAAAGAACTTATGACGTCTCTCACAACCAGACCCTGACGTGTTCCACTACCCAGTAGGTGGTAGAGCCACATAACTCACGACCTCTCAAACAAACAGACCCTGGCATGTTCCTCTACCTGGTAGGTGGTAGAGCCACAGAATTTACGACATCTCGCAACCAGACCCTAGGGTGTTCCTCTACCCGGTAGGTCCATAGAGAGCCACAAAATTTACGACCTCTCACATAACCAGACCCTGGCCTGTTCCTCTACCCGGTAGGTGGTAGAGCCACAGAAGTTATGTCCTCTCCCACAACCAGACCCTGGCGTGTTCCTCTACCCGGTAGGCAGTAGCCACCAAACTAACGATCTCTCACAACCAGACCCTGGCGTGTTCCTCTACCCGGTAGGTGGTACAGCCACCGAACTTATGACCTCTCATACAACCAGATCCTGGCGTGTTCCTCTACCTGGTAGGTGATACAGCCACATAACTTACGACCTCTCACACAACCAGACCCTGACGTGTATAGAACACATTATGGGAAAAACCACACGATGTGCATGTTTTGCTACCTGTGGCTGTGGAGATGAAACGTGCAGGCTTCATTCAATTGGTATGTAAAGATAAGAATGAGGTGTAGAATGTACACACACAGAGAAAGATCACAGATAGTGAGCTGTGAGATCCCACTCGAGGACTTCCAGTGAGGAATCAGAATCCATCTAGGTAGAAGTAGAGTAGAAGAATTTAACTTCTTAGGTTTAACTCTTGACAATAACTTAAATTGAAAAAACACTAAAAATATCAAACAAGTGTTAACAAATTATAGGAATATTAAACAGATTGAAACATGTGCTACCTTTAGAAATAAAAATTATTTTATATAATGCACTGCTACTATCTCATATTAATTATTGTATTATGACATGGGGATACCAAGGAAACAGATTAACGAAAATTCAAAAGAAAGCAGTGTGAATTATGACACTAAGCAAATACAATTCACATACAGAACCGCTTTTTAAAGAACTCAATACATTAAAAGTAGAAGACTTGCTAAAACTACAAGAACTAAACTTTCATTACAAATATAGGCATCAAATAATTTATCAGTTTACTTCTTAAATTGGCAGATAATTCCAAATGCCAGCACAGACAAATATGAAACTCGGAGAGCAACTGAACTACACACCTTCAGAACTAATCATGAATTTGTGTGTCTTAAATATAACCTACCTCATGTTATAAATAATATCTCTGATTTTGTGAAAGACAAAATAATGACCCATAGTTTGGGAGGATTCTCAAGTTATGCCAAACACCATATGCTACAAAATACAACGTCAGGTGCAGCATACTACAATGCTACATATGCCAACTAAATTAATGTAGTATAAATGAGTAATACATGTAATAAAAATACAACTATTAAATCTCTACAGTCGCTTGCATGACTACATGTACACATGCGTACACAACACATACACAACACATTAGAAAGCACATTGCATCAATAAAACAACTACCATGCACATTATGTAAGACAAAGACTATTAAAACTTTTAAAATGTTTGACTCATCTTCTTGTTATAAAAAATTTGGAATAGATACATTAAGAATATTATATGAATATTTGCATGTGGCTCCTACGATAGAGATTAGTTGTGATCTTAATAGGAGTCTCCCATCCCACAGCTATTTCTTTCGTGTTTTACTTTCGTTTTTTTGCAAAATGTCTATTTTGTTGACTACATATCTTCAGTTGTATTGTATTTTTCGCATTTCGATATTGCTACATATGCTAGTATATATATATATATATATTTGTGCATATATTTACATAATTTGTATTTGTTTAAATGCTGTTGGTAAAATAAAAGTGTCTTTATCCTTATCTAGTATCTACATAATTTACGTTATTGATAAATACATTTCACTATGACAGTGGGTCTCGTCACATACCTGTAAGTATTTATCATAGACACAATGGCGGTGATGGAAGGCATAAGTTATGACTATACAGAACGAATCACCATTACAATGTTTTCTAACATAAGATAATTGTATTTTATGCTGTTAGTATTTTAAAAGATTTTATGGTTAAGAATTTGTGTTTTTCTTTCATTAATATTAGTAGGGCTATTGTACTGTTACTTAGTATTAATTGTTGTTATTGGCTAATTGTTTAGATGTTTTTTAATAAATAGGTTAATCATTTTTAATAGTTTCATTTTAACATTAGTGTAATTGATATGTTGTTATTCTTATGTATTATTTTCCTTGTTTGATGTTAGTGTTAAATAGTTATCCCCTCCTGGCCAATTGTAGAGAGCATGGTGGAAGCAGTAGCTGTCCGACCCATTGCAGGTGCGGTAGAGATAGTGCAGAATCGCCCAGGGCCGACGCAGACTAGAGTCTCCAAGATGTTCACAAATGCCCTTTCCATTTACAGTCGTGTCCCCTAAAAGTACGTGATGAAGTATGTGTGAGTGAGTTTGTTGATTTATGTTCCCTCCTGCCCAAAGTAAGCTTTTTTCGGCCAGGTTTGGCCCTGACATTTCTTCCTGAGGGGGGATAATGGGGACCCTACAGTCTGCGTCGCTCCTAGGCCAAAGGCAAAAATCTGCACATTTTACATGTTTTACATGAGATGGGAGAGAATGGGCGAGAGTTCGACGAGTCTTTTCGCGCTCTGAGGTCAGTAAGGGGATGCGAGTGGTGTCGCTGAAACATATGTTACAAGGGTATGATGATGTGACTAGTAAACGTATGGTTAACGATTTCACGGTAGGGTTTGTCATAGGTTGCTTAGGAATTTAACTGCAAAAAAATAACAAGGTGGTAACCATGAAATCCTCGTTTGAGTTCCCACGTGCGATAGATGATAAGTTAAAGCAAGAAAAGTCATTGCAACAGATCTTGGACCCCCCCCCCTTTTGATGTACCACCAGCTGATCCTGCATTCACCTCTTGGGGTTGTACCTAAGAAATTACCGGGAGATTTTGGCATGATTCATAACCCATCATACCCAGTAGGGTCTTCAGTGAATGATTACATACCAACCGAATTAGCTACAGTGCAGTATGCAACAATTCATAGGACGGTGCAGGGTTGTCTGCACTTTCAGGATGTCACCGTAAATAGGGAACTGATAACTGTCTCTTTTAGACATTTTAAGCACACTGATAGACAGGGCCCACATTCATTGCAGGTTAATGGAGGACGTGTACCAGGCACATCCATTCACCCAGCTAGGTGGCGTAGTGAATTTCGACAGGCTAGGGGGACAGTACAGGCCCCGTTATTTGCATATAATTAAGGATGGGTCGCGCATGGAGTTTTATTCTTCGCTAAAGAGTCTGCTTGAATTTTGTGATCTTGGGACCTGTACAGGCCCCGTTATTTGCATATATGGATGGGACGCCGATGGTGCGCAGGGAATATGATTCGCTAAAGTGTTTGCTGGAATTTTGCGGTCTTAGCAGTAAAGTTTTTAAGGGGCCTAGCTTCAGGATTGGTGCTGCACCGTCAGTAGCATTAAGGGGTGAGTCTGATCCACAGATTAGAGCTGTAGGTCACGGGGTTTCAGACGCGTTAAGGAAATATATTAGGGTAGCATGATTAGTTAGTGGGCAGTGTTTCTAGAGGGTAGATATCCAGGTCTCTGACAGGGGCGGAGACTGCAACGGTATCTTAGCTAGATGGTAGCTTGAAAGATATATCTAAGTTTCTGACAGTGGCGGAGACAGCAGTGGTATATCTTACTTGTGTAGGGGGAGCGGTGTTTCTAGAAGTTAGCAGTAGGGATATGTCTCTGACAGGGGCAGAGACAGCAGCGGTATATCTTACTTGTATAGGGGAGCGGTGTTTCTAGACGTTGGCAGTAGGGATATGTCTCTGACAGGGGCGGAGGCAGCAGCGGTATATCTTACTTATATAGGGGGAGCGGTGTTTCTAGAAGTAAGCAGTAGGGATATGTCTCTGACAGGGGCGGAGGCAGTAGTGGTATATTTTACTTGTATAGGATGAGCGGTGTTTCTAGAAGTAAGCAGTAGGGATATGTCTCTGACAAGGGCAGAGGCAGCAGCGGTATATCTTACTTGTATAGGGGGAGCGGTGTTTCTAGACGTTGGCAGTAGAGATATGTCTCTGACAGGGGCGGAGGCAGTACTGATATATCTTACTTGTATAGGGGGAGCGGTGTTTCTAGAAGTAAGCAGTAGGGATATGTCTCTGACAGGGGCGGAGGCAGTAGTGGTATATCTTACTTGTGTAGGGGGAGCAGTGTTTCTGGATGTTAGCAGTAGGGATATGTCTCTGACAGGGGCGATGGCAGCAGTGGTATATCTTACTTGTAAAGAGGGAGCAGTGTTTCTAGAAGTTAGCAGTAGGGATATGTCTCTGACAGGGGCGGAGGCAGCATTGGTATATCTCACTTGTATAGGGGGAGCGGTGTTTCTAGAAGTAAGCAGTAGGGATATGTCTCTGACAGGGGCAGATGCAGCAGCGGTATATCTTACTTGTATAGGGGGAGCGGTGTTTCTAGACGTTGGCAGTAGGGATATGTCTCTGACAGGGGCGGAGGCAGCAATGGTATATCTTACTTGTATAGGGGGAGCAGTGTTTCTAGAAGTTGGCAGTAGGGATATGTCTCTGACAGGGGCGGAGGCAGCAGCGGTATATCTTACTTGTATAGGGGGAGCAGTGTTTCTAGAAGTAAGCAGTAGGGATATGTCTCTGACAGGGGCAGATGCAGCAGCGGTATATCTTACTTGTATAGGGGGAGCGGTGTTTCTAGACGTTGGCAGTAGGGATATGTCTCTGACAGGGGCGGAGGCAGCAATGGTATATCTTACTTGTATAGGGGGAGCAGTGTTTCTAGAAGTTGGCAGTAGGGATATGTCTCTGACAGGGGCGGAGGCAGCAGCGGTATATCTTACTTGTATAGGGGGAGCAGTGTTTCTAGAAGTTGGCAGTAGGGATATGTCTCTGACAGGGGCGGAGGCAGCAGCGGTATATCTTACTTGTATAGGGGGAGCGGTGTGAAATCGGTTTAATAGCTACATTCAAACGGTGGTTGTGTTGTTTGTAATGACACCAATGTCGGTAACAATGCGTGGCGTTTATTTGGTGGGGGTCGGTCACATTTGATTTTAGGTGACCTGGTGGCGGAGTGACCCCCACCGATACGGTGTCGATGATAAATACAGTGTCGTGAGATAGTTAGTACTGGTGGTTGGTAATACGTCTACGACTTGTAGGTAGTGGTTAGCAATACCATTGGGGCCGGCATGCTTGCTGTGAACATGTATTGATGTATTTATGTTGTAGTTTATGAGTTATGTAAACGAATAAAGCTAAATGTAATTAAATTGGCCTATTTCAATATATACTTGTCTTGCATTGTTGCTTTGCATAGGAGGATGTATGTGTCAGGGGTGCATACATACACATATATATATATATATATATATATATACCTATTTTCTTGATGTGGTTGGGGTGGGTGCGATTTGTAATGCGACCCCAAGAACAAACATGGCTACTGGTTTGCATTACCTTACCCTGTATAAAAAAGTGAACCAGGGATCGTCAGTTAAACCGAACCAGGTGGTTCAGTTTTGCTTAACCGAATAGAATAAATATCAGTATTTTAACAGCTGCATGTCATAATCATATAATCTAGACTTACACCAACGCTACATTTATGAATTCCTGTAGCCTAGTAATTGGACTGGAATCAAATTCCCAAATCTTACAACTGGGGAGGGGGTGACGGGAGCGGATCCAGGACTTTTGAATATGTCTACAAGGGGCACATAATATACGTTTTGAATCATAGCTTAAATAGGCTCATAATCGTGATTTGTTTTTCTGCATTGCAATGGAGAAAAGAAAAGGATTAATGCAGCAAATACCGAATCTCAAAGATGATGGCGGCCAGCATGTTAATGTTCGACATCCCGGGGCTAACTACAAAGGGGAGAACTTCAAGAAGTGGGACCCGGCGGAATTGGCGGTTCATATTCGAAATTTGGCAGCTGCTATATTTCCTCTGACGAGACTAGAAGTCCGAGGTATAGCATATGAGTATGCGATTTTAAATGGCGTTAGTGGATTTTCAGCAGAAAACAGTTTTAAAAGGTACAGGGTATTACTGATTGGTGGGTTTCATGAAGCGCAATCCAGAACCCTTCGCAAAAAAAAGCAGAACACCTGTCTGTCGCTCGGGCTATGGCCATGAATAAACCGTAAGTCATGACTAGGTTTCAGAAGTTTGGAGATATGTTGGACAAACTTTGCTTTAAAGATATGCCATTTCATCTGTGGAACTGTGATGAAACCGGATGCCAGAACATCCACAAAGCTGATGAGGTCTTTGGAGAAATGAGCGTTCCTACATATAACATCACTGTGCTTGAAAATGATGAAACACCAACCGCATTAACGATTAACGCTGTTGGACAGACATCCCCTCCAATGGTCGTACACAATGGACGTAAAATTGGCAAGCACTGGGGCCAAGGTGCGAAGCATGGTACCACTATTCGTGCGAGTAAAAATGGTTGAGTGAATAAGGAACTTTTTTTGGGATATGCGAAAAAAGTTATTTCTTTCCTCAAGAATCGCGTGTTTCTTGAACTCATAATAACTAATAACATCCATATTCTCGCCCTGCCTAGTCACAAGAGCATGCATAGGCTTCAACCAGTAGATCGCGGTGTCTTGAAAAGCTTCATAGCAGCATGGAGAGACGCAATGCGGCTGTTTACTAGGGAAACTGCCGGGCACAAATTAGAAAGGAAGGACTTCTTCGTTGTATTCAACAAAGCGTGGGTCAGGTTCGTGACGATAGAGAATGCCCAAGGTGGTTTTAGGGGGTCGGGGTTGTTCCAGTTCAACCCGATGGCAATCCCACAGGCAGCATTTACGCCAAGCAGTACTACTGATCCCGTTAAGAAGATGCTGACGGAAATCCGCCCTTAATTGCCTCCAGCGAATGTCCAGCCACATCATGGAATCGTGGTTATGATTGACGGAACACCAGAATCCATGATCCCATCAGGCATATGAAACATGTCTATTGCTAGCATCGCTCCAGCAGCTGAAAGTCGGAGAGTGGGGAACCTCCACGTCCGACATGGCTCCTGAGGACGCAGAACATAACACAACCATACACGCCATCATGCCAGCCATCCCCAGTGCCAATGCAGCTTAAGCAGCTAACGATGGACAACAGGACGAAACCTCGCCCACCGTCTCCCCATCCACGTCCGAAGCAACCGCTTGTGTTACTATCTCACGAAAGCTTGAAGGAAAGAACAAAACTGAGACAGGGAAAATTATGAAAACATCTAAGGATGTGGAGAAAAAGAAAGTGGGCAAAACACGGAACGATTCGAAAAAGCCGAAACTTGCCAAACATGTGGCCGGTGGTCAAGCTTCCGCGAAACAAGACCCTTAGTAGTATATAGATGGCGAAGACTACGGAACATGCGCAAAGATCAAAGGAACATCAAAGGGTTTGGATCAGTCAGAGATGCGTTGTGGATCAGTCAGGACTGCGTCGTTTACTTATAAAAAACATGACAGCTTACTTATAAAAAAGTTTTATTAATAGTTTATTAATTGGTATTTGACCTTTCCTTTCTTTTAGTTTTCATTTATGTACGTGTAGTGCTGATCATTAGTGACTAGGCTCTAAAATAAAGTACACAGTAGCGCCTCTAGCGCGGTAATCGATAACGATAATCGATAATAATTATAATAATAAATGATAAATGTAATCGATAATCGATAATCGGTCGTTTATGTACCTTGTTATGTGTGTGGTTATATGTGTGTGTGTGCTTATGATGTTATGAAAACTTGTGGGAAAGCAGCGTCTCTAGTGACATTCGCCGCTAAAATAAAGTACACTATATCGTGTGTTGCGAATAATTGTATTAATTCCGTGCAAGCTGTAATACAACGCCGACGTTGCTGACCTGTGATCTATAGCCTAGTTAAGCTGTAGCCGGCTTACGAGCGGTAGCGCCTGGTGGGGTCGTGAGGCGTAACGGTGCTCTAGTTAGCCCTAGCGTGGGCCTGTAGCCGGCGCTAGGCGGAGAATTCATAACGAAAGCTAGCTAAACAAATAAGGCTTCTGCTGCTGTATTGAAGTTGGTTTTATTGGCCTAGCGCGGGCGGGCTGTAGCCGGCGCTAGGCGGCGAATTCATAACGAAAGGCTGCTGCTGCATTGAAGGTGGTTTTATTGGTGCAATAGTCGGATTATAGAGAATTAAAGGAGACGGTGGGTTATACTTACTACTACTATACTAAAAGTTTATAGTTCGGCCTAGGCGTGCCTGGTAAATTAATCCGTTGGTCTGTTTAGGGTCGGCCAAGGCGTTCCTGGTATAAAATAATCCTCCGCGCAGAATGACGCACGGGTGAGGGACACTTCGCGTTATAGTTACAGCGCAGCGGCCTGGTGGCAGCCCAAAGCCGTTTCTTCGCGATGGCACAGTGACGTTAATGCCACGACCGACGTAGAGTGTATCGAACCCTCTATGCGGGCGTGGTAGGCTGTAAAATAAAATTTTAGTTAGTATTGAAGGAAGGTAAAGAATAACATTTTAGTATAGAAATCTGTAGGTTTAAAGGAAAGTATAGAATAAAATTTTAGTATAGAAAATGTAGGTAAACCTAACGTACCTATCGGGGTCGTGATGTGCGCCTCTCTCCGTACTTTCGTTAATGTGTTCGTCCATTGTACTTGTTTAATGGAATGACGTACGACTGTTTACGCGACGCTAGTCGCTCGTATGGACGCCTGCCGGTTAGCACGTAGGCGCCTTTACCAACTGGTTATATAAGTTTATAAAGCCTTAATAAAAGGCTAAACGCATAAAATAAACGGTCTATAATACGAAGTAAGGACTAGAGAATCTTATGGTAAACTTATATTCGAAAATAACGCTCTATAAAAGAGACGTTCAGTTTGTGCACTAACATGACCGAGAGGTTTTTTCTAGTTTTAGTAACCTTGCCAGACTCGGCTGTTTTGTGGCGTGCGTGTTCGAGCACACGCAGTATACTCGCTACGCTAGTAGAAATTGGGCGGCCGAGAACGCCTCTGTATTCGCTTATTGTCGGTGTGGTAATGTTGTGTTTTTATTTGCCTTCGCAGACCATCGTCGCTGTCATCATGCCGGTTCAAGGCGAACAAGGGGTGCAGCTGAAGAAAGAGAAAACGACGGCTAGAAAACCGAAGCTGCTGGGCGTCGCTGCCGAGGCTGCTAGAGAACCGAAGCCTCCCGCGGCTACCGCTGTTTCGGCGTCGCTGGGGACCGTTGTCGAGCAGCCGGCTGAGGCCGCGGCATCGTTAGCGCTCAGTCTCGATTCACCCTTGGGGAGTCTCTTAGAGCCGCCCGTGGTGAGCCTGAAAGAGCTCGTAGAGGCTTCGGACGGGGTGTATAAGATATCTACACCTGTGAGGATCAAAACAATTGCGTGGAGGAGAAAATGTACGGAACTATGACGTGTGTGTCTCACGGTGTACAAATTAAACCGAAACACTTTTTTTACTTCGCACCATGCTAAAGGGAGTCGGGCTCGATGACGGGATATGGCTTACTCTATTCGCGGACGCCATGTCGGAACTCGTCTCTTACGACGCCAACTATCTGGCCGATATGATGCCGGAACAGCTGCACGAAACTTTGATGGTCGACCCTGGAAGTGTCCCTGCGAAAGACCATATGGGGTATTATGGAGACGTACGCCGTCCGGAGTGTGAGTGTTATTTCGATGCCGGAGTAATACCCTTGAATAACTAACGCTTCGCTTGTTGCTATAGGACGCCGTAATCACCCCAGGTTGAGAAGCGCGCGAAAAAATACGACGTGGCATGGCCGCTAAGGAGGGAAACGGCGATTCGCCTGCCTTCGTACAACGACGACGACAACGCACAGCAGGCGCCGCCGCCCACGTACGCTAGCTTGCATCCGGTGCCGCCGCTGGAGGTCGTGTCCGTCTCGTCGGACGATCTTCCGTGGGTGGAGGAGGGCGTCCAACGAGGCGCGTCGGTGCCGTCGCTGATCGAGGGCGCCAAACCGCAGCTGCGTGACCACCCCGACTTGCATCGGCCCTTTATAAGCTCTTTCGCGGGACGGCAAAATTGCATGATGAACACCTTTGCCGAATTGATTGGGGAAAAGGTAATGGAGTGCGCGCGAAATCTGCGGTGATTGTCCCCCCCGAAGAAGGATGCCCATTCGTGCATATGTACGGGTATCGAGGCAGAAAGCCCAGCCGACGCTATCGCCTTGTGTACGATGATGTGTCTGGAATAACCGATCGGTTTTTTCAGCCCGCGCTTGACTCCCTTCTGCATCGATCGCTCTTACCGGCCGCCGCGCGATTGATACACGTGCTAGAAGATCAATGCGAGCCCAACGCGGATCGAATCTCGGAAAGGGCCCTCGTGCGCCAGGCGGCTGACTGGCTGATGGGAACCGACTGGATGGCGTGCTTCGATAACGCGCTCCTGGAGTCCACGGTGAAGGGCTACCTGCTGAAAAGAGCTTGCCTCAGTGATTGACATTGGCATCAAGCCGCTTCATATTAATAGTTTTTGTCCTATATAATGCGGTCAACACGCCGCCGTGTTTACGAACAATAGTAACTGCCTTGTTTATGTCACGGTCAATGCGCCGTAGTGTGGCATAAAGCCTTACATGCTTAATAAAATGTTGAAAACGTGCGAAAAACTCTTGTCTGTACGATCCCAGTGAGAAAACAAACACACCAGTCCTAGCGGCTTTACGAACATGTCGCGGTCAACGCGCCGTGTTGTGGCATAAAGCCTTATATGTCACGCTTTCTTCTACGATGCTTGTGGAAAACGTACGAAAAACTCTTTGTCCGTGCGAATTCCAGCGGTAAAAAAGTGTCCCCGTAGCCACCTAAAGGTTGTTGCGGCAAACCCGTTTATATTCGGTGCTTCGTCGTAGTTAATATCGTTTTGGCATCGACTAGGATGGAAGGTCGCGTACTCCACAGCGCTGCCACCTACCGCATTAGAGGCGCGGAGAATCAGTCAGTGGGTTTGTTGAAAACGTATGAAAAACTCTTGTCCGTGCGAACCCAGTGAGAACACACAATTCCAGCGCGGTAAAAAAAGCGTCGCTGTAGCCACCTAACGGTTGTTGCGGCAAATCCGTTTATAGTCGGTGTCGGTGCTTCGTCGTAGTTAATATCGTTTCGGCATCGACTATGACGGACGGCCGCGTACTCCGCAGCGCTGCTGCTGCCACCTACCGCACTAGAGGCGCGCTCCGCTGAGAATCATTCAGTGGGTGCTACCAACTACCGACTGACGATGCATGAATGCCCGAAATGCGGTCGATCGTTCGCCCGTCGCGCTGATATGATGAGACATCTAAGAGCCTGCGGTAAACCACCACCACCATAACGGGGACAGCTCCACCACTGATGCCCCAAATGCGATCGGACGTACGCATTTCGTAGCAGAGTAACGAAACATTTAAAGAACTGCGACGGTAGCGGCGAAGACCGCGAATGCCCGAAATGCGGTAGATCGGTCACGCTGATATGTTGAGGCATCTAAGAGCCTGCGGTAATCCACCTCCGCCGCCGCCACCACCACCACCACCACCACCCGACGACGACAACGACGACGGTCTACGGCGTACCGTTCGCGAGCACTGGTTGAGCATCCGCAAGTCTATAGCGCGCGGTTCCGTCCAGTCGAGATTTAACTACGAAATTACATAATGTTTGGACACGGGCGCGCTCGACGCCCCACTACGACTGATGTTCGAGGAGCAGACTCGAGCGTTTAAAATCAACTTAAGTTTTGGGTTTATCCTTTGACACAAGGAGACGGGCCGCTACAGGTACTTCCATTCGTCGTGCAACTGCTGTGGTCGCTACCTCGAGTCGCCCGCCCTCGTCACCGAACGCGTTGTTCGAACGCTTCCTCGAGACCGTCCGACAGCCCGACGTTCTTCAGTATGTAATAGCGCAGAGACCCGACTCGGGGTGGATCGCCGAATTGGTGACGAACGTTACCTACTTTATCAACTCCATCATCCACCAACCTATCGGGTGTCTCTACGCGCAACTCCCCGACTACCAGCGCACCAACAGGGCACTCATCGGTCTGGTGAAAGATCGACACAATCAACCGTACACCGATAACCTGTGCCTCTTCCGCTGTCTGGCCCTTCATCGAGGCGCTAGGCGCCACGTAGACGATTTAAAACTCTACGCCGAATACAGCGACACCGACCCCTACGCGTTCGCCGACGTTCCTCTGAACGAGCTCGACCGGGTGGAGACGGTCTTTGAAACGAACGTGGCCGTGTATTGACTGACGGAGGTGACGACGGGAAAACGTCCGCCGAATTGGTCCGCCGTTCCCTCCACCACTACCCCACTACCGTCAAGGTAAATCTGTTCGAGACGCACTATTCGTATATAACCGACGTCTCGATGTTCTGTTGCACGTACCTATGCGGTAAGTGCGGCGAATCGCTGTGTCCAACCGCCTATCGATTACGGTGTCACGAAGCCACGTGCGAGGGTGGCGTTCGCGCCGTCTTCCCCGGCGACGTCTGCCATCCGACGCCGTCCGTGTTTCAACGGTGGGAGGACGAGGGCGTCTACGTGGACGAACCCCTGCGCTACTACCCGTACAGGGCGACGTTCGACTTCGAGTGCTACTTCGACGATCGTCACCTGCCGGCGGACAGCGCCAATTGCCGGTGGATAGCCCGACACGAGCTACTCAGCGTGAATATCGCCTCAAACGTTCCCGGGCATGAGACGGCGCGCAACTTCGTCACGACCAGCGATTCGAGCGAGCTCGCGAAGCGCCTGATCGTCGCCCTGGTGGCCGTGAGCGTAGCGGCGTGCGCGGCTCTGCGACCGTCGTTTGACACGACCGTCGAGGCGATCGCCGCGCTCGACGACGAATGGCGAGCTCGCGCGACGGAAACGGAGGCGTCGAACTATAAGAACCCGTACACCGTACTCGCCGACCACCTGTGGACGCATCTGCGCCGTCTTACCGTCCTCGGCTTCAGTTCGTGTAAATACGATCTGAACGTCATCAAGAAGTATCTCACTCCCCTGTTCATAACCACAGAAGCGCAGAGCGTCTCGTCAGCGTTTAAGATCAAGCGTTAGAACAACTTCATGTGTCTATCGACGGCGACGCTCAAGTTACTGGACATCACCAACAACCTGCCTCCGGTTTCAGCTACTATAAGTTTCTGAAGGCCTACGGCTGCGAGGTAAGGAAGGGACACTTTTCCTACGAGTATCTCGACGACCTGCGAAAACTGGACGACGCCGAATTGCGTACGAGGGTTGCGCGAAGGTATGGCGCGACGAAGGGATGACGACGCTGCGGGAATTCCTCGTCTGGTATAACAACAGGGACGTGGTGACGTTCTTGGAGGCCGTCGATAAACAGTTCGCCTTCTACAGGGAGCCCCGCATCGATATGTTCAAGGACGCCATCAGGGTACCGGGTCTAATCCTGCTCTACCTGCTCAACGATCTGCCGTCGACGCTTCACTTCACTCTCTTCAATGAACCGTACAAGGACCTGCACCAGCTCCTGCAATCGCAGATCGTCGGCGGTCCCTCGATCATTTTCGCGCGCTATCACATAGCCGACGTGACCGTTCTTCGTCGCGCCGAGTACGGCGAGTCGGCGCGGCTCTGCCGTTCGATCGTCGGCTTCGATGCGAACGGCACCTACCTATGGGCGATCACGCAAGACATGCCGACGGGGAGGTACACGCGCAGTCGGACGGAAAACGCCTTTCGGCCGGAAAGCGTGCACCGCTACGGTCGCATGGCCGTGCAGTGGCTGACGTGGGAGACTGAGCGGACTGGGGTGCGCATAGGACACCAGGTCAACGGGCGCGAGAATCGCGTCGGCAAGTACCGGGTCGACGGCTGGTGTCGCGAGAAACAGACGGCGTACTAGTTCCAAGGGTGCTTCTTCCACGGCTGCCGGTGCACGGGGGGGGGGGGGTGGAAACGAACTAGGTGAACGGAAAACCGATGAGTCAACTGTACGCCGAGACGGCCGCCATCACGGCCTACCTTCGCCGCTTCGTCACCGTGGTCGAGATGTGGGAGTGCCAGTGGCGCGAGGTGAGGCCGCCGCCTTCGCCGCCGCCGAAGGAGACACGTCATTGGACCGGCGGCGGCCACGGCGCCGTTACGCGGCCAACGATCCTGAAGGCCGTACTCGACGGCGGTCTCTTCGGTCTGATCGAGTGCGACATCGCCGTCCCGGACGCGCTGCGACGCCTTCTTCGAGATGCAGCCTATTTTGAAGAACGCCTACATCGCGCGCGACGATCTCAGCCCGTTCATGCGTCGCAACGCCGAAACGCAGGAGCTCCTAGTCCGGCCTCAGCAGACGCTCGTGGGGAATTTTATCGGCACCAAGATTCTACTCGCGACGACCCTACTACGGTGGTATCTGCGGCACGGATTCGTCGTCGAGCGCGTGTACCAGATCGTCGAGTACGAGCCGATCGCGTGCTTTCGTCGCTTCGGCGTCACGGTCTCCGCCGCGCGACACCAGGGCGACGCCGACCCCGACAAGGTCATCCTCGCCGATACGTTCAAGCTTCTCGGGAACAGTTCCTACGAGAAAACTATCACGCGGGCCGAACTGCACCGCGACATCAAGTACTGTACGTCCGCAGGATCCGCGACGCTGATCAACGATCGACGCTTCCGGCAGCTCGATATCGTCGTTCCCAACGGTTTGTACGAGGTGGTACTGAATAAGCGAACCGTCCGGTACGCGCTGCCCATCCAGATCAGCTACTTCGTGTGGGAGTACGCCAAATTGCGTTTGCTGGAGTTTTACTACGACTTCATCGCCGCCTACGTCCCGCGCCCCCTGTTCCAGTACTGCGCGATGGACACCGACTCAGCGTATTTGAGCCTAGCGGGACGCGACATCGACGAGCTCATGGCGACGGCTAAGCGCGAGAACTACTTCCGGCACCACGGAGAATGGTTCCCGTCGGAACACTGCGACGAGCACGCGGAGGCGTACGTGCAGTGCCGACTCGCCGGCCGAGCGTGGGACACGCCCGCCGAATGTTGCGCGAAACGGCGCAGGTACAATAAGCGAACGCCGGACCTCTTCAAAGAGGAATGTTCCGGTCGCGGTATCGTCGCGCTCGGCAGCAAGAACTACTACTGTTTCGGCGGCGCCGGTGGGGACAAGTACAGCACGAAGGAGCTGAACAAGCGTCAGAACGACATCGACAAGGACGTCTTCCTCGGCGTGCTGCGCGGACAACGGAGCGCCGGCGGCTGGAACCGCGGTTTCCAAGTGAAGGAATCGTCCGTGCTGACGTACATTCAGGAGCGCACGGCGTTGAGCTACTTCTACGCCAAACGTCGCGTGCTCGACGACGGCGTCACTACGGCGCCGATACTCGTATAAACAACCTCCCTACCTAACCTAAGGACAACCTCTACTTAAGGGGCCGCCCCCCTAGGGGTAGGGTATGTATGTAGGTATGTAGGTAGGTACTAATAAAAAAGAGAGTGAACACACGCGGTACAGTTTTCATCGTCTTTTATTTACTACATGCGACCTCACTACTTCGGTCTTGCCTGCTGTTCGGCGAGGAGCCAGCGAGCAGGTCCGACAAAGTCGGTTCGGATACTTGGTCGTTTGATAGTAAGCGATATAAGCGTTCAAAGCGGTTTTAACCAATCGAATACGAGACAGTCGTTTGCCACACTATCGGGACCGAACAGGTACTGGAACCCACTTAGCGGCATACCGCGGCATCGTAAGAGCAGGTAGGCGACGCAATATTGTCCGCACCCGTCAGATATGCCGCTCTGCGGTCTCTTGTCGTTGTACGTCCACGAGTCGCAGTTGCGGCGAAGGAAGGCGCGGAATTCGGCATGCAGCGGCGGCAGTCCACACTAATCGAAGTAGTCGCCTCGCCGGTCGGCGTCCACGTAGACGGCCACCCAGTGCTCCTCCGGTTCGTCGCCGTCGTCAGTGTTACACACGAACGCCGTCGGGTAGGCAGTGAGCCGCCGTCTCGGTAGCTCCTCTTTAGGCACGATGCCGACGACGACGTTTTTAGTGTATGCGTTGTCCGCCAGGCGGCCTATCAGCTGAAACGTGTCCATCGGCTCAGTAGTCGTACACGACGTTCCGGTTCTTGTCGATCTCGAGCACTGTCTCGAACTCCCCGTACACGACGACGTTCACCGTCTGGGGCAGCGCCTCCGAGAAGTGGACCTCCACGCGCAGGTTCCCCTTACTCACGACGTTGAAGTGATCGCCGTCGCAGCAGTCGGGCGACAGGTCGAAGTCGAAGACGGTGTAGCCGTCGCCGAAGTATGCGCGCGTTAGGTCGTTCCCTTCGTCCTCGTACGCTTTCCCCGTCGCGCCGAAGAGGTTCATGTACCTTCGGATGTAGCGTTGATGCGCTAGGTCCGGCTGCAGCTGCTAGCTCGGCACCTGGCGTCCGTCGACGTAGAGGGCGAGGAATTTTATGCCGTTGTGCTTCGCGTTGAACGGGTTTTTATCGTTGGCCCCGTTATAAGCGTCGTTATCGATCAGGCACATGAACACGCGTTTCGGGAGCGTGCCCAGGTAGACGTTCTCGTGCGTATGAGACATCGTGCCCTGCAGTATCGAGAACACCTTGAAGTCGACACGACGCAGCGGGTACTTGGCCGTCCCCTTCGTCAGCGCTTTGATGTGACCGAGCTGGACGGCCGGGTTCACCTTGGTCTTTTGCACCTGCAGGTAGGTCTCCAGCAGCACGATTTTGAACCCCGGATCGACGACGGCGCCCATGAGCGCAAAGACGTCCTTGCTTCACACCAGTCGGATCTTACGTCGACGCCGCTCAGTAGGTATCGGTCTTGCAAGAACACGTCGGCGTGCAGGCGTCCCAACAGGTCCAACTCGCGGCTATCGTGCATGTAGTGGCGCCGATGCTGCCACCCGGCGTTGGCTTTCGCGGCCGCCTTCATAAACCCGGCGGTGTCCTTGCACCACATGCCGCCCTCGAGCTGCGACCTTTTGCCGTCGGAACCGTAACTCAGCAGGGTCTCGATATAGGCCCGGTAGGATTGGTCGACGTCGTCACGACCGTGCCGTTCAGCGACACGTCGACTTGACTGAACATCGAATGCAGGAAATTGTTGACCGGGGCCATGACGCTGTCGTGCGCGAGATCTGTACCGTCCCCCTGCACCACCTTGACGCGCGCGTACAGTCTAGCGCACGCCAGGTCCAGATAGTCGTCTCCCGATCCCGGGAAGAGGAACTCGATAGGGCCGCCCGCGTTGAGGGATGTCAGCGGCTAGTGATCGATCCACTGACCGCTCCCGATGCTCGTCTGCGTCGTCGGGACGCTGAACAGGTCCAGTTCGCTCTTTAGGCCCTCGCACGACTGTCTATGCACGAACGCCATTTTTATACGCGGGGAATATGTCGCTCGACGTCCGTTCCTTTCGACGGCGCTTCTTCTTACTGGGGGTCGCCGGCGTGCCGGTCGGCTTTATGGCGCGACGTCGCTTTTTCTTCGGCGGCGGCGGCGGCGAATTAAACAGCCCGTCGAGAAGGTCGGCGCCGGCCTCCTTCGCGGGTCGCTTTACTGACTGTTTCAAATTCCCGCCGGCGACGACGTCCCGCGCCACGCGCACGCCCGTGTTGAGCGCGCGCTTGCCCAGCGCCAGGAACCCTCTCTTGATGAGCGGCATGGCGCTTCGAAACAGGCTGCTGAAGAGATTGCCCAGGCAGTGTCCCCGCTGCGCTCTGCCACCGACGAACACCGGCAGGTTGCCGCCGACCTGTCGAGTGTAATAGTCCTCGTACGCGTTGCGGCCGGCTCTCGCTGCCGCCGCCATCGTCAGAACAGTTTGGACTTGCAGCGTCTGATGTGAAACGTCGACACGAATTTCCCCTGCTCGAATTGTGTCGGTTGACCAATGTCGTCTCTTATATTTATCTCGATCGAATCGAATTGACGCCGCAGGAGCGGCACGTATTGGACGCGGTCGAAGACGTTCGATACGATGAGCCCGTTCGTCCCGTAGGTGGGCGCGGTTCGGAGGAGCGGGGCGAATACGTCGCCGACGATGCGCGGTTCCACGATGTCCGTGTACACGTACATGGTGTCGACGCCCCGATTCTTGTCCACCGTGTAGTCCCCTTCGTACTCGAAGGTATACGCGACGGTCATGGTGCTGATGAAGACGTCGGTGGACGTCGGCGCCGCAAGACTTGCGATGCGGTTCGACTCGAAGCCTAGTATTTTCTTCAGGTGGCTCCGTGGGGGTATGTTAAATTCGACGCCCGGCAATATACGGAGCTTCATCCGGTTAGAGATGGGTCTGTACCCAGGCGCGCTTTCACTTGATTGGTGCTCAGTTTCGTCAATGACTTGTTGATTTTGTGCATCAACTCGTAGTCGCTTTTGTAAAAGCCGTGAGGAATGTTGCCTTCCGGAGAATTTTACTATCGTCCGAGTTGGTGAAAACGCCCTGCTCCCCCGACCCGCAAGCCAAGAAGAAGTACGCGTCCTCCTCTCTCACGTTGTATCACGTATGCGGGTACTGTAGCGCCACCAGCCCGCATTCCCACTGCCCCGACAGGTCGAAGCTTTGCGGCAGATTCGTAGTGTAGTGCGTCAACGTGTTTTTGGGGTGCGCCTTCATAGACGCGTTGCTCGGCAGCGTCAGGTAAAAGTCAGACGACGCCATTGCGTCTCATAGACGGACTCGGTAGTAGGTAGCCGAGACAGCTACTCAGCAGCGCCGTCCACAGGTTGGTGTCGCCCTGGCCGTGCGTTAGATTGTATATACTGACGACGATAACCGTGTACAGGACGATGATCTGACACAGGAAGATGATCTCGGCTTTAGGGCATTCATTGCCGCAGAGACGCCACGGAACGTGTTCGACGGAGGAGTCGTCGACGGCATCGGTCGCATTAGTGAACAAGGTCGTGACCCGACTATCGGTTTCCTCCATAAGGTCATCGAGTACTAGAAGCGTCCTCGTTTTGGCGTATTCTACAGCGGCTGTCATAGAGTCGTAGGCGGTTTGCCACTGGCAGTAACACCACAGGATTTTCTCCGGCGGCGGCTCGATCATAGAGGAGGCGAACTGCAGTAGACGAGCCACGAAAGTTGTCTTACAGCACCCCGTAGAGCCGGCCACTATACAGGTAAAAGGATGCTTCCACGACGTGTCCATATCGACGACTAGCGCGCGGGAAACGAACGATGACTTTTAATTTGTTTCTTCTATATTCATGACGCACCTCCATCAACAATTTACCGAGCATGTTTTGACCTTCTTTATACGTGTGGGCGCAACCCCAAAAGGCTTCTTTTTGACGGCACCCACTCCACCAATTCGGCGTCCCCGGTAGCCAATAGGGCGTCTTTGAACTTTTTCGACGCTCCGAACTTACTCGTCAACAGGCTCTTCATACGCTCGGCTCTAACGGCGTCCCTTTCGGCGCCCGTTCTCGTTTTCCTGATTCCGTAACTTCGTCGCTTTGCTATATAGGCCGACCACGCCGCTTTGATGTACTCCGCGGTTTATTCGTCTTCGTTAAACATCGCTTTTCTAAACTGGTAAGCGTGCTCGACGGATTTGAAACCCTGACCGTACGCCGTGACTCGACACGGATGAAAATTCGACA
Organism: Paraescarpia echinospica; assembly: GCA_020002185.1. Lineage (NCBI taxonomy): Eukaryota > Metazoa > Annelida > Polychaeta > Sabellida > Siboglinidae > Paraescarpia > Paraescarpia echinospica. Next base: position 49,353,711 of record CM034544.1, on the reverse strand, counting down.
GGAACGACATCGACCCTCCGAATCGTATAGGCTCCATATCTAGAGACGCACGCTACTGACTGCACCTCACGCATAACCACTATATACCCTTACACATAAGTGTCTGATTACCGCGCTAGAGGCACTACATTACATTTATCATTATCGATTATCGTTATCGATTATCGCTCAAGAGGCGCTACTGTGTACTTTATTTTAGTGCCTGGTCACTAGAGGTCAGCACTACACATACTTAAATGAAAACGAGGCTGGCGCCACGACCAATTATAGAAAGGAAAGGTCAAATACCTATTAATAAAACTATTAATAAAACTTTTTTTATAAGTAAGCTGTCATGTTTTTATAAGAAAACGACGCAGTCCTGACTGATCCACAACGCAACTCTGACTGATCGAAAACCTTTGATGTTCTTTTGATTTTTACGCATGACCCGTTGTCTGCGCCATCTATATACTACTACCCGTGCATATTGTGCAGTTTTGAATACGGTCACCCGGCAGGCCCACTGATTGAAGATGAGTGGAGTAGTTGTTCCACCACCAATATAGTTTTGATTTAGCGTTATGTTCAGTTTTCAAAAGTAAGACGTGAAGTTATTGTTGAAAATTAATCACATGTTATGTTAATTAGAAGACGTTGTTACGTCTTTTTTCATTCAGGTAAACCGAACCACGTGGTTCAGTTTATATAACCGGATGGTTCGCTTTACCGAAAAAATTAGATAAACCGAACCAACAAGAGCAAACGAATACATTGAGGTTGTTCAGTTAACCTGAACATTGATTCGGTTTATATGAATGTCACATGAAACTGACCTTTTACATAATTCGTTTGACACTTTGGCGGCTGGATGTGGCCAACGGGAGTCGTTAGAAATCAAGATAAGTGCTATGTGGTTCGGTTTACTGTTGCATACGTAACTAGCACGCTCTCATACTTATGAGCCGACCCCCGCATATTGATCCGCTACGGGGTACACATTGAGTTTGCACGGAGTTCAATAAAGCTACATACACCACATATTTGGCGACGAGGATCGGATTGAGTATTCTGAACGGTTATTTGTCAGCAAGCGTGCTCTGAACATGCTAGTCAACGCAGCAAGTTAGCCGTCACCAGTGAACATCGTCCGAATTTCCGAAACAACGTGTAAAAGGTGAACTTTGAAGCTACTTTCGGAATGGCAGGCGCAACGACGCTCGACAGCGTCGTGCTAGTAGCGTGAACTTTTGTACTTTCTGCACTCCACTCGCGAAATACACCGTGGCTAACAAGTCGTCAACAAACACGGCGAAGAGGCGAAAAACCGCAAATATCCACATTCGTATCGTGTTTGCTGTGCTACGCCGCCGTAATGTCACTGCTCGGGGGAACTTTGCCTGAATTTTCGGGAAAGGATTGGTCGTCCTACGAAGGTAGACTAGGATTTTATTTCGAGGCGAATGACATTGCGCTTGACGCTGTTAGCAAGCGACGGGCTATATTACTGTCAGTTGTCGGCACAGAGACGTACACTCTGTTACGTAGCTTGGCAGCGCCCAAGGCTCCTGCAGACTTAACATACAAGTAACTATGTGTTTTATTTTCCTCGCATTTTGAACCTAGGCCTAACGCAATATTACAGCGTTACTCGTTTTACTCGGCATACCGCTAACAGGGCCAAAGCATAAAAGACTTTGTGGCTGAATTAAAAGTGTTAGCACGAAACTGTGATTTTGGCAAAACTCGAGAGGGAGTAAACCTGTCCGAACAATTGATCCTAGAAGAGAATCTAAGGGACCGATTTGTGTGTGGCGTGGCTGACCCCGCCATTCAACGCAGGCTACTGGGGGAGACAGATCTGGGTTTTGAAAAAGCATTCCAGATAGCCCTCGCTATGGAGTTAGCTGCCGCTAACACAGCGCAGCTCCGCTCTACCGGAAGTGACCCAAAGTTGCATCGTGCTGACGTTCATAAGGTAACTACGCACAGACAAACACCTCGCAGAGCGAAACAAGTAACGCCCATTCAAGGGAGAGCATGTTTCAGGTGTGGGAAAACAACACACTTACAAAGTGAATGTCGTTTCAAGAACGCTGAATGTCGGTTTTGCAAGAAGGTGTGCCACAGCGAGAGCAACTGTTTTACTAAGAAGAAAACAGGCAGGAACCACACAAACCAGATGACAACAGGGGCTCCCAACAAGAGACAAATCGTCACGCCGCCTAGTTCGTCAGGGGCAATATACACCCTAAATACAGTAAAGGTGCCACGTCCTGACCCGATCACGACATCGCTAAAGGTCGATGGAAAACTGCTACCGATGGAGGTAGACACTGGCGCCACGCTGTCAATCATTAGCGAAGAGACATGGCGTCGACAGTGGTCACCTCCACGACCTCTTATAGAAGGTACACAGGACACTCTTCGCACATACACTGGACAGTGTGTCAAGATTATTGGCATTGCCGACGTGACAGTGGAGGAGAACAATGGTGAGTGACACATTCTCCCACTCATGGTAGTCCCGGTCAATGAGCCGAGCTTACTGGGCAGGAACTGATAGAGTGTGCTTCGGCTCGACTGGAGTACCAATCATCACGTGGACACATCTTCCGCAACAGATGAGCAACATCCACAACTTCAGAAGTATGAGGCCGCTTTAAAAGATTCGCATCAAACCGTCAAAATAGACGCAGCGAAGATCTACGTGGAGGAAGACGCCACACCCAAGTACTTCAAAGCACGACCGCTACCGTACATAATGCGCGACATGGTCGATACAGAACTAGACCGGGTACTGGCTGATGATGTCATAGAGCCAGTACAGTACTCAGATTGGGCAGCCCCAGTGGTGCCGGTTATGAAAGCGGACAAGACGGTCCGGCTATGCGGTGATTACAAGCTCACCGTGAATCAAGTCGCGAAGTTGGACAGATATCCAATTCCGAAGATAGAAGATCTGTACGCGCAACTGGGAAATGGTACCGAAAGTACGTTACCATCAACACACCGAGGGGGCTATTCACATATAAACGCCTGCCTTATGGAGTGTTCTCGGCACCAGGAATCTATCAGAGAGTGATGGACTCATTACTGAAGGGCATCAAAAACACAATGGTTTATCTTGACGATATACTGGTGACGGGCAAGGACGACGAGGAACACTTGCAGGCGCTCGACCAAGTCATGAGACGCCTGGTGGACGCGGGTTTCTGTCTGAAAAAGACGAAGTGCCTGTTCATGAACAAAGAGGTAGAATACCTGGGCCATCGCATCGATGCCAAGGGCATCCATCCATCGGGGAACGCGCTCGAAGCCGTCCGAGATGCGCCAGCCCCTACGAATGTCACAGAGCTCCGTTCGTACTTGGGTATGGTAAATCACTACAGCCGCTTTGTGCCCAACCTCTCGACCATCATGGCCCCATTGCATGGCCTGTTGAAAAGAGAGTCGAAATGGCATTGGGACAAAGCTCAGCAAGAGGCATTTGCTCGTTCAAAGGAGAGTCTGATCTCGCCGCAGGTGATGTGTCACTTCGACTCAACAAAGCCGATTGTGCTCACCTGCGACGTCTCGCCATATGGTGTTGGCGCAGTTCTCGCACACGTCATGGAGGACGGGGTAGAGAAACCCATCGCATACCATTCACGAAGTTTGTCGACAGCCGAAAGGAACTACGCTCAAATTGACAAAGAGCTAGCTGTCGTCGCGGGACTTACAAAATTCCACCAATACATGTGGGGACGTTCATTCGTGATCGTTACTGACCATAAGCCGCTACTGGGCCTCTTTGGTGAGAAGAAGCCTGTTCCACAGATGTTATCGCCGCGCAAGCAGCGCTGGGCGTTAATGTTGGCAGCCTATCAGTATCAGATCGGCCACGTACCGGTGCCTGGAGACACCATGCTGACCATGCAGTTTATGGACATGTCGCCAGTCACAGTCGCCGACATTCGACGCGAGACGGCACGTGATCCGATACTCTCGCAAGTATTCATCAGAACTAGAAACTGTTTCCCACAACAGGAAGTCAACGACCTACTGAAGCCCTACACTCAACGGAGAGACGAGCTCAGTATCAACGACGGGTGCCTCATGTGGGGCACCAGGGTTATTATCCCCAGTCATTATCGTAACGCACTGCTGGGCGAGCTGCACAACGCACACTCAGGCATTGTGCAAATGAAAACCGTGGGCCGCAGCTTCACGTGGTGGCCTGGCATTGACAGTGACATTGAGAGTATTGTTAACTCGTGCGATGTATGCAGACGCAGTCGTCACAAACCTGCGGAAGCTCCTCTACAACCATGGTCATTCCCCGATCGACCATGGTCCCGCATTCACATTGATTTTGCAGGTCCGTTAATGAACAAAATGATCATGGTGGTCGTCGACGCACATTCCAAGTGGATCGAGGCATACACTACGTCCGGGTCCACATCCGCCATCACCATAAGCAAGTTGAGGTGGATATTCATTTCACATGGCATACCAGACGTAATCGTGAGCGACAATGCGACAGGCTTCGTCAGCGAAGAGTTCGAGAGTTTCTGTCGGCACAACGGCATCAAACATCTGACGAGTGCGCCTCGCCATCCAGCATCAAACGTTCCCGCCGAGAGAGCCGTAGGCATCCTCAAAGGAGAGGTACAACGATTATATGGTGATCTAGATACATGAATCGCACACTTCTTGTTCGACTACCGAATCACCCCCCACACCACAACCGGTATATCGCCAGCAGAACTTCTGGTTGGGCAAAAGCTGAAGACACGGTTGTGTAGAATAACACCAGATGTGACCAGCAAGGCGGTCGCTAAACAGACTATACAGAAAGAGGTGCACGACCGGCGTACTCGGGTTCGAGGTTATCAACCTGGCGACCTGGTGTACGTGCTAACGTACCGCGGAACTGCCACCAGTTGGGCTCCGGGTACGGTTACGAGACAAACGGGTCCAGTGTCCTACACGGTGCGACTCGAGGAAGGCAACATTGTCCGGCGTCACGTAGACCAGCTACAAGGAAGGGTTTCGAGTCATCAGGTGATCCGCCGTGAGACACCTGCGTCACAAATGGAGGAGACACACCCGCCTGATGTGATCGACATGGCAACGCAGCCGCCGGGACAGCCGTGCTTGCCGCCTACACCGCCAAAGCCAGCCCAGACGACTGAGGTTGCGTCTCCAGAAACGGCGACGGAACTACGACGGTCATCGAGAATCAGGCATCAGCCTAAACGCTTAGATTTGTGACTGTTGAGATTCATAGATCGAACATAGTATATGGCAGCTGGCTACTTAGTTATTGACTTTTGCCAATTGGGCACGCGCATTGCGATAATAGTTTTAAGTCGTTCATGTTCTTATCACGTTATCACTGAACTCTAATTAGTGGCATTTCTGAACATTCTGAGTTTAACAGTACACTGTACGTTCTCAGCTACTGACGTTGCCCAGCTAACATAACAGTACTGGGCCAATACCTACCGCAGGTTGATGTGGTACTGGCCCAATAACCTAATCCAGCACTGGCCCAATACATGCTCTGCACAGAGGCTGTTAACTGGCCCAATACTGGCATGTTGTACTGGCCCAGTAATGGTCCAGCATTGGCTCAGTACTGCTACAGTGCATTGGTCCAGTACTGGCCCAGTAATGGCAGGCAGTACTGGCACAATACTGGCCCAGTACTGTGCCGGTACTGGCTTGCTGAACTGACCCAATGCTGAAGCAGTAATGGTCCAGCATTGACCCGGTACTGGCACAGTACATTGGCACGTTAATGTGCCATTACTAGCTTCATATGCTGGCATAATATTGGAACACTAATGGCCCAGTACACTATTGTATACTGGTATACTGGACTGGTCAAATATAGGAATATTTGTGGCCTAACATTGATATGTATAGTAGTATATCTGTATGAGATAGCAACAAAAGCCAGAATATGAAACAAAACATGAACAATTTTATTCATATAAAAATAATTATAGATCATTGGCATGATCATGCCTGTCCTGTGCACGACGCTTCCTCCCGCCATGCCTGTCTCCTGCGTTCCTCAGCCACAGCATCATCTCTGAAACACACACACATATATATATATATACATATATAGTTTTATCTAAAACATCAGTGCACTTCCTAAACAATAATTTATTTTCCAGTTTGATCTCATAACATCTTTTTGTTCCCAAAATTAAGCTCAACCTGGGCAGGCTTTAACTGTAGTTTTGCACAAACTCAGGAATAGACTCCCCATCACTTTAAAACCATCTGAAACTAGGTACCTTCTGCAAATAGTAAATAACTTAACACATTTTTTCTACATTGCAATCCCATCCTACCATAATTTTCTGTATATAATATGCCAAAGAAATTATGGTAAATCCTCAGTGGTCCTCACTCTTTGAGTTCATAAAAATGTATTATTTGAAAAGACGTCTCTCATATTAACTAATCCATAATCATTATTAATCCTTAGTTTGTACTGTAAGCAAGTAGATATATAAGAATGAAGTAGCTATACTGGTACACACGTGTAATGACACTGCTCAACAGCAGACTGCCAAATGCCTTTTTAGTTTCTTCTGTTTGGCTTTTCCAGCCACTTTTGCCTGCCCAGTTGTACTGAATGGCAACGGCATGGTGTAGCACATGCGACATCACACGCCGCACATTTTCTTTGACGTTGCCGTCGCCAATAGAGGCCAAGTCATGGGTCTGCAAACATACAGCACACACCAAAATGTTAATGAAAGCCCATGGTATAGGGACTGCATAATCAGCTGGATAGAAACATGTTAGTACTGGGTAGCAGAGGGGAAGTTTCGAATCGGAAATCAGTTTTGAGTGGAGGATCAAATACATATACTATTCTTAATAATATTACATATATCAATGACTTAGATGATGACACAAGAGCTATTCCAGAAATAAATGTACGGGGGGGGGGGGGCTGGAAGCACCATCTATATTTATTTTTTCTAATTTAATTGTATACGAGTACAGTGATAATAGCAGTCCCCCCACTGCACATCATATAAAAATAACACACCCCACATAATATTTATGGAATAACACTAAAAAGCAAAACACTTAAATTTGTGGACAACACAAATGTGTTTAGAACGGTTAAAGATGATGGGGGGAAATGTTCGAGAGGATCTAGAAATGGCCTGAAAATGGTGGATGTTATTCACTTTTGGGAAATGTAAAATTTTTAATGCCTACACATAGAACATACAAGGAAACTATAAAATGAATGCAAATATATTGCAGGTTTTATTATGACATTTAAAACACTTGATATGAAGATATTAAGAGATCAATTAGAAGTTTTCATTATTTTCCCTTACCGTGCAGGGGTAGAACTACCCACTAGTCCGCTAGTCCGTACACTAGTAAAGATTACGGCGGACTAGTAAACCCGGCCTACCAACTAGTCCGGCTGTCTAGTAAAAATCAGCGTGTTGCGTGGCGCCACCAACCGTACAATTGACAAAGTAAATCTTCACCTAATGTGAATTGACAGTGAAACGGTACTTTTGATTGGTTGTTGTGTGACATAGAAATCTGAAACGACCGTTTTGTTTGGCTTAGCGTATCATGTAGAGGGGTACCGGCTAATGAGCGCAATTGGCGTCCATTTTCGCGTCTATTTTCTAATGCGCGGATTTCGAATACGGTTCACATCTTCAGTTCTACATCAATTATTTTGTTAATTCATTACTAATTATTTTGTTACATTTACGCACGATGCATCGTTATTTAACTGGGGTTGCAAAGCCAGAAGTTAAACGCAAGGTGGAAAAGCGAGAACGGGACACGCTGTACGACCAGCAGAAACGACAGCGTGGCTATTTGAAGGTTTGGGAACGAGACCACACTTGGCTGTCCTACGATGACGACAACGATTTGATGTTTTGCAAAGTGTGCAGGACACACAACGTAACTGGTGTCCGTGGCAAGAATGCGTTCTTGACTGGCACGGACAACTTTCGTCCAGACTCGCTACGCGCACACAGTACAAGCGAGGCGCACACACGAGCTGTCTTCCGGCAAACTGCGTTCGAAGCCCGTCCCGGCACTGCACCTGCCCACCGAGCCATCCAAGCGCTGAACACGGCCACCATGGACCGTCTGACGCATTTGTTTAGGTAATTATGTTACCCATGTGATATAATGTTATAAAATGTAAAAAAATATTGTGTTTGTACTTTGTTAGGGTTAGCACTATATGGTTTAAATTATTATCCCTCATTTCTCTGTTATCTCTCATTTCAAGCGTGCCGTGCAGTAAACAATGCCATGGGAAATTATTAATTTATGTAGATCTGTGTTATAACTTGCCTGGATCTTCGGGTTCAAAAGTAATACTATTTAGTATTGTATTTCCCGCCTTTATGCATCATATTTTTGGTTTTGAGAACGTGGCTTGTCTTGTGATTTTTGTGCTTTTATTAAAATTTAAACCTGCCCGTCTTCAAATCTTCGTCAAGTTTTGTTTTGAAAGCGAGGATGTTTTTAGTATTCACTGTTTGCTGAGGAAGGTTGTTATGTTGTGACTATACTCAGTATTTACTTAATACTATGATATTTAATATTTCCTGCATTGGATGTTTCAGGACTTGTCACGCGATAGCAAAGCACCGGCGTCCGTTCACAGATTATGTGTGGCAGTGTACCCTGGACGCACAGAAGGGCCTTGATGTGGGGAACACTTATCGGAATGACAAGGCATGCAAGCAGTTCGTGCGTGCCATCGCTGAGGTTGAGCGCCGTCACCTCGCACAGCACCTGGAGAGTGCTCACTTTCTCGCCCTCATCAGTGACGGTACGACAGATGCGTCCATCACGGAAGCGGAGATAGTGTACGTGAGGTATGCAGTGAATGGTGTCGTCTCTACTGCCTTCGCTGGTATTGAGAACGTCGGCAAGGCAGATGCTCCGTCAATCAAGCGGGCAATTGACGGTGTCGTGGAGCGCTACCTCCACATCCCGAAAGAGACACTCATGAAGAAGCTTGTCGGATTCGGCAGTGATGGCGCCGCTGTTATGACCGGATCAGCCAACGGTGTCGCCACGCTCTTCCGAAATGAGCAGCCGTGTCTGCAAGCAATCCACTGCTATGCGCATCGCCTGGAACTTGCATATAAGGACGCATTGTGTCGGTTGCCCATGTACACAAAGTTGAGCGGTCTCCTCCTGAGCCTCTACTTGTTCTACCATCACTCGCCACTGAACCGTAGCAACTTGAAGGCAGCATTCGACACATTGTCTCTGCCATGTGCCCTTCCACCACGTGTCGGTGGCACTCGCTGGTTGCCACATCTGCTGAAGGCACTGCAGGCCCTTGTGAAGGGATATCCAGCATATGTCCTGCATCTGACGCAGATGCAAGTGCCCGGGGGCTCCGGAGATGCCAAGGCAAAGGCCATTGGCTTCTTGGCGACACTGCACCGACGAGACATCATCGAGATGGCACACTTCCTTCTCGATGTGCTGTTTGTTCTGAGCAAGCTGTCGCTGGTGGCTCAGACAGTGACTGCGACAGTTGCTGATGTACATGCCACGCTGACATCCGTTGTGGCCACCCTTGTGATGTACAAGACGACCACAACTGCCAAGGAGCGTGCCCTGGCGCGCATGGAAGACTTCCATGGTGAGACACTCACAGGTGCTGTCTTCGCCAAGCAGACCCGACTGCAGATCTTGGGCAACCTGGTCAGCTGTCTGGAGGGTCGCTTCGTTGACAGCAATTCGGACGTTGTGCGTGCATCATCAATCGTTAGCTTCAAGCTGTGGCCTGAAGCTGCAGGTGATTATGGAAATGACGCTGTGGCCACACTCAACAACCATTTTGGCCCTGTGCTTCGCGACGCTGGCATCGATACTGCCAGTGTGGAGACGGAGTGGACACTTCTGAAGATGATCCTGTATGAACAGTCCCCAGACGTGCGACAGCTGACATGGTCTAGTGTCAATGCAGCCCACCAGGCAGAGTATGGAAACATACTTGGGCTTGTTGACGCCATTCTGACTCTGCCAGCCAGCTCGGCTGATGCGGAGAGAGGCTTCAGTCAGCTGAAGCTGACGAAGAGCAGCATCCGGTCAGTCCTGAAGGCAGATCGACTGACTGATCTGTTGACCATTCAGCTGAGTTCACCAGACATCGCTGCATTTGAACCGAAGGAGGCAATCGAGCTGTGGAGTGCTGGTGGAGCCCGGAGGCCAGACACTCAGCCGCTTAGGCCAAGGCCCGACTGTAGTAGTTACACTGACAGCAGTGACACCGACTGTGATGACAGTAGTGCCTCCGACTCTGAGTGACACTGACTGACTGACAGGCAGTGTTAACGCCAGGCCTGGATGACACTGTGGTTTTTTGTGTTTTAAATCAAATTGTTGTGACCTAAATTTGTGCTATGTTTTTTATTTGCAGGACTAGTAAACCTTTTGGCGGACTAGTAAACTTGTGTCTTTACTAGTCCTGCTGTCTAGTAAAATAAATGCTGAAGTTCTACCCCTGACTTAGAAAGAATGATGTAACGATGCAAAAATAAGACTAAACTACAAACATGATCATACAAATACTCACCACCAGGTTTTTGACGTTCTTGTCGAGCAGCCTGACCTCTAGCTCCTCGACCTTGTTTACACATGGCAGTGGGAAATCTATGTCCTCTGGCAGCTCTTTAACGTCTCCACTATGCAGTGTTTTATCTGCTTCCGCAGAGTGGCCAGCTCTTGCACCACGCCATCCAGTGTCAGTTGGATGGCTGTCATACCTGACAGCATCTCCCTCTCAAAAGCTGCCAAAAATAAATACAACATGTAGAGTATTTTTAAAATACTATGCACCTTGACTAGTACACATAATAGAAAACATGTATAGAGATGGCTACGTGCTAATATGGTCAAGAGTTTATTTTAAGATAGCATTTACTGTGCATGAAAAAAAAAAATTCAATTTTATTACTAGTATATTTTAATGCATTTTTTTCTGCATGAGAGTATTGTCATGAATATGTACTTGTCCGACCCAACATCATATCACTTTCCAATGTTTTATTGTATTGACTGCAATGATAACACATGGCAATAAATATAATCTTATTTCGTTTTTAAACTTGCAAAAACAAGGCTTTTGCACTCTTTATACACCTACATATTTGTGTCAGGGCTAAAGCTGTAAAAGATGGTAAAGATAAAGGATATAGATGTTCATATCTTGTATTGTAGCCATATGTTAGGATTGGAATAATTACCTGAAAAATGTCTGGTTGATGATGGCGATAACACTGCTGATCCCAACGCGGATGAAGGTGTCCTCCAACTTGGTGGAGTACTTGGTGTGGTCCTCCACATTGGAATCCTCTCATCTGCCAAATCTGAAAACATGAAGTGTGTATTTACAAAGATACAAACAAACAACACGCCAGCCTGGGATACTTGACAATTAATAACAAGCACATAGCAGCACTTTATATTATAGTACCAGAATCACATGGGCAAACCAGTGATTTACAAGGTGATTCGAATTATAAAGACGTTGATTAGTACCTGAATAACACAAATGTGTCATAAATGGATGTTATTAAACTGGTCTATGATGGAATTCATTGCAACATGTGTGTCTAAGATTACACATTATTCCATTACGAAGTATGACCATTGACCAATATATTACAAGATACAATATAATATATTGGTCAGGCATTCACACAGAAAGGAAGGTAATAATTCCAGGAAGATAAATACCAGGAACTATTGGTGGCGTGGGTGCCCGTTGCAGTCTAGCATGACATGCCTTTCCACTTCGACTTTTTTCCGATTTCCTGACTAATGATTCGCATTCATCATCAACATCGTCATCTTCACTGTCATCTTGCAGATGAGCTGGCTTCTGTGTGTATCTAGGACAAACAAGAAATCTGTTGTTGAATACTTTAACATATCATATCAAGACACCTTTTTCTATGCAAACATATGATGTTGCTTCATAAAGATTTATAGGAGTTTAGGGTTAATGCATAATGTTGTTGTTGAAACAGATGTTGATGGTAACGTTTCCAAGTTAACGTGCCCCCGGGTTAAACCCTGGTTTAACCCGGGTTGGGCTAAATCTCCATTTTGGGCTAAACTGGGTTAAACCCGGGTTAAGCTATTTTTAGCCACATTTTGTCACAATATGAAAGAATAAAGCACACAAAGTACATTTACTAAGGATTAATGAACACCTATGCACAATGTCACCCACTTGGGACTGGGGGGCAGGGTTAATTGATCTATTCAGCAATTGGAAGACACTGCTTAGGCCTCACTCTGGACACTGTCATTCAGTGTTGTGTATTGTCTTAGTTTGTGAGTTGAGCTAATCAACTTGACCATGAATATGTGGTGGCTCAGGTATCTTTGGAGGATTGATGATGAATCCAGTTATTGGCAGTGAACACAAAGGGTAGATTACCACTTACCAGTCTGCAAGGCTCTATATCCTCCTGTTCCATAACCTGCAAGCTGACACCACACTGTACTAGGGTAGATTGTCTGACTGGAATCACTGCACATCTTCAGAAGACTCAGCTAGTAATTAATGGCACACTGATAAAAAGGCCTTTTATTTTGGACTTTCTGGGCTGGTTTAAATACATAAAAGGATTATGGTCTGAACTGGTGTCTAGGATAAGTAATTTGCATAAGGTGAATATACAACAATTTTAAACCATCATCAATCTATATACCAACTAATATAATATTGAGAATGTCCCTCTGATAATATTATCCTGAGATCTCCGATAGAGTAAAGCCTAATTTAACCTAGGCTTAACCCGGGTTAAACTATTAAAAACCTGGTTTAACCCACTGGGCTGGGCAAAACCAGTTTAGCCCGGGTTAAACCCCAACCCTGGTTGATGACTGTGCAATTATGTAACTGTCATGGGTAGTTTTAACTACAAGATACAAGAAGCTTTATTCACATGTGGAATTGCATAACCAGTGTTTCCCCTGGGTGAAATGATGGGCGAGGTGGTAGGGTTGGGGTACGCGAGCGCCGCAGGCACGAAGCATTGCTAGGGGGATCCCCCGGGGAATTTTTAAAACTAGCTTTAAAATGGTGCATTCTGATGTATGTTTTAACATTTACTCTTGAATATAGAGGGGAAGATATAAAACAACAAGACACTACTCCTAAATGTAGTAATCATGGTTGATAAAAGTCAGTAATCATGATTGTTTCATCATGTTGAGGTGTGGTTTCCATTTTACCACTGCTATTCAGTAGAGGTGTGGTTTCCACTTGACCACTGGTACTTGGTTATGGTTATGTTTTCTTGCACTAACCCTAGGCCTTGTTACCTCGCTGACAGAGTCAATACAAAAGTAAATGGTAAGTTCTTATATAGCGCAGGACTGCTCAAAGCGCTTTACACTTTACTCCCTGGCAGACCTGTTCAGTCAAACACCATCTCGACTTCTCTGGGAAGCATCCAGTGGTATCATCTGAAGACTCATCATCACCTTTAAATTATTTTAGTATCATAATATTATGGTAAATTGGTGGTTTAAGTTCAAAAGATTATATTTTATTTGTTTGCTAGAATGCTAGTTGCTTTTGGGTAGTAGGCATTTTTTATGAGATGTGAACTTCGGTGGTTTATATTCGTAAGTATTTCACTCAAATCAACTTTCCCAAAAGTTTGTTTGCACAACTTTGTCGGAATATGTATTATATATTTAGCACAGATATCTTACGAATCACATTCCTTATTTTGCTAAAACAAAACCGCATACCCATAGAACATTAGTTGAATAGACTTGTGGGCATTTGCGTCAAATCCGGACCCACTTTGTCATTGATTTTGCCGCTTGAGTTTTGCTTAACTTTGATACGTCAGTGAGATACACTGTAGTTCCATCATTCAACATTATCCTAGGCATATTTACCTTTAAGAATATTGCGTCTTACGTCCATTTGAGGCGTAAATAGCGCCCCGGTTTGTATCAACATACGCTTCTACATATATATCTTTTTATGCGCGCTGTGCGGTAACGCACTGTCGCAGCGGCACAGACTAGCGCAAACCGGGTCACTATTTGAGCTTCAACAGGGTCCGGATTCGATACAAATGCCGACTAGTGGATAGGATTAGGATGCACGGGCTTCAAAAGAGTCCGCATTCGACACAAGTGTCAACAAGTGACGTAGTGCCATCAGCCTGCACGGTTTTCACTCCCACCACCGTCATAAACCAAAACGCAAGTTACCGTTTGGGCGCCATTTTACATGAATGTCTAGATTTCTAGTATGTCGAAACTCCGCAAGGTGTCACCATTGGAGACACCGGGGATCCCGCAGGAATATTCAGTGATTGGACAACTGACAAGTGATATATTTCATGTTGTCCAATGACGGCTAAACAATGTTGCTACAAATGTGCGATTTTGCAGGAATATAAGTGACTTTGTGGTGTCATTACGCGCCGCTCGCCGACGCTAAATATACCGTGAAAGAACGAAAAAAAGGGCGTATGAAATAGCTACGAAGCGGCAATTTCGGCATATTTTGGGCGAGGCGGCTCGCCTCGCTTGTTATATACCAGGGGAAACACTGATAACATTAGCTCATCTGAGCTATTTTCGGACAAACTAACCACTATTAAATATTTCTGCAGACTGCGTACCAACTACTCCGTTTGTCTAATATAACTAACTTAATAGTCTAGACCAGGGTTCATACAAACAACTAACAATTAAATTCAAGGGTTTTCAAGGGTTTTTTGACATAAAATCATGCCATTTTCAAGGGTGTATATTTCAGTTATTTATTTAGTTTTTCAGCCCCATTTTTACCGGACCAGTCAATCATTTCATACCTGGGGTTTACAAGTAATCAACCGGCCATTGAAAAGATCGGTTACACATCAATAAATCAAGCAAGCACACATTTCAGGAATGAATGAAGCAAATAAACAATCAATCACAGGACCCTTAGAACAATGAGGGGGATCATTAGCCAAACATTCAAATAACAAATCAATCTTGACGAAGATGCTTAACTTTTAACTACCTGTTTATTACATACAGTAAATGAATCAAGAAACAATAACGTTCATTATATACTGTTGCTATCAGTGTCACATTAGTCTTTTCAGGTTTCTCACTTCTTCTCACTCAACTGGCGAACTAAACATTTTCCTGGTGTAGTACTAGCCAGCATGCGGCGCAGTTGCTAATTGTGTTTCGCGGACACGCTGTTCTTGTGTGTCGCACTTTTAACGTGACTGTCCAGGCTATATCGACCTCCGTTCCCGATGTTGATGGATTTTGCGCAAAATCGACATCGCGCAGAACGAACGTTTCCCGTCGGGTCTCGACACACCCATTCTTTGTATTCCGCGATTGCCAACCATTCATCTTTAAATTTACAGTTTCCTTTCTCGGGAGCCATCGTAATGCAAATTCAAATCGACCGATAATATTTTCAACGAATACGCTTTCGTCGCTTTCCAAAATGGCAACTTAATACCCGTATGTAGCGTTACCCGTATGATCGGTACTTATGGCGCTATCTTGCGGATAATTATTAATATAATTCTTGGTCACTTGGACTCACTCCTCGTGTTTTGTCAATCGCCTTTTAGTTTTGACATTCCGACGTTGAATTTGAATCGCACATTTACTTTCGCACTTATTAAATCATTTCTATTACAATGACACGGCTGAGATATAATAGCTTAATTGCACATTTAAAGAAAAAACATGCATTTTAAAGGGTTTTCAAGGGTTTATTCTGAAAACGGGTGATAATCAAGGGTTTTTGGGTACCCTTGAACGTAATTTCTAAATTCAAGAGTTTTTAAGGGTTTTCGGGGATCCGTGCGAACCCTGGTCTAGACTTGCTACAGCTGATGTTAATCCAACAATTATTAACACATCTCTTTGGCCTTTTGTTTTGATCTTCTTCTGTTTGGACATCAGATGTAAATTCACCTTTACGTGCCTTTTGTCGCCCCCATCATAGCTCACTACAATATAATATGAAGACATCACAAGAGTAGTCATGGGCAAGGATCAGAAATCAGATGTATTTGTTTAGGATATAAACATAATCCCTAACCTTTTTAAGAATGTAAAACTCCCACCCGACACTAAACCTCCATTTTGGGCTAAACTGGGTTAAAATATTTTTCATGTATATTTTATCACAATAATGTCAATATGATAGAATAAAGCAGTCAAATAGTTCTATATTTATATAGCTATATTATCAATGTGAAAGTGATAAGAATCATAGTTAGCCAAATTTAACTTTGCCATACCGTCATTAATTTAACAAGATTTTGTGGCATGCTGTTGCCAATTAGTTTACTTATTGGTAAGGGCAATTTCACGAAAACATGGAAAATGGTCTTAAGATATTGTTATTGAATTTCCCAATTATTTTTATGGTGGGACATAACATAAACTTTTTTGAATTTTTTTTCAACATTTGCACACTTCATTATGTGAAAATTCAAACAATACGTGCAGAATTCACAAAATTCACCCATCCAACATCAATAATCAGGTGCCCCGTGCAGCCGTAATGCGAGTCACGATGTAATTAGATACAATTAAAACCATATTATGCAATCAATTTATTATTTGTTTCTATAATTTAATACACTGTCTATTAAGTGCATTTATTGTATATTTCAGCCATGTTATCAATGCAGTGTAGAAGTAGATTATCTTAAATATAATGTACACAACTAATTAAATACATCCATGTATACAAAATGTAGGGGGAAATAATGTTTCCTTACAACAAGCACAGAGCACTCGCATCTCAAAGACTTTCCATTGTTCAGGATCCGGGGTGACTCTTTCTCGCACGGCTTTGTTGATCGCTTGTGATGATTTGAATGGAGGCCAGTACGTCTTAGTTTTGTTAATAAGCCAGTTTGATGACACGTCAACTTCATTGTGCTCATCAAAGACCACCACAACATACATGCTGGAGACTAACAAAAATATTTTAAAATGAATTTACATTGGATAAATTAGTAAGGCAATTCAGAAAAATCAGTTATGAGAAATCAAACAGTATGAATGACAGGCATTGCAACGTGCACTCTTCCAAATGGTAGTAACATATATTTTCCCTCGATAAATTCAGCATTAATGACATAGAGTACTTCACTCACATTTTCTACAATATGAATATCCAGCTTTTCTGAATCTAAAGGATAAGTGAAGAAGGCTTTGTGTGAGAGGAACAGTTTGTAGACAACGTAAATCCCTGTGTCACACTGGATAATATTCTGTACAAGAGCAACCTTTGAACCAATTTTAACATAATGGTTAGGTACTTCAGCTGCAATAGTAAAATCCTTTAATAGTGCTTCCCCATATTGGGAACATGGAAAATACATATTTCCTGTTGGGAGTGGGCCACGTGTGTGGTTTTTTTTTTAAAAACTGGGAACAAATAAGCCTGGGTGATCATAAAAACAGCAGGTAATTTGGACTTCTCCGCTATTCTCATAATCACCTGCTGGAGCACAAAGTTTGGCTTTCTGACCATTTTTTTAGCTGTCCAAAAAATTTTTCAAATGGAAATGCAGAAAACTGGTCAAGATTACCATGAACTTTTACATCTTCTGCTAAATGAACTAAGCCATGAACATTGTATGTCACTTTGTCTGGTCCATAAAGCTGCGAAAAGTGTTGATTGAAAAGAACTAAGAGACTATGAGCATAGTCACATAAAGTCACACTACATGCTGAAGCAGGATTTGCTAGCAGGTGGATGGCAACTGATAGTAACAGAAAGTTATCATACAATTCTTTAGCTATTTTGTCTTTCAAAGCAATTGGGCCGGTATATAGCAAAAAAAGCCTAAATTCAGTAGCCTTCCATCTATCAGTTTCAGCAAGAGCCCTGGGCTTTCTAGCAAAGTCCTTTGGAATGTGATTACGCATAGACAAAAGACATTCTGAAATGAATTGTTTTGCCTGACCCCCTAAACGACAACGGAGAGGACCCTTCATCCACAGTAAGAGGAGACCCTTCATCACACCAAGGCAGACTAAATGCATGTAATCTAATGTGAAACCATGCCCAGTGGTGGTGATAGCCGTCTCAGTGCACATTGCCGTACATGGTGATCCTCATCGACCATTTCATCAAATGCAATGTATGTGCGCAATGGGGCATTAGTTTCTGGAAAAGTCATTTTTCCCTTGTACTCTCCATCCAGCCTGTGTACATTTATCGCAACCTGAATAACCAGAATGGGACTTGACAGATTTGATGTAACCACGTGCTGGAGCATCACACACAAACTTGGAAATGGCTACGTTGAACAGTTGACCATTGAAATTCAAACCGTTTGTTTGAAGATCAGTCATTTCTTCCACAAAATCCTATAAAAACTCATCCGGATGACACGGCTTTTACTTCCCAGAGAACAATCCTATTGCAAATGGCTTTGTGTTGCTTGACTGTGCCAATCGCCCCAATATTGGCCAAAATTGTACATTGCTGCTCTTGAACAATGGAAGCCCATCAATATTTAACTGCAGCTGTATAGTGTCACAGTTTTTCAGCTTGGGATCAAGAGCAAGTGCATACTTGATTGCCACTGCAATTCCAAAATGGTAGTACAAACCACCAGCTATTGGTTTAATGCCATCAACTTTTGTTGTTGACAAAAGTGTTCTGGGGTCTTTAGGTAGATCAGGGTGGAAACGTAAGAACACCCAACAATTCTCCTAGAGCAATGTGGGTAATCCCATTTGTTATTGCCCATTTAGCCAACAAAGAATAGAGACCATTTTGATCATGTTCGTCGTCATTTTCACCATCAGATGAAGATGGTGATGAGTTTGGATCATCGGAGTAGACATTGTCATTCTCCATAAATTCTTCTTCACTTTCACCAACTGAAACATCATTGTCTTGAGGATGGCCCCCATCCACATCACTATGAATATGATGACTATCTCCTTCTACATCTACCACCCTGTGTCCTACTTCTGATCCCTGACTACATCCCACGTCACGCTGTGCAATGCCTGTCATTTCATTATTCTCATCATTGTTTGCAATATTTTGCATATGTTTCTCGACTCCTGCTAGAATTTTTCGACATGCTTTAATTGGACTGCCAACTTATATATCCAATAAATCTGAAAGAAAAATAATTGAAATACCACTTCTGTTCAAGAATGACTGAATTAAATAATATGTATGCCAAACAATATTTCAATTAAAAGGCTAGTTATCTATTAGGCTGATAATTAATAATAATAATGTAGCCAGACCAGTTTGATGCAGGGTCTATCGTTTGCTAGTTATGCAGACTGCTTCAATATCACCCAGGCTAGCTATGTCAGTTTATATGTTATTTCTCAATTAAAACATTAATTTAGGTACAATTATACAATTCTGTGTATTCACAAGTATCATATCATAATGTATGCTATTCACTTTTACTAATCAGTACAACTTACCTGACAAAATTCCAATTTCAAATCTTCCACAGACAAGTCAACATCGCACATCAAAAAGATTCAAACACATCAAACGGGAGTCGGATGTTTCGGCCCCTGACGGGTTCGGCCCATGGGGCCGAACAATCCGTTCGCGCAGCCGGTTAACTATGACCTGCTTGCGTTCGCGTGGGCCGAATCAACCGTTTCTGTAAGCGTTGTCGGCGGTGAAGTAGGCCGAACCATCCGTCCTCCTTCTGTTTAGAAATATGACTTTTGCGACCGTAGTTACTGCGGAAATCGAAGTATTTGATTTGATAAATGTTTAAATAATTCATATATTGCATGCTACTATTTTGACTTGCGCATTTTCGGTAAATATTATATATTTACGCGTAATGTGTCAATGTATAGCTTGCAATAATAATTATATTTATTCTGGAAAGGAGACACATTCGTCATCATCATACAACCCTTGAAAAATCGTTACAATAGAGCTGTGAAATTTAGAATAACACCTCCATCAATGCGTCTTTGAAAAGTGTGGTCACGCATTTTATCTGTTCGATCGACATCAACTACATAAAGGGAGTGAGGACATTGCATGTGCTCACATCGTGTGCTCCGTTACCGTGTTTGTTTAGCTTACTGCTAGGATACTTTGCAACAAACAAACAAATATCACACATACAAGCAATCCAGGTAAGAGTGCGAGTTCAAACAAACCAACAAACAATAAAGCGGTGGTAGGTAATTTATTGTGAAACATCAAAAACAATCTTCAAAAACAACGTGCCGAATCAAACGCAGTGGGCTGAGGCAGGACTGACGTGACCGCTGCTTTGATAATTATCAATGGGCACGTCAAATTTTCGGTGAAGTGGGCCGAAACATCCGTCGGCGCTGGATCAGCATGGGCCGAAACATCCGACCTTGCATAGCGGATTTTTGTTACGTGGGCCGAACCATCCGTCGGCGTGGGCCGAAACATCCGGGCCGAACCATCCGTCTGCGTGGGCCGAACACGTCGGGGGCCGAACCATCCGGGACCCCATCAAACTAGCTTAATTAAAATCCTCTGCGGATTCACTCTAAATTTGGCGGTAAAATTGCATTCCATAGGTGGCGCTACAAAAAGCTACACGTGCGCCATCTTGTGGAACAATGTTGAAAACTTGCCTGTATTTGGCCAGTGCCGGGCCATTACATTCACTTTCACTATGGACTGTCCAATGTACCGGCTCAGTACCGGCTGTACCGTTGACGGTACAAACGGTACTCGCCAGTACCATGCCAGCATTGGCCCAATACTGCCATGTTTGCTGGGTGGGGAGGGATGTTGCATACGTAACTAGCACGCTCTCATACTTATGAGCCGACCCCTGGATATTGATCCGCTACAGGGTACACATTGAGTTTGCAGTTCAATAAAGCTACATACTTTATTCGAAGTGGCTAGCGCTCCGGATCCGTAAGCGTAATTTCTCAGCTATTGGTCCGGCACTTTTCCGCAATGTATGCGCAGTAAGCGGTAATGGTAACGGCAATGTTGCTGTCGGGGACGCATTTAGTAGTCATTATGATTTAGAACTTTTGGCCTATAATATACAACGTTTATTTTACGAATGTTATACCGTTATAATATACGATGATGTTGCTTTACTACTTGTTACCTACAGGTTTTGTAGTCGCTTCGAGGCCTCGTGAGATGTGTCTTAACTTGGAGTGATTTTGTTCAAATTTCGGATTCTTGCTTTTCTTACCAAAGACTTTCACCAAACTGATTTATTCAAAAATCTAAGAGATGTGGGGGACAAATTTCAGGAACTTTTGTTGCGTTCACATGGAATCACCCATATAGCGAATTATCTTACGGTGTCCTCTTAGACGTAGTATTAGCAGAGCCACTATTACTGTTAATTATATTATAGTTATATATCGCCGGAGCTATAGCCAAACCAAACGGCGTCCGGCAGGCAGTGCCTGAACTGTACTAGCGTCCTGTACTGTATAGTAGATACGTCCGGCAGTCAATCAATGCCGGACCTATAGTAGATTCGCACGGCGTCCGGCAGTCAATTAGTGCCTGAGCTATAGCAGGTTCGTACGGCGTCCGACAATCAGTGCCGGAGCTGTAGTCGATTTATACGGTTTCCGGCAGTCTGCCGGAGGTACAATCACTGTCCGGTAGTCGGCACTGTTGCAATTGTTTACCGGTAGTTTCGCATTGCGCATGCGCAAATGAAGTGCCGGAGCTATAGCTACTTTACAGTATGTCCGGGTCCGGACCAATAGCAACGGCCTACTTTATTTGTTGTATATAATCTGTATTTTATGGTCGAATAAATTATTCTGATTCTGTTAAGGCAGTCAAACTTTGCTAATGTAGGTGGATGAGAAAAATTCGGGAATGAAGAGAGAGGCGAAGATCGAAGGAGGTGAGGGACAATTAATGTTGGTGTGAAAGAACGTTATATAGAAGATGCCGACGAGGAGCCTACATAAATGGGCTAGTCACGTGGAGCGAATGAGAAAATATGAGCTGGCAAAGAAATATTATGTGAGTTTGTAAATTTATTATGGTACTATATTTGGGAACTAGATCTATGTCTGCAAACCAACAGTAACAGTACAGCTAGGTCTATCATACATATCGCCGATGATATCGGGACTAGTGGTTGAGCCATACTGTTTAGGGTATGGACATATGTTTGGCTCCCAATATCTTGGCAAGAGGATCCAATGGGAGATTGTTCATGAGCCTACAGGGGATTGCATGCAGTTTGAGCTGTTTGGGTATAGATCACTGGATTCGCCGCGACAGCATTTTTATAGGGGCGAATATTACAGAAGCAAGCTGTGCAGGAAGGGGTCGCGAACGGGTCGGGAGAGTTCAACGGGTTATTTCCGCTAGTGCACTAAAGTTCTGTGCGAGATAATTAAACACTTTATTTTGTAATCGGAGTTTGCGTTGGAACGGAATAGTTCTGATGTTAAAAAGAAGCGAGTGGCTTGCCTTGGTCAAGTTGGACTGTCTCTTCCTACGCGAAACCTCCTACCTGTCAGTGTCAGTGTAACTTGCAATGTAAGTATGACTATTTTCTATCATTACATTTTATTATATAAATTAATATTTTATTACACCCAGACCATGTCCCAGACCCAGGCACGCAGATCTTTGTCCCAAAGGCAAAGAGTTTGCTATTGGCATCGTTTACTATTTCCAGCTCAGCCTCAGGCCCGTCCCAGCCTGGAAAATGTATGCCAATACTGCTAGTAATACCCATAGGCCATAGCCTAGGGCTAGGCATAGGCATAGGCCATACTTTTTATTCCACGAGTGTAAACTAAGTTAAAGGCATAGCCATATACATAGCCTAGGGATAGGCTAATCGGGCGTAGGCGTATCCTAGGGTTAGACAGATGCCCGACCCAACCCGTCCTGCAAATGCATAAAGGCTATAAAGCCTGCCCCACTCAGCCTCAGGGCACTAAAATATACCTATCCCACAACCCCCTGGGTGAAATTAAAATAGACATAGGGCCTACCCTCTAAATCTATGAACCACCCCAATGGACCTGCCCGAACAAAAATCATAGATTATACCTTCAAACAGACACACAACTATTTTATAATGTTAACCATAATTTATAAACTAGATATAAATATATATGTGGAGATATACGGGCAAACATACAAACACAGACACAGACTTGCATTATAGCTGGCATCTAAAAGTTCTTATTTTGAAGTAAGTCAGTCATACATCAAAAGTTGCATAATTTGAAGGTTTTTTGTAGTTGAGTTTTATAGGCTTAATATTTTCACCAGTTCTGTTGTCAACAGTGTGTCTTTGTAATATACGGTCTGCATCAGACAGTGTAGTACTGTACCGATGCATCATTTTATTATATTTTCGTGTCCGTGTGCTCTGTCAGATTGCAAATGGTCACGTGGAATGTGACAAATACTTGACTGTGTATTTTTTTTCAGTTGATAGCCATAAGTCACTTTGCTGATTACGTAGGTTAGATGGTGACAAATACTTGACCTTGCTGTGTATTTTCTTTAGTTGACGGCCATAAGTCACTTTGCTGATTACATAGGTTAGATGGTGACAAATACTTGACCTTGCTGTGTATTTTCTTTCAGTTGATGGCCATAAGTCACTTTGCTGAATATGTAGGTTATATGGTGACAAATACTTGACCTTGCTGTGTATTTTTTTCAGTTGATGGCCATAAGTTACTTCGCTGAAGCATGATAATGAAGATGGCAAATCAGACAGTCACAGTGTAGTAATGTACCGATGCATCATTTTATTATATTTTCGTGTCTGTGTGCTCTGTCAGATTGCAAATGGTCACATAGAATGTGTAACACTTTGCTGATTACGTAGGTTAGATGGTGACAACTACTTGACCTTGCTGTGTATTTTCTTTCAGTTGATGGCCATAAGATAATGAAGACGGCAATTCAGTTGTCTGAAAACTTCCAGCACCAGACAACTCTCAGCCTGCAGCTAAGTCAACAGACATTGTCGGAAACAGTTTCCTCAAACACCCAGTCTTCTAGTGTCTCTGCAGTTTCTATCAGTGTTCCAAAACATTGCTCTGGTGATCATCATTACATATAACAACATATTTAAACATCCTTAGACATTGCTGATGTATTCTCCTGACGTTGACACCGGCTTGAGATCTGTCAAAAGCGAAATAGATATGCCAGAGATCAAGCGTGAAGAAGGAATTCTGCCTGTCGACAACAGAAATCAGGAGAAGATGTGGAGTGAGAATGAGAGTGGTCCACACATCAAGGTGAAGTTAGAGAAGGTAGACTCTGAAGACAGTAGCAGTGGAGAGACGAGACATTGGATGGTGGGTGAGGGCGGTGTATTGAAGGAAGTCAAAGTAGAGCCGACTGACTGGAGACCAGACACATCAACTTGCAGTGAGAACTGTGATCAACAACTTTGCAATAAGAGTAGTAATGAAGTTGAAGAGCGGTGCGCCAATGTCAAGCCGTACGCCTGTTTTACGTGTGGAGAGGCATTTAACTATTCTCTAAACCTTATCATCCATCAACGGATTCATGCAAAGCCGGCATTTACCTGTGCTGCATGTGGAAAGTCATTCAAATATTCCCAACAGCTTACAGTTCATGAAAGGATTCATTCAGATATAAAGCCGTACTCTTGTATTACGTGTGGAAAGTCATTCAAATATTCCCACGCCCTTACAGTTCATGAAAGGATTCATTCAGATATAAAGCCGTACTCTTGTATTACGTGTGGAAAGTCATTCAAATATTCCCACGCCCTTACAGTTCATGAAAGGATTCATTCAAATATAAAGCCGTACTCTTGTATTATGTGTGGAAAATCATTCAAATATTCCCAAAAGCTTAAAGTTCATGAAAAGATTCATTCAGATATAAAGCCGTACTCTTGTATTACGTGTGGAAAGTCATTCAAATATTCCCACGCCCTTACAGTTCATGAAAGGAGTCATTCAGATATAAAGCCGTACTCTTGTATTACGTGTGGAAAATCATTCAAATATTCCAGCAGCCGTAAACTACATGAAAGGACTCATATAAAGGTAAAGCCATACTGTTGTGTAACCTGTGGAAAAGCATTCAGTCATTCCAGCAGTCTTACTGTTCATGAAAGGATTCATTCAGATATAAAGCCGTACTCTTGTATTACATGTGGAAAATCATTCAAATTTTCCCAATATCTTATGGTTCATGAAAGGATTCATTCAGATATAAAGCCGTACTCTTGTATTACATGTGGAAAATCATTCAAATTTTCCCAATATCTTATGGTTCATAAAAGGATTCATTCAGATATAAAGCCGTACTCTTGTATTACGTGTGGAAAATCATTCAAATGTTCCCAATATCTTACAGTTTATGAAAGGATTCATTCAGATATAAAGCCGTACTCTTGTGTTACGTGTGGAAAGTCATTCAAACATTCCAACAGCTGTAAATATCATGAAAGGACTCATACAAAGGTAAAGCCATACTGTTGTGTAACCTGTGGACAGTCGTTTAGGCACACAGGTCACCTCACCCGTCACCAAATGAGTCACACAAAGAAGAATCATTCGAACAAACAAATTAACTAGCCAATCATGAACTGACTCGTGCAGGTGCGATTCTGTTCACTTGCCACCAATGTGGAAAGTTATTCACAGAAAAGGCCAAACTTAAAAGACATGAGAGGATCCACCTTGGTTGAAACCATCCTCACAAGCCAGGGTTGGTATTGACTACACTATCCCTGGCAGGTATCCTATAAAATGTGTGGAAGTTTGCTGAAGTTGATGTACAGCTGTACTTTGTCGTGTAAGTATCTCTATCTTCATTGGTCTTGCTGTGGGAACCATGACAATTACATGATGCACAGATACCCTTGTCCCCTTTTTACAAATCCTTTCGCTTCATACAGTTCAAACTGTATTTTTTCTCTGCATTTTCTGCCACACGGCTGTAGGCAGAGGGAAGTTAAAATGACACGTCATCTGCACACACATATCTGGTGTCCATACGTAATGTCATTACACCACTTGTGTATGAACAAGTGTCTGCTTGAATACGGTCCAGCAGCCACTGTTCTGGTTGACCAGCAGTGAGACAGACATGTATCCAGGCCGTCATGTCTCTGACGGTCACCACAAACCAACACCACATCTCCACTCGGCATCCTGAAGTGTCTATGTCCAGCTCTAACAGAGTCTCCTTCGTCCAGGAAATTGGCCATGCCGATAACCGTCAGTCCCCAGCTGGTATGCGTGAAAACAAAGTGAAGGGACACTTACTTAGCAGCTTAGCATCTACCACATCTCATATTCAGTGCAGTATCATCTGGCAGTACACTTTTATTTCAGAGACTATGAGGGACCGTCTCTTTGGTTTAAAATCAGAGTTTTCCTTCAAGACCCACTGCCTGCCAAGGCTAATGAGCTGGGTCTACCCAGGTTGGGAATCAGAGTTGTCCTTCTCCTAGATACCTAGCACGTTAGCCTGGGGCCGCAAGGTGCCCAATATCCACAGTGTACCACAAGGAGGTCATGCTAGAGTCTTGTCTATGGAGAGGCTATGTACCAGCAGGGAAGGCTTACACATTCGGCTCCCTTTTCAGCCCTGTTAGGGGGCTAGCTGGCGGTCGTAGCGAGAGCGTGAAGCGCATACACTACAAACTACTCACTACACTACGGCACTAGACACGTTACACAGACCTGTGTCACCACCACACTACACTACGGCACTAGACACGTCACACAGACCTGTGTTACCACCGCACTACATTACCGCATTAGACACGTCACACAGACCTGTGTCACCACCACACTACACTATGGCACTAGACACGTCACACAAACCTGTGTCGCCACCACACTACACTACGGCAATAGACACGTCACACATACCTGTGTCACCACCACACTACGCTACGGCACTAGACATGTCACACATACCTGTGTCACCACCACACTACGCTACGGCACTAGACACGTCACACAGACCTGTGTCACCACCACACTACACTATGGCACTAGACACGTCACACAGACCTGTGTCACCACCACACTACACTACGGCACTAGTCACGTCACACAGACCTGTGTCACCACCGCACTACACTATGGCACTAGATACGTCACACAGACCTGTGTCACCACCGCACTACACTATGGTACTAGACATGTCACACAGACCTGTGTCGCCACCACACTACACTACGGCACTAGACACATCACACATACCTGTGCCGTCACCACACTACACAATGGCACTAGACACACCACACAGACCTGTGTCACCACCACACTACACTATGGCACTAGACACATCACACAGACCTGTGTCACCACCACACCACCAAAGGGCGGATGCAAGGGAATCTGTATGACGGTAATTATTAAACCAACTCTCAAGGTAGTGTTTATAGCAGAATACAGTTCTTTTTAATTTAGCACACATTGCTGCAAATACCACTAAATAAGAAAATAAAAGTAGAGTAAGTTCTTATATAGCGCAGTATCCAGTCCTCAGGACTACTCAGAATGCTTTACTCCCTGGCAGACCTGTTCAATCGAACGCCATATTGACTTCTCTGGGAAGCATTCAGCCATGCTGCAATTAATTCGCAATGACTAGTTGTACACAAATATCCACCATTGTCTATAGCCAGGTACTCATTCATATAGCTGGGTGGACTGGAGCAACGTAAAGTGAATGAATTTGCCCAAGGTTTGAAACGGTAGCACAGGATTCAAACCAGGGTTCTCTCCATTGAGAGGCCAGTGGCACTACGCCAGTGCACCCCACTCAAAGTAACTGTTTATAAACTAAGATGACAGTCCCTAAATTAACACACTGAATGATAACTTGTATAATTTGTACCACCCTTTTACCCTTTCAGAAACATCCTAGTGCCCTGTCACAATGCTATTCAAATACATTCTGACAAACTTTGCATCACTGCTGCATTATGTGCAAAATGTATTATACTTATGGCAAATACCTGGTCACCTTTTGTCTAAATCTATCCCAGGCACCAGTGAACCAGCGCCAACAGCCGGTTTGGGAATGTGCAGAAAAGAACAATTGGTAAGTGTATGAGCTATGCAGGTTAGATTGATAATTATATAATAGCATTTACTCATAGGTGGATCCAGGGAGCCTGGGGCATGTACCCCCCTAGACCATTGGAATTTGGCATCATAGATGGTTTTGAATGGGCCCATGTGACCGTGCCCCCTAGACCCTTGGAAATGTACCCCGTGCCCCCTTAGGCCCTTGGAAATGTGTCCCCTTAGACCCTTGCAAATGTGCCCCGTGCCCCCTTAGACCCTTGCAAATGTGCCCCCTGCCCTCTTAGACCCTTGCAAATGTGCCCTGTTAGACCCTTGGAAATATGCCCCTGACCACTTAGACCCTTGGAAATGTGCCCCTGCGCTCTTAAAAAATGTGCCCTGTTAGACCCTAGGAAATATGCCCCCTTCCCACCTAGACCCTTGGAAATGTGCCCCCTGCGCTCTTAGACCCTTGGAAATGTGCCCCGTTAGACTCTTAGAAATATGCCCCCTGCCCACTTAGACCCTTGGAAATGTGCCCCCTGCTCCCTTAGACCCTTGGAAATGTGCCCCGTTAGACCCTTAGAAATGTTACCCGTTCCCCCTTAGACCCAATACCTGTTTAATGTCTTTTTTTATTTTACAACCATTTGGAATGCATACTTTGGTATCTTTCAGAGATACTACATCAGATATAATGTTTATCATGTGCAATGCAATATAGATGTTATGCTTTCCTTTCATAAGTGTTGTTGCCAGGAATTATCCTGTTTTGTAAATAAACTTCCAAATAGTGTGTAAATAATAGTAATATAAAATAGTTAATAGTAAAACTGATACTGTTGTAATGTAATGTGTTCCTACTTATAAGACGTTCAGTTAAATGAAAAGCCTTAGAATACACTGATGACATCTACATCATCATCATTGATGTTACAGTCATAATATGTTGTAGTTGTGGCCGACAACAAGGGCTGCAGTGATGAGGACGCACAGCGGCCGAGGAAGAAAGGTGACATTACATTATCAGGGGTGAATCCACACAGGGTAGTTTGGGGGAGTGAAACACTCCAATTGCACCATCCCCAAGGCTCACCAAAATACCAACCTTGAGGCTCACCAACATACCAACCTTGAGGCTCACCAACATACCAACCTTGAGGCTCACCAACATACCAACCTTGAGGCTCGCCAACATACCAACCTTGAGGCTCACCAACATACCAACCTTGAGGCTCACCAACATACCAACCTTGAGGCTCACCAACATACCAACCTTGAGGCTCACCAACATACCAACCTTGAGGCTCACCAACATACCAACCTTGAGGCTCACCAACATACCAACCTTGAGGCTCACCAACATACCAACCTTGAGGCTCACCAACATACCAACCTTGAGGCTCACCAACATACCAACCTTGAGGCTCCCCAACATACCAACCTTGAGGCTCACCAACATACCAACCTTGAGGCTCACCAACATACCAACCTTGAGGCTCGCCAAAAAATACCAACCTTTTGGCTTCTCAAAAAATACCAACCTTGAGGCTTGCAAAAATACCAACCTTGAGGTTTGCCAAAAATACCAACCTTGAGGCTTGCAAAAAATACCAACTTTGAGGCTTGCCAAAAATATCAACCTTGAGGGCGGTATGACGTCTGCTAAATCTGTCTTTCCCACATGCAATTTTCTCTTAAACAACTTTGTTCTATGTTTTGTTCAAAAAGGAATTCACTTCGAGCCAGAATTTCAACAAAATATTTGATGGAATTACAGCAAGCTGCGTGTGTTGTGCATCCATTTTGATGACTTGCCTGACCTTTTGCCTAACAACGGGTCACGTGAAGGAATTAATTCACTGATGCCTCACAGGTATACGTGATAGAGTAGAATGGCTCGTTTATTTATCCAGTTTCCCATAAATGTGATGTATTCAAAGCCAATGTGGTCATTGTTTTTGATTAATTTATTACATCAATAATAGTTGTTTATTGTGTCTGTAGTTTGACCATTAATATTATAGTTATATACATTTCAGCAGCAGTTGATGTCAGCTCTGACACCAAGGAGGAAGTGGTACCACAGCCAAAGAAAAGAGGTACACATGATTTCATAAGGACTTGTAGAAGTTTAGCCACTTCACAAGTAGCATTTATACTTGTAAAACCATTGGCTGAAGAGTTGGTATGTCAGACGTTTCATTTATTAACGAAATACAGTTGTCTGTATATTTGTAAGTAAGTAAGTAAGTAAGGTACTGCATGTGATATGGAATGTTCTAGTTCTAGTTGTTTCCAGCACTCGGCAACGTTCTATTAACTGACTAGTCTGTATATTGTGTGGTTACAATGTTATGATCTTATGAGGTCTCATTCAACTAGTCAGCCTTTTCCAGAACATTATCGCCAAGCCGACCTTTCTATGCTGGCACTGAGGGTGGTCACTGCCAGGGTGCTTGTCGTCCTCAGTGGTTCTTTTACGTCCCAAATTGAGACGGGACCGACATTAACGTGATCTCCGAGTCACGAGGGATACACAGTCCCCAATGTTGAGAGCCAGGTTTTTACACCAAATATACCATACCTGCCCGGTCCGGGTATTGAACTCGGGTCGCCGGCATGTCAGGCGGATGTGCTAACCACTACACTATCGTTGAAAACAGTTGAGCAAAATAATAATAATAACAGCTTATGTTGATCTCTGATTATGTTAAATTCTTTATGAAATAATAACAGCTTATGTTGATTTCTGATTGTGTTAAATTCATTATGAAATAATAATAATATCTTATGTTGATCTCTGATTGTGTAAAATTAATTATAAAATGATAATTATAACAGCTTATGTTGATCTCTGATTGTGTTAAATTCATTATAAAATGATAATTATAACAGCTTATGTTGATCTCTGATTGTGTTAAATTCATTATAAAATAATAATAATAACAGCTTATATGTTGATCCCTGATTGTACTAAAATCATGAAATACTAATAGTAACAGCTTATATGTTGATCCCTGATTGTATTAAAATTGTGAAATAATAACAGCTTATGTTGATCTCTGATTGTATTAAAATTGTGAGATAATAATAACAGCTTATATGTTGATCTCTGATTGTATTAAAATCATGAAATAATAATAGCTTATGTTGATCTCTGATTTTGTTAGATTCGTTATAAAATAATAATAATAATAGCTTATGTTGATCTCTGATTGCGTTAGATTCATTCTAAAATAATAATAATAACAGCTTATATGTTGATCCCTGATTGTGTTAAATCCATTATGAAAAAATGGGCCAAGAGGTACGTCTATATGTGACCCCCGGCTGACCAAATGAGTGATAAGTGGGAAAAATTGTAACATTGTTTTCTTACATTCTTGTAAAGGTTGGGTAAGGTGCTTTACACGGTTTGAAAAATTATGACTGCTACAAAAATTGCCGAAGTTATGGAGCATTGAACATGGTAGGGGTTAAAAAGTGAAAATGAAGAAATCGGCTATTGAAGTTTTACATTATATATCCAAATGGATTGCATGGAAATATTACATGCATGACATTCAAATGTGGCACACAATATGTATGTTATGTTGCAATGATACACTGGAAATACAAATGTGCTGCTACAAAGACTTATCAAGTTATGCCAGATTATGTTTTTATGTGTAAAACTAAGAGGACAGATTATTTGAGAGCATAAGGTAGACTAAAGAAAATTAAAAATGACGAAGCTAATGCAGAGTTAAGAGAATTGGCTAGTGAGTATAAATGCTTTATGAAACAAATATAAAAATGCTACCATAAACAGTTACATGAAAACTTGCGCAACCTAAAACAGCAAGCCTGCAGAATACTGGGATATACTTAAAAAAGCAAGTAACTGCAGTGAACAGAGTGGAAATATTTCACTGGATAAGTTTATGAACCACTTTAGAAAACTCGGTGAAAAACCTGAAAGTGAAACTGCAGCTAGCAAGATACCTTTTGATCCAAGAAAGATTTCCCAGTCAAACGAACACATAAACAGACCATTCACGCAAAATGAGGTACTAATGCAAATCAAACCAGACTTCTCACGCAGTTCAATTACATAATATTACACAGACTAATTAGCAGATATTCAATTACAATAAATTACAGTTTTCTGACACCACACGCTCTATCTAAAAAATGAGTAAGAAACTACTGTCTCACAGATTATTTTTAATCTACAGAATAATAAACCATGCAAAAGACCCAATGCCTAAGTTGTGATCCAAATGTGTCATTCATAGAATATTCAGTACAGCCAGTTGTTGTATGTTACATTCAAATTTATATTGATTTGATGACCTAGCTTGTGTCCTATTTACAAAGGTAAATGTAAACAAAAAGTCACCTTAGGGTGTGAATTCCCAAAAGGCCAGACTTCTTGTGCAGTTCAATTACATAATATTACACAGTCTAATTAGCAGACATTGAATTACAATAAATTAGTTTTCTGACACCACACGCTTTATCTAAAAACAATTAACAAGAAACAGCTGTCTCACAAATTTTTTTCAATCTACAAAATAATAAACCATACAAAAGAACCAATGCCTAAGTTGTGATCCAAATGTGTCATTCATCTAACAGTGCTAATTAATGAAGAAACCATGCAGCTGGCAGTGTCCAAGACTGTTTGCTCAGAGGGTGGATTAGCACCTGTCACTGTCCAAGGGTCAGCATTCCCTCTGTTCTTTAGGTAGGCTGAAAGGTGCTACTGGCTAAACTGGTCTAGAAGCTGTTGACACAAGCCTCTGCCAGTGACCAATTACATATTAGTCACAGTTTCCATCAGGCAGAGACCCTTCCTCGACAGTGAGGTGCGTCACTTGGCACTCTGCCAACCTACACAGACTGTGCATGTGACATATGTTGTAGGAAAAGGGATTCGTTGAGGACAGTACTGTAAGCCAGATAGAGCTGCTACTGCAGTAGGCAATTTAGTTAGCAAATTTAGCACTTTAGGGGACCTTTGGTGCCCTTAGAATGATTCAATCAAATACAGATTTCTTATGTATAGTGGCACTACCACATGAAATGTCTATGCAAAATTAGAGAAAAAGTCACTGAAGAGTTTTCGAAAAAATAGGCAAAATGTGAACATTTACCAGTTTTTGGGTCCTTTTTGGGGGTCATTAGGTGCCCTTAGAATGACTCAATCAAATACAGATTTCTTGTCTACAGTGACACTACCACATGAAATGTAAACAGATACCTCTCAGAACGTCCCACAAGCCCGTTAAAACATGCTAGCGCAGTACCTTGGAATTAAGGGAAGATGTGACACCTGTATAGGGTGTTCCACCCAAACCACCGTTGCCATGGACAGAAACAAAATGGCCACCATAGGGATGAAACATAGCATACTTTATCACGGCCTCAACCATTGCTACAGTAGATCATTATTTCACTAT
Organism: Paraescarpia echinospica; assembly: GCA_020002185.1. Lineage (NCBI taxonomy): Eukaryota > Metazoa > Annelida > Polychaeta > Sabellida > Siboglinidae > Paraescarpia > Paraescarpia echinospica. Next base: position 49,320,211 of record CM034544.1, on the reverse strand, counting down.
CACATTTAGACTACCCCAAGTATCTGGCGTTATGCCACAGCAACTTCTACATGGTTGATCGGCATAGTCCATAAGTCTCGATTTTGAAGCCGATGTGTTAAACTTATGTTTATGACATTATTAAAATATATATTATTTTTAATTAAAACAGCTCAACACAAATTCAATGCTTTGTAAATTTGTAAAACTAACACTACCAATTAATTAAGCGACTTTAGAATTTTAAGGTTGTTAATGCATTGGGAGAATAATGCAGAATACAACAGTGTAAACCTGGTTGGTAGCACATTGATATTAGCAGAGAAGTGTAGATTACAAACACACACAAGTCGCCACAACCAACATTTCTCAAAATGGCCTTTTTTAGACAATATTATCTAATAAAAGTTCTCTTTATTCTTGAACACTAGTGATTTAGGTGTATGTAATTGTTATAAACATAAACAATATTAATAAGAAAATCTGTCAATACGGTAGAAACACATTTAAATGTTTTGTTTTAAAAATAATATTTTTTCTGGGGTGGCTTTAACAATATAGCACAGCACACGTAGTTACAACATACATTGTTTGCAGTAGAACAATATTATAAACTACTTTCTAATGCAAAGTGTTCTATTTTTTTCAGGTAAAAAGGAAATCCTGTCCTTCATCAGTACATCGATGCCTCCATGTCTGCAGCATGTTGACGACCACACAGCCTACTTGAAGACAAGAGCTGAGTTATTCAACAGGAGGAAAACATGACAAAGACTTCACAATAAATCCTCAATAGCAATGTCACGCTGAAATGAAACCCACTGATAAAAGGTTATGTGGTCTTCTCTTCTGTACTTTCTGCACTTTCCTGACACTTTGGCCTACTTCCATGATGATGTCGATGAAACAAATATTGATGGTATACAAGGTGATATTGGGTCAATGTGGAAGCACCACTACAAAAATATATTTAACGATGTGAAGCGTAGCCATTGTGATAACGTTCACTTTTATTCTATCAGTGACAATAATGGAATCACTGTTGATGCAGTTGAAATGTTGAGTATTATTAACTAGTTTTCTTGCAATAAGTCATCAGGTCTGGATGGTATTGCTGCAGAACACATAAAATCAAACTGTGGTGCTATTATCTACCCTTGTGACCTCTATTATGGTGCGTGATTATGTTCCAAAATCAGTCTCATAGTCTGTTCTTGTACCGGTTACTAAAGATAAAAATACACGGATACGTGACAAAGGTAATTACAGGCATATAATAGATATTGTGTTATTCAACAGAATGGAAACGTACTTGCAAACTACACGTGATCAATTTGGATTTAAGCCAAAACATGGAATGGAGCTATGTGTGTTTACATTTAAGGAATTACTAATATTTTACACTAAACATGGTTCAGCTATGCATGTTGTGTTTCTGGATGCTTCAAAAGCATCTGATTGAGTCAATCGACAGCTGTTAATGAAATTAGAATAACGCGATGTACCGAAATATATTCTAAGAATACTCAGCAATGAGTTCAATAACCAATTTGTATGTATCCGATAGGGATCTACCTACTCGAATTTTTTCTCGGTGGGTAACGGTGTTAAGCAAGGTGGAAAGTTATCCCCTTTACTTTTTAACCTTTACATGTACAATTTGAGTGTACAACTACACAAACAACCTTGGTTGTAGTCTGTGTACTATGATTGTTAATCACCTGATATACACTGATGACCTACTTCTATTTGCTCCTTCCGCCAAGAGACTACAAGCTTTACTTGATATATGTTACTCTTATGGGTGTGAGCTTGATGTTCAATATAATGCTAGTAAATCCCTGATCATGTACTTTGATTGTAGAAACTCAAATTTTGCCAGGGAAATTACTTTAGGAGGAATGAGGTTAAACTTCACCACCTCTTGTAAATACCTTGGGTATATAATTTGTAATGACTTATCGGATGAGGCTGACATTCAAGCCAAAGTGAGACTTCTTTATGTGGAAAAAACATGTTACGGTAACAATTTCATTTTTGCTCCACTGCTATAAAGATTAAGTATAAAATTTATATGCGTGCACTATGGGTTATTTTTAGAAAAACTAATTTCCGACAATTGTTGCCTATAACACTTTATATAGGATATTGGACAATCTGTCTATGAGATGTACAGCTAGCCACATGTTTGCTACAGCTAATGTAAAATCATGTAAATGTATTATCAGAACAGCTATTTTTAGCTTAATCATGAGGATTTACAGGTGTGTTGGTATAATTATTCAGAGTATTGTTACTAGCGACATATACAGTTCGTCGCACTTGCGGCATCATTGGTTCAAGGCTTTGTATAATTTTTAAATATCCTGGTTTAATTGATATTATTTGTTTATTTCTTATATGGATGTTTTTATCGATGTACTTTTTTCTATATTGAAACAATGCTTTTCTGAAATAAAAACATTATTATTATTTTAAACATTCGTTAGTTCCTGTAACAAAACTAATATTGAGAGCAAATACTGGTTACCAGTAGAGGCCTAATACGTGTGTTTGTGTATGCCAGGAAATCCATGGGATGAAATAGTAAAATATTCAGTTAGTAAATAAATGTCATTGTCACTAACAGGAGACAGTGCCCAGTACTGCTGTCTAGGTCTTCTTCTAAAGAAGTACGGTGGTGAAGTAAGATAGGCTTTACTAGTATTGTCTCATCTTGTCAGGTGTCAGTTTGCAATCTGGTTAAGAACAAATAAATGTGTTGAGGTTTGGACATTGGCAGGTACTTATCAGGGTCCATACACAATGATACATACCAAATTCAAGGCATTTTAATAGAGAATGAACTGGTGCCAGACCATTGACAGCAACCTACAGCTGGTCAATAAAAGATGGAGTGACATCAAATGAATAAGACACAGTAAAACCCATATCCATTAAAAAGTGATTGGTCAAGGAAGATCAGTTTGAATGAACAGGAAGCCCTGCATTATAAAAAAAGGGGTCCATGGGCATGCCATGTGATTCTGTCCCTAGTGAATCTGACCCTGGATGTGGTGGTTTTGGGGAAGCGCATCCTCGCGCGCCAAGGGTCGCTGCTGCTGATTACGTCAGTCCCAGCCAACATTACCCCTGGCTGATCGCTTTGCGAAACTCTGAATTTAAGCTCAGCCTATGAAATCACTCACTAGATCAGTGGATGTCGGCAGGTCAGGTGGTCGTAATAAAACTAATTTCATCCAACCGTGGCTCATGTTACATGCAATGTTTAGGAAGTAGAAGCAATTATTCGAATACACAATACCGCTCAGCTGCTCGTGCTAATGGGCGAATGGGTCATTATATATTGGGATTCCCAGAAGTCGTTTATCCGTCTTCAAATTGGGACGAGTATTTGCGCTGTTCTCACGGGTGATGCAGTAGCGACTGGCGAAGTTAACTACTAGTTTGACTCAGCTAACTTCCGCACTTCGCGTAGGGGATCAGCCAGGGCTAGTTTTGCATGGCAAACAGCCCTGGCTTGCGAGGATGGGGAAGCGTGAAGAGACGTGTGCAATTGGAGGTTTTTGTGGGCTTCAACGACTCATCTTCCGTTGCCGTGATCTGACATCGGAGTGGTGGTGAAGATCCGGTTTTCAGTTGCGTGCGAGCTGGGGCCAAATCTTCCATACGAGGGGCAAAAGGGGGAAAAGAAAGGGGCAAGACAGGAGGAGGTAAAAGAAAAACTCACCTGGGGACACCCCCAGGCGTGTAAAACTACCAGAATCGGTCAAGTCTTGTTGCGGGAGCCTCGAAAGGTCATGCTAAATTCCCTATTGTTTACTTAAAAAAGAATTCCCCAAAGTGGCTAGAATGACTAGAAATGGTCAGAATGCTTTAATGAGAAGGTATGCACGTGTGACGGTGTGACAGAGGTGTCAAGTCTCACGGATTTTTGCGATTTACACAGGCTCACGGATTTATGTAATTTTACTATTTTAATTTGTTTTTAACCCTCGTTATAATGCGCCTCGATAACTAACAACGCGTATTTGGATATAGTGCGTTCGGCTATAGATCCAAAATGCCTACCAATTTATCGCTACGCTATCCATCACCAACATATTTATTACGCTAAATGCAACTCATAGACCGCACCGTGCTTCACATCTCATTCTCCGCAGTGTCCTTGGCGCCGCGGTGCGGGCTTGACGATTACTAGTTTTGGTGGCATATTTTGAAACACCGTAAAGCGCCTCGCTTACGTCTCATTTCTTGGAACCTGACCACATACATTCCACTGCGCTAGAAAATTATGGATGCTCCACAAGAAAGAAGTGGAAAAATGCGGCTGTATTCCAGCCAGAATGGGTCCAGCTATTCAACGGCATAATAACTAAGTCGAAGCCTGTCAAGCATCACGCCTGGTGTGCAGACCGCAGTGTGTTTGCGTGACGTAGAGGTCGCGGCGTTTGATGTTTGCGAGCCTATCAAGTCAAAATTGCATGCCAAGCAACTGAAGTCAGCGCGACAACACGCACCGATGAATTCTTTTTTCAAGGCGAGGGCGGTCACTCCTGATTCGACCACACAATCTGTGGTGATGTTTGCATATTTTGTGACAGAGCACAGCCTCCCAGCAGTTATCGCCGACCATTTCACCGAACTGTTGCCCGGACAATGCGATCGCGAAATCCTTTAAGAGCAAACGGACGAAGACCACGCACGTTTTCAAACGATGCTTGGCTACTGAGATGACACAGCCCGTGATCGATCGCTACCACGAGGGGCCGTTCTCCGTCATGATTGGTGAGAGTACGGACCGAAACACGGACAAGCGGCACGTCGTCTTGGTCCGAATCTTCAGCGACGGGGCAGCACGCACACGCCTGCTGGACATGCCAGTGTGCAAGGCGGCACAAGCGAGGAAATCTTTGATGTTTTGGATGGAGATTTTAGGTCACTATTTACATTTATTATATGTGCTGTCTTATTGACTGCTCAAAAACTTTTTTAAATTGACAAAAATCAAATCGACGGAGATACCTTGAAAGACGAATTCGAGGACCTCCAGCTGATGTCAGCACAGAGGTTGGGGGTCAGGCACGTCGTCTCGACTCCATCTGGGCTGATGTGATGACGTTGAGCCGGCTCTACAGCAACTGCTCTTTCTCTGCCTGGCTCGCCTGTTGCCCAGTCAGTCACACAGCAACGCAGACTCCGAGAGAGCGTTCTCGGTAGTTCGCAAGATCCACACCTAGGCATGCAAGAGCTTGCACGCGGACACGATTACTGCATCCATGCAATGCAAGATGAACTGTTACAGTACTTGCTTTGACGTGACGCCACACATGCTGCGCGAGGCCAAGTGGGTATCCCACCAGTACAACCTGGAGCACCCCACACTGCCCATAGACGCACAGTAAATTGGTCAATGCAGTGTACACTCACTTTACTTGTTTTGTACTTTCTAGGTGTGTTTTGTGCGCAAAATTTTAAAGAATTTTCTTATCTCAAGGATATCTGATCCAGATCTCACTGGTAACAGATACTCAGCAATTGAGCAGACCTCGTTTGTTGTGGATCTGCCACAAACAATGTTATGGAACGATTACACCGTGACATTTGTTCTGCCCGGTTCTGCAATTCAGCAGACCTCGTTTGTTGTGGACCTGCCACAAACAATGTTATGGAACGATCACACCGTGACACTTGTTCTGCCCGGTTCTGCAATTCAGCAGTCTTCGTTTATTGTTGATCTGCCACAAACAATGTTATGGAACGATTACACCGTGACATTTGTTCTGCCCGGTTCTGCAATTCAGCAAACCTCGATTATTGTGGACTTACCACAGACAATGTTATGAAACGATTACACCGTGATATTTGTTCTGCCCGGTTCTGCAATTCAGCAGACCTCGTTTATTGAGGATTTGTTTCAACAAAATATACTTCGTTGCCGACTGTCATTCACAGTCGGTCGTGACTTGTCCGCACACATACGGATAGCGCTGTCCTTGAACAGCGAATCACAATACTGTTACTGTAAAACCAGTCATAGCAAATCCAACATCCACCAAACATTCAACCCTAATTCCATGAAAGGAAACAACTAAGGAAATTCTTATAAATATACGTATATAGCGCCAACTTTAGTTAGAAACTATTCAAGGCGCTTTACATGTAAACTAGTAATAAATCAATAAAGTAATTAATTAAGTAAAAAATGAATATTAAAAACAAAATATATTTAAATATTAGTATTATCGTGTCATATAAACAAAGGTAATTGATAAAAGCTTTAATGCCAAGTCTAAAAGTCACAATAGCAGTTAACATATTGATTAAAAGAGAGTGTTTAAAAGTGCTCTTAAAAGTCTCAGTGTTCATTATATGCATTGAAAACAAGTAGATCACTCCGCAGATCCGGGACTGCTGCGGCTACTGCAGTTAAACATATCGATTAAAATAAAGTGTTTTTAATGCGCTTTTAAAAGCTGCTTCACTGTTTAGTTCACGCATTGATGTGGGTAAATCGTTCCAGAGGTCAGGAGCTGCTGCCATAAAACTCGCGTCTCCGACTTTGCATCTTGTTCGCGGTCTCGCAAGATGACGATTTCCCGCTGACCGAAGGGACCTGGTGGGCACGTAGAGGCAGACAAGCTCGCTCAGGTACACGGGCCCACACTTGTTGACAGCTCTGTGCACGAATACCAGGACTTTGAAACGAACGCGTTCTCGTACCGGCAGCCAATGTAGGTCTCGGAGCACTGGCATGATGCTTGCGTATTTGGGCACTCGCACGATCATTCTGGCTGTAGAGCGTTGGACACGCTGTAACCATTCAAAGTTCTTGTCCATGGTGCCGAATAGCAGGGAGTTGCAGTAGTCGATCCTTGATGTCACTAAAGCGTTGACTACTCTCACCCTCGTCTGTCTTGGCAGGAACTTGTTGATTTGGCTGATGTAATGTAGGTGGAAGTAGCAAGACCGGATGATCGCTGATGTGTTGACATACATGTCCATGCGACAGTCTAAGACGGCACCAAGGTCTTTAATCTGATGCACAGCTTGGATGAGAGAACCACCAACATTGATACTGAGTTCGTTTGCTAACTTCTTTGCAGACACTGGGACAATCGGAAGGAACTCGGTTTTCTGGTCGCTCAGTTTGAGATAATTAGAGGTCAGCCACTTCCGAATCTCCATGACGAATCTTCAACACGGTGTAGGGCCTCGAGTAATGCCGTAGGATTAAACGCAAATGCATGCATCAGATACACATCATCAGCATAGTGATGAAACTTTACACGGTGCTTCCTGATGATATCGCCGACTGGTTGCACATACAGGGAGAACAGAGCAGGCGTCCCAAGGATGGATCCATGCGGCACTCCTGTATTAAGAATGTGATGTTCAGATGCACTCTGGCCAATCACAACACGCTGCTTGCGGTCTAGCAGATATGACTCCATCCAATGGAGGGCGTAACCGTGAATATCATAACACTTGCGGCGCCAATTGAGGTTAACAGTGTGGTCAATCGTGTCAAAAGCCGAACTCAGGTCAAGAAGCACAAGCAGAGTGTCACAACAATCTCCAACACTATCCCCAACACCACGAAAGTCTTTAACACTACTTTCTCGATACAGCGAACGTCGCTAATACTACACCACCGACAATGCAATCATCTCCAACACAATCCCCTTCAACACGGTGCATATCTACAACACTATTTCCTCGGCACTGCGAAAGTCCCAACACTACCCCTCAACACCGCAAACATTTCCAACACAACCTCCACGACACTGTGAATGTCTTCAGCACTACCCCGTCAAATCTTTGAACATCTTAAACACTACCCCCTCAACACCGCGAAAATCTGCAATATTCTACCTCGATACCGCAAAAGTCTCCAACACTACCCCTTAACACCGCGAACGTGTCCAACGATACCCCTCAACACCAAGAACATTTCCAACACTAACCACATCACCGCGACCATTTCCAACACTACCCCCTCGACACTGCGAATATATCCAACACAGCTTTCTCGACACCGCGAACATCTCCAACTCTACACCCTCAACAGTACAACAGTTCCCAACACTACTCCCTCGACGCTGCAATATACTCCATCACTACACTTTCGACACGGCGAAAAACTCATAAAACACCCTCGTCGACACCGCAAACATTTACACCCCGGTGGATCTAGTGGTGGCGGTGGTGGTGGCGGTGGTGGTTGTGGTTTGGGTGGTGGCGGAGGTTCTAATTAAGGCGGTGGGTCAGTGGTGGTGTTGATTCTAGTGGTGGCGGTGGTTCGGGTGGTGGCGATAGTTCTCGTGGTGGCGCTTGTTGTGGAGGTGGCGGTGTTTCGGGTGGTGGCGGTGTATGGTTTTAGTGGTGGCGGTGGTTCGGGTAGTGGCGGTGGCAGTGGTGGTCCTGGTGGTGGAGGTAGTTCTAGTGGTGGTTCTGGTGGTGGTGGAGGTGGCTGTTCTAGTAGTGGCGGTGGTTCTGGTGGGGTTGTAATATGGGACTCCTTTTATTAGAAGCATCACGGCATATGTTGAAGAATTCCAAGATACACCGTCGCCATACTGACGCTGTGCTTGTAAAACCAGAGATGAATAAAACGGACACAAGACCGGCCCAGTGTTCTGCCTAGGTCGCTTTTGCAGGGCGTTACGCGCTGCCCTTCTTCCGTGACGTCCTGGTACCCAGAAATGGCAAAAAGAACGCCAGTAGTATAGAGGTCCTTTATACCCCCGTGCACGTCACCTTTGGTGACCTATGGGCAAAACTTTACTAATAAAAAACGTTTTAATGACCCCTAAACGTTTTCGGCAACCTACTTATCAAAAAAGATCAAAGGCTTTTTTGACACTAAGCGTTTTCGGCAACCTACTTATAAAAAACGTGATTGATTACCCTGTCACCTTTGGTGACCTTTGGGCAAAACTTTACTAATAAAAAACGTTTGATGGATTACCCCCTCTAAGTACATTTGAGGTGCCACCTAGCGGTGAGTGTAGAGATCATTTTGTTTATGCCCTAGCGACCAACGCCGTACCTAGCGCGTGCTGACGTAAGCACTATATGACGCAACTATGTAACCACGATAAAACCACTGTGTGCAGACTCCCCCCGTCAGCCCTATGTGAATGGCCCACTGTACCCTATGTATATAACCGCGATAAAACCACTTCATAAACGTCGACGACGGATTAGCTTTCTTGGGAGAGTGTTGACTAGGGATCGAAAGATCTCGGGTCCGAATCCGATCGTCGGCACTTTTTAGATTCGTAGTGGCGGTCCATTGAGGTGCCACCTAGCGGTGAGCGCAGATACCATTTTAGTTGTGTCCCTAGCGATCAACGCCGTACCTAGTCAACGTGCTGACCTAAGCACTATATGAGAGTGTTCGACTAGGGATCGAAAGATTCCTGGTCCGAGTCCGTTCGTCGGCACTTTTTAGATTCGTAGCGGTGGTCCATTAGAGGTGCCACCTAGCGGTGATCACAGAGATCATTTTAGTTTGTTTCCTAGCGATCAACGTCGTACCTAGTGTGTGCTGACATAAGCAATAATGCGTTTATTGCGCGGCTATATAACCGCGATAAAACCACTGCATAAACGTTGGCGACGGTTTAGCTCTCCTAGGAGCGCATTCGACTAGGGATCGAAAGATTTCGGGTTCGAATCCAGTCGCCACTTTTTAGAGCGCATGCTGACATAAGCACTATATGACGCGGCTATATAACCGCGATAAAACCACTGTGTGCAGACTTCCCCGTCAGCCCTATGTGGATGCCCCACTGTACCCTATGTTAGCAGCAGCACGATAAGCGACCGGCACTGCAGCAGCAGCAGCAGGAGTGGACTATGACCCCCGGCGCGGCAGCATAGCTGGCTGTGTGTTGTAAATCTAGCAGTGCGATCAAAACGAAACCAATGCGTTGTGCGTTTAAATAAATAAATAAATATAGTGGTACGATCAAATCGAAACCAATGCATAACTACGCTAACGTTCAGTGGGTGGCGCTGTACGTAGGGTGTTTATGCACTGGATACAGACGAGTGGAAATGTGAGTAGTAGAGATGACTGCAGTATTTATTGACTGCTAAAATGATATAGTCGTCCGCGGCAGCGTGATGTTGGGGCGACCGTACATACTGGCTTTGTCACTGCTGTTGACAGGGCGGTTGTAGGCAGTCGGATCTCTCTATGAAAATAAACCACAATACATGTAGGTGTGTTTAAACAAAGGGTGCCAAATAAAATGAGAACCATGCATGCATGCACACATGCATGCATGCGTAAAAGCAGGCTTACTGAAATAAACCACAATACATATACGCGTGTTTAAACAAAGGGCGCCAAAATAAAATGTGAACCATGCATACATGCATGCATGCATGCATGGCGAGGGGGGTCACTCCGTGATGTTGGCCGACCGTGCATACTGGCTTTGTTGCTGTTGTTGACAGGGCGGCCGTTCGTGTAGGCAGTTGGATCTCTATGAAATAAACCACAATACATGTACGCGTGTTTAAAAAAAGGGCACCAAAATAAAATGAGAACCATGCATGCATGCGCGCATGCATGCATGCGTAAAAGCAGGCTTACTAAAATAAACCACAATACATGTACGCGTGTTTAAACAAAGGGCGCCAAAATAAAATGAGATCCATGCATACATGCACACATGCATGCATGGCGAGGGGGGTCACTCCGTGATGTTGGGGCGACCGTGCATACTGGCTTTGTTGCTGCTGTTGACAGGGCGGCCGTTCGTGTAGGCAGTTGGATCTCTCTATGAAATAAACCACAACACATGTACGCGTGTTTAAACAAAGGGCGCCAAAATAAAATGAGAACCATGCATGCATGCACACATGCATGCATGCGTAAAAGCAGGCTTACTGAAATAGGACGAGGTGTTGGTGTGACTATGCATGTCGGCTTTGTAGTCAGTTGGTGATCTCTATGAAATAAACAACCACAATACATGTACGCGTGTTTAAACAAAGGGTGGCAAAGAGAACCATGCATGCATGCGTAAAAGCAGGCTTACGTGCTTACAACTGTTTAAACAAAGGATGGCAATGAGAACCATGCATGCACGCACACACGCATGCATGCGTAAAAGCAGGCTTACGTGCTTAAAACTGTTTAAACAAAGGGTGGCAAAATAAAATGAGAACCATGCATGTACGCACGCATGCATGCTGTATGAAATAAACAACCAAAATACATGTACGCGTGTTTAAACAAAGGGTGGCAATGAGAACCATGCATGCATGCGTAAAAGCAGGCTTACGTGCTTATAACTGTTTAAACAAAGGGTGGCAATGAGAACCATGCATGCACACATACACGCATGCATGCGTAAAAGCAGGCTTACGTGCTTACAACTGTTTAAACAAAGGGCGGGAAAATAAAATGAGAACCATGCATGCACGCACGCATGCATGCATGCGTAAAAGCAGTCTTACCGATGTGTTGGCGGCGTACGAGGAGACGTTGTTTTATCCATTGTGTGTGAAATAGTCAAACGGTGGAATTTAGCGTCACGCGTATGTGACTGCAAAATCGTGAATGAAATGAGCAATGCGCGCGCCGTCAAAAACAGCGGTGGCGCATGACACTACGGCTTATCGTGATCGGAATGTGAACGGAGAACAATGCCATTTTCAAAAACAATAAACGAAAAGCTGAAAGCATGAAAGTAAGCGTTGTATATGATTAGTTTGGGCTCAGGAAACGTGTGGTGCAGTGATATTAGAGAAATTCGATGTAAAGACACATTTGTCGGTGAATGTACTGACATGACCGCTAACTTTTTTCCTAAAACAAATACCTCGGTAGACTAGGCAGTATGTGTTAAGTACGCATGCGCGTTATTTTGTAAGCTGTGGCGCGTGACTTATCGCGATTGGAATGTGAACGGAGAACAATGCAATTTCAAAAACAATAAACGAAAAGCTAAAAGCATGACGGTAAGCGTTGTATATGATTAGTTTGGGGTCGGGGATCGTGTGGTGTAGTGATATTTGTGAAATTCGATGTAAAGACATATTTGACGATGAATGTACTGACATGACCGCTAACTTTTTTCCTAAAACAAATACCTCGGTAACCGCGTCGTATGTGTTAAGTGCGCATGCGCGTTATTTTGAAAGGTAGACTAGGCAGTATGTGTTAAGTGCGCATGCGCCTTATTTTGAAAAGTGTTGTAAGCACGCACGCGTACATGTATTGTGGTTTATTTCATAGAGTACTGAAGATCCAACTGCCTACAAGAACGGCCCTGTCAGCAGCAGCAGCAAAGCCGGTATGCTCGGTAGCTCCCATATCACGGAGTGACCCCCCTCGCCCAATCACTCCACCACCACCATCACCACCACCACCACCACCACCTATCAGCCACGACGCCGATGACTTCGATGACGACACCAGCCTCGTGTCTCCGTTCTTAAGAAGAGGAAGCAATGGATCGTGGTACACGCCTATCCCACCGACCGAACTATTACACTATCGTGACAGACATCCACACAAGCTAGTGGTGTTAGTTGACTACACTACCCTGACAGACATCATCACAAGCTAGTGGTGGTAAGTTGACTACACTATCCTGACAGACATCCACACAAGCTAGTGGTGGTAAGTTGCCTACACTACCTTGACAGACATCCTCACAAGCTAGTGGTGGTAGTTGACTACACTACCTTTGCAGACATCCTCACAAGCTAGTGGTGGTAGTTGACTACACTACCCTGGCAGACATCCTCACAAGCTAGTGGTGGTAGTTGACTACACTACCCTGACAGACATCCTCACAAGCTAGTGGTGGTAAGTTGACTACACTACCCTGACATACATCCTCACAAGCTAGTGGTGGTAGTTGACTACACTATCCTGGCAGACATCCTCACAAGCTAGTGGTGGTAGTTGACTACACTACCCTGGCAGACATCCCCACAAGCTTGTGGTGGTAGTTGACTACACTCCCCTGGCAGACATCCTCACAAGTTAGTGGTGGTAGTTGACTACACTACCCTGGCAGACATACTCATAAGCTAGTGGTGGTAATTGACTACACTACCCTGACAGACATCCTCACAAGCTAGTGATGGTAGTAGACTACACTACCCTGACAGACATTCTCACAAGCTAGTGATGATAGTTGACTACACTACTCTGACAGACATCCTCACAAGCTAGTCATGGTAGTTGTCTACACTACCCTGACAGACATCACTCACTCCACTGTCTACTACCTACTGGCCACTGTCTACTCACTCCACTGCCTACTACCTACTGCCCACTGTCTACTACCTACTGCCCACTGTCTACTCACTCCACTGTCTACTACCTACTGCCCACTGTCCACTCACTCCACTGTCTACTACCTACTGCCCACTGTCTACTCACTCCACTGC